>NADL03000579.1:600000-775356 GCA_002205965.3 Kappaphycus alvarezii
AATGCAAAACGGGTAACGAAGTCGCGGAGCTCCTGATGAGGGGAGGAACCGCGACGAGAAGCAGCGAAGGAAGCAAGGCGGCGGAAAAAAGCCTTACCGTCGTCGCCCAAGGCGCCATAGATATCAATCCCGACGGGGGAGAGGAGGATATCGTTTCGGTTGCAGTAAGTGCCGTAATGACGATGTTTCTCGCGCTCTGCGAGTGTCGCGGCGGTATGTTCAGTAACATTTATAGATTGGTTCTCATGGTCATCATTAAACCAAATAATAAATTGGTTACAGTAATTATAACTGTGGAATTTATAGATCAACTAACATGAAAACAATTACTTCACATACTACATATTAGAAAAGGGCCAATGAGAATCAAATAAAACTATTAATATATGATTCTCAACAAAAAACTCTAGGCCTCCAATAAAGTATTGTTTTACAATTCATCATCGCTTCATTCGATGTAAAAACAAATTAAAAACTTTCCCAGTGTTTTTAATTTTCTTATTCAATTCTCACACCAATTGTGCTATTATCGTCTCTGGTGCAGTGACGGCCTGCCCCCAGTTCCACCCTTGCGTATCGAACTATTTTCCCAGATCAATGACCGGGAGACCAATCTGACGACCGTGGCGCCACTTTCTTTCGCTTCCATGCAAGCAATGTAAAAGTTTTTCTTGGAAACACTTGGTCATTTCAGGGCAATTCTTCTTTGGGCGTGGTTTCTGTGGAAGAAAAAGTAAGACTTAGCAATTATAATGGAGCCACAACGATAATTGTCTTGGTTCAATGTTTATCTTAAGTCCCGGACATGGGTCACAGTGCACCAATGCGTTCGCACCGGAGAGAGCCGTAGAGCCCGAAAAACCTGCCCCCTGTTATTCCCGATTTTTACCTCTTGAGGCGCTATTTCGTGGATTGCTTCCGTCAAGGTATTCTGCGATCGGATTTCGCTAGAACAGAAAGCACTGAACGGTGTTTTAATCCAGTATTGCGTGCATGGAAGGGACCAGTCTCTTTGTACTTTCGAGGTGTCTGGGTATGTTGATATATTTCTGATCGAAGAGGGCAGAAAGACTGCGCACACTTGTTTGAGGTCGCGCTGGAGGAAAGGAAGGAAGCGGCTGTGATGTCATTTGAATATGTGAATCCCATCCCAAGCTATGTTTTCCGTGTCTTTTGCATTATTGGGAGCTGTAGTGTTCGAAATATGTCATAGCCGAGTACTCCTCCATCGACTATCCGCACGCACTTCTCCATTATCTCATCAAATTTCGCAGCGCCCTCTTTCGCGTATGATGCTTGTACCACCAGTAACAGGTCCGTACGGTACTTACTCAGAGGCACACTGCCGCGGCCGCAACGTCCAACGCAGCCTGTCTGCTGGGGGGGCCCTGAGCCGGCTTTCTAGGGTAATTTTAGAGGTATTACTGTGCACCCTGTAGGATACTTCGGGCCACAACCGACCATATTTTTCAAATATTAAGTCAACCCACATTTTCCCCAGTAACAGGTAGCCAATATTTCGAACATCGAAATATTACGCAGAAGCTGGAAAGAGATCTGCGTGTCCTGGAGGTTGATGATAATGTCTGGGAACGGGTTCGAAGACTCAGGGTAGTCTGTGGAATAATCTAGGAAAAATCTTTGCAGCCAACTGAAGCGTTCAAAGCGGCTGCACTTTCACTGTACATTTGGGTTTAGCTACTCAACAAGCCAAAAGACCCCAAGGACTTCTCCCATAGATGTATTGAGCTCATACTATTCAAGAAAAAACCGAAGTACGAGCAAACCCGGGCCAATGCAATTAACAGCGTAAACCACCACGAATGTTGCTCTTGCAGCAGTACTCAAGCAACTCCGTGCTTTGAAGCAAAAAACCGCCAACCAAAACGGAACTTCAAGTCTGGACACTACCACATCTCGTAAGGGATCCCGAACCTCCGGGATTCAGACGAACACTGCCGTGATCCAGATCACCTTCGCAACCGAGCCGGAAAACCTAAGGCCAAAGAACTGAACATCAACTACGCGGCGATAGCCCCTATTATTCATCATTGTATCTCCACTGACGACCAGGATTCAGACACCAAATCCGACGGGCCCGAAATTACGTTTAGCTTCGACTCCGGCGCCCAACATTCACTCCTCAATCCCTCCTCAAGGACCATGCGAAAACTAATCACCCCAATTCCTACCACTTCCGTCGTCTCTTAATAGCCTCACTGCACGAACGCCTGCACCGCTAAACTTTCAGATCAAAAATAGTTAATGGCACCTCCTCGCCCTCTCTAATCCGAGGATTCGAGCGAGCTTACCATCCGTAAACTCCCTTGCGATCATGTATTGGCCGGTTATTCTCAAGTCCACCAAATCCATAACCACTTACGTATGCCACGGCAAACCACTCTTACTCGCTCAAGCCAATTGGAACCTGTGCAAACAAGGCTATACAATCCCCGACAAAACTGACCTCGCACGGATCCATACACTCGACCACTACATATCGGGTAAAAGGAAGCCAGACACAATACCGGACCACTACCCCCATCAGCTTCAACACCAAGAACCTCCTCACAATCGCCAATCCCAGAAATCAACCTCTACCCACCCCCCGAAAAACTTCCCGATGCCTCCTTGTCACCATCTGCAGCAAACTGCGTAAAAAAGATGCACCTAAAGTTCCGCCTACAGACCTACAGCTTAACGCTATGCCTACATCGACCATACACAACAAAACGCCTGAAGTTGAACCATACCCTACTACGTTTTCTGCAGCGTGTGGTAAATCATGTAACGGTAGCCTGAATACCAGCCAGTCTCAAGCAATCACTCCCTCCAATAACATGCTTCCCATGTATTTATGCCAAACTCACTGACTGCCTTCACTTTTCTCGCCTAAATAATAATGCAATCAGTAGCTACATCAGAACCGATACATTTGTGCCTATAAACCGAAAATATAAGCACTATAACAACAAAAGCACAGTAAAAAACACTTGCTACCCTTACCGATGCGGAAAGTCGCTACCTGACATCCTACTTTGTAATTCATCGCAAAAAGTCACATTGGACACCTTAACACACACGGCCATCATCCACACACCCCACAGCTACCCAAAGCACACCACCAGAACCGACATTACAAGAGAAGTACTAATCGCCGAACTGAAGTCCTTCTAGCAACGTGATAGGGGTAGATTGTCGAGAGAAGAGATACTCAGGGTCAATTACTCCAAGAAGGAGGTGTTGCGGGCGACAAAAATGCTACCCTGATTTAGTTGAACAAAAAAATGGGTTAAAAAGGAAAACAGTTGAGAGGGCTACAAGCAAGTATAGAATGGACAGGGTCTACCACTGATGCTCTGTGACCAGCGTAAGAAAAATAATTCTTGGGTCCGAATTTGACTCTCAACTTTCTACTACTCGGGACTCGACTTGAAGTTGTCTGCCAACTTGGTTGACCTCAATAAAAGGAAGCAGATGACGAAGCTTATATAGATGTTTTGGCTAGCCATAAAGTCTCACACAACCATATTCAGAAGAATTAAATGCATCAAATGGAATCGTGTGAACGGGAAAGGCTAACAGCAGATACTATCCGGATAAACATTTTGATTTCTTCCTTAATATCATAATGCTCTAGCTCAGAGTTAAACAATTCCCCCAAAATTGCAATTGCACATAAGCAGTCCCCACAAATATTCGCGAACCGCTTACAATTTTCTATTTCCTCCTGTAATACATCTAAACCACTAAAAATGCCCAATCCGGTTCCGGCGTTGGAACTACCAGTTCCATACTGTCCAGCTCCCGCCCTACCATTTCAACGCTTGCCATGTATACCTCCCCGTCATCCTGCTCTTCCACATCTTCATCTTTCTCTTGGTCCTTGTCAGAAGAGTCAGAAATAAAGATTACTCCCGCAGTCTCCCCTCCGCTCTCCACAGCAGCTCCCGCGCTGATGTACACTAGTGGCTCCCACAGGTGCACCCATACCTCCTCACCTTTCTAATCCTTCTCTCTCAGCCTCATAATTTTCTTCCTCTACATCTTCTTCTGCCACCTTTTCCTCTATTTCCTTCCCTGCCTCTTCTTCCTCTTCGAAGCAGTGCCGGAGGACCCAATCCCAAACGTTATTCCGGTCCATTCTTCCACAATAGTCATCATAGTCGGTTGGTCCATTGGCCGTCAGGGCCAGAGCTTTTAGGAGGCCGAGGCCTCGGGATAAGTTGGCGACGGTGAGGGATGGGCGGAGGTTGGTCACGTTGATGGCAAAAGGAGGGGTGCACCAAAAAGAGGTGACCCTATGGAGTTAATGATGTCGGGAATTTTGCCTCACCGGCGTCCGTTTGGAACTTTCAATAGGACGACGCCTTCGAATAGCTCCCGAAATTGGACGAAATTAAAAATGTGAGACAGTGCCGCAGCTTTGAATTTGGATGCAATCAGGACAGTTACTAAAAATATTCTTGATAAAATATCGTAGCTGATTTTGCAGGAGGAAGCAAATCACGAGTTGAAAGATTTCTTTTATGAAAAAGAAGGATCAAAATATTCAGAGATATAATGGGTATGGAGCTGTACAGTGAATTTGGATTTATGGGGAAATTCGTTTCATGAATTTGTTCGTAAAATAAAATTGGCGGGAAGAGTTATTTTAAAAAATCAGAGGTCAGGGATGAGGAAGACAGAACTTTGTGGAGAGGACCGCTTTCATACAGAAATGGCCATTTTTATAATAACAGAAATGATGTCATTTGAAGTTGTCGATCAATGTACCATCTAATCGAATTGCGTAGTCACAGTGGATAGATTTTCGGTAACGCCGTAATTTACAAATTGTGTAAAGATTAAGAGAGAACATTGGTCTGGATCAGAACCTCCAATTGTTTTTGGTGCCCTTTAAAAAGATAAATGGGAAAAGAGCGCACAGTTCCCGCAAACGTTTCGGACAACTTGACTTCCGATAGACTGTCATGATCGGTAATTTCAGCATATCAAAGAACAGGGAGGGGCTTGAGAGGCTTACCGGAGAAGCATCAGCGACGAATGGCGTCGGAATATGCATGGGGCGAGTCGGGTGATGGAGAGAGCTCCGTGGAACTGTTTTCGCTCGTTTGTTCTTCAAGGTTGTGTTGGTAAGTTGGTTTAGAATGGAAAGGTCGGATCTGAACATTGGATTATTTAAAAATGACGGATGGTGCGCGTAAAATGCCCTCAATTCTGTTTGGGACGCAATAGAGCCTGCTGCAGCAGCTGAATCGCAAAGATTGGCACTTACTCCAGCAATGAAGCCGAGATAGCAAGAAAGTAGAGCGAAGTATGCGAAAGATCAAGAGCATGGGCGTTATGCGAAGAATGACAAGTCGAAACGATGCTTTTGGAAATCATGGACATGAAAAAAGCTCGAATAGACGCGATAGCCTGAAAAATTACAAGAGAAAGAACATGAGAAAAGGAGAAATGTAAGATCCAGCAATGCACTTGGTTTTGTGTTTCTCGAGTTTGGGGAGGAAGGTGAGCAAAATCCTCTTTATGAATAATTCAGTTGTCAAATTGTACCACCTGTGGGCCCATATTTTTCAGGGTTGACGCTGAAATTTGCGCGCTGTCAAGAGCTTTCCATGGCACCATTGGGAGCGGGGGATGGTTGAGGAACCGCGAAGATATCAAGATAGTCAGTGTAATCAACTTTTCAATCTACTGTTACACGATTTAATGTAAGCAAAATTTGTGAACTTTAAAAAACTATTAAAGCGCTGATTGAGCTGGCATACAGCACTGGCTAGGTTGGCGTGCTGCGCTGGCTGCACTGGATCTTTATGCTCAAATTTATTGTCAATTATTTAGAAAGGGATGCTTTGCACGGTATAGTAGCGGTGTTGCTCGGGTGCCACAAATTTTTGGCCTTTGAAAGTGTATATAAGAAGGTAAGAGGTCTTGTACAGGGGCGCTGGTTATGAAGCTGAATAAGATTATTTAAATGGTCTAGATACTGCAGTTGGAGGCCACGGGAAGCTGTGAGCCACTCGAAGGAATATTTGTGGACTGCATAGGTAGCATGGATATTTTGCAGGACCTTCTTGTTTTTGATCTTTAAAATGACGATTTTTAGGAGTAGATGTAGATATTTTCCTTGAAAGTAACGTATAGCTGATCACTATCGTCTAAATTATTTGTTCTCGTGCATATTATGGCATTTTTTATGCATCACTTAGGCTTCATGACTGGCCAAAAAGCCTATGTGAACTGATTTGACTACGTCCTTTTGTGGATTTGAGGCAAGTGGGCAGGCATATTCAAGTCAAGTTCCAAGTAGCTAGGAAGTTGATTGTCAACTTCAGACCTAAGAAACGTTTTTCTTATGCTGATTACAGAGCATAAGTGGTAGAACCTACCCTTCCTATACTCGCTTGAATCTCTCTCAACTGTGTTCATTGCCTATCTCTTTCTGTTAGCTCAACTATAGCATGGAAACACTTTTGTCGCTTACAAAACCCCCTTCTCGGGGTAATTGGTTCTTAGTATCTCTTCTCCGGACGATATTTACCTATCATTATTATTGATCTTTTTTATTCAAGCTCATTCTTCGAGGGATTAACCCTTTCTAAAAGAGATCTTTAGAGCCCGCACCCCTGTCATGTCGCATATACGGACAAAGTTCCGTGGTTATATAGCAGAGACGTAGGAAAATTTATGGACGATGCAGTGAACCATGTCTGGCCAAGAATTCACGAACAACTCATCCATAACGAAAAAATTTCTATTCCCAATCGTTCTTATTACAAAAACTCACCTGTCTGATTCTTGGTCCAATCAATACCTGTTGCATTCCATTACGAACAAAGTGAAGAACAGAACAGATTTATGGAATGAAGGATACTTGAAAACACTATGTTCGCAACTATTGGACTAGTAAAAAAGATCGCACAGCATGAGCTCATCGCATTTCCAAACAGCAAGACTTTGAAATCAAAATGGCGAATAAAATGTCTCAAGAAGGTGCCTTTAGAAAGACTTCAATCGCTTTGCGCCCGTTAAGCATTTTACGAGCTCCTGGTGATTTATTGATGCTACTTTCGATACTCTCCATCTAGAAGTATCGAATGCAATGTATGATGCCCCACTGCCCCCTCCGCGTAGGTTCAGTCCGCATGACCCTCTCATATGCGGCAGGAATACGGTGCTGGAGCTTTGGTTTTAAACACGCCAATCGGCTCCCAAACGTTCATGGAACAATATTTCCTGCACCATGTACACTCCCTTGAGCCTTTACTAAACGCATTCATAAAAATAGAGGAGGTATACGCTTCATTCCAAATACTACGCAACTGCTTTGGGGTTTGCCAAGTTGTATACCTCTTGCGAGTTGCGCTTCCCTCCTGTACGCGGAAAGGGGCTGAAAAAGGAATGATTTGGTTCTTTATTTTTTGAAAAGTGCGGCTCGCCTATCCCTCGGTGTATGTTACACATGCTCAGGATAATGGGTAATGTGAGTCATGTGCCTAAATGGCTGCCTCGAAGCCTGTCAGAAGGCATGATGCATTAGGCATCACTGCTGCTACCGCATGCCTCTGTGTTAAAACCGCTCGAACCTGAATATTTCTACAGCTTAATCGATAACTGCTGCCCTACTTTAGCGGGTGTAATGTTAGAAAACTCTATATTCAAGGAGCTGCAACTACCCATTACGCTACTACGGAGGAATAAGCCGACCTTGGTAATCGGCCTCTCCTCCGCGCGAGACGTCGCCGCCGCTTCGTTTCTTGCGTCTAGCGCCGCGACGCAGCAGTTATGCGGAAATTATTTGCCGTCCTGTCTTCAATACCTGCCGCAGTAAGAGGATGATAAAGCCGCCTTTATCACAGGGAGCGCCTCTTATCTACCCTCAGAACAAATTCCGTTTAGCAATTTCTGCTCTTCCAACCCACCATCGCAGAAGAAGCTAACAGATGAAATTCATGTGGCTGCATAGGAGGCCTTTCCACTTGGAAACATTCGCCCCTGCGCCTTTTGCGGTAGCATATCCCTCTTCGGAGCCAAAGGCTGGGTCTAATGTGCACCTTGCCCTGGATTGAGGACGATCATCAAGAGCAAATACTTCTCTGTGTGGTTCCGGTACTTTTTCCAAACCACTTTATTCGCCCCAGGTACACCTTGCAAAATGACTGGGATAGGTAGATCCAAAAAATAAATAGTTCCAACTTGGATAAATAAATAAATGCCACAATTGAACTTAGAATGAATAATGAATAGAAAACCAAGTTTACTGATAACTGATCGGGGGAATATTTCGATGGCCCGAGGATGAAAAAATTTGTAACAGCCCATTACTACTTATACTCTACAACAGAGTGAGCCTGCTACAAGAATCAGGTAAGCCGAGCAATAATTTTGGTAGACATGAGTCAGGCTCAGCAATAATTATTACAGTATTTTCCCAGTAAGCACTCATCCAGATAATAATTTGTTGACAGCATAAATGAAATATTTATAACCTGTATAATATAAAAACCCAACTATAGGACATAAAACTTGTTTCACACTGAATTCAGCATAAAATTGTGCCAGTATAAAATAGACAAAATTATTCCTTGATGATTCACAATAAATATAATTTGTGTGCCTCAATAAAAATATTGCTTCACAATTTAGCATCACTGACCAAGTCACCCTACTAAGTAACGACCTGAGCCTAGGTGCAAGGCAACCTGCTGTCGAGCCCCGGTCGCACGGGGAACACAAAACAAGGCCGGGCACCAGGGCGACGGGCGCCACCGGCGGTACCCACTACTTCGATGTGACCTTCGTGAACCCGCTGGCCCCTTCTCACCTCAGAATGAGAACCCTTAACCCCCTCACCAGGTTGAACGCAGCCCATGCGGACAAGCTACGAAAATACCAGGGATTCTTAGCCAGCTTACCTGGCAGGAACAGACTCGTGCCCGTTCTTATCTCCAAACTCGGGGGTGGCATCCCGAAGCGTTCCGCCACATCACGGAGGTAGCCCGAGCGGTCGCCAACCGAGCCCTGGACCAATACTCCAGGGTGAGGACGATTCTCCTCCAACGACACGCGGCGTTGATGGTCACCTCCAACGCAGCTTGCTTGTCAACCGGTCTACCAGCTACTTTCTAGTTGGTACACACGCTCAAGCACTTGCAATATAGGTCCTGCCAATGGTTTCATTACAAGTACAGAGGACTCCCAACCTTTCCATTACTCACAGTAAACCAACCCAATTCCAAGTAGTCCTAGTCTGCGATTGCTGTTAGCAGGAAAATTACGTATACCAACCCATTCAAGGAAACCCAACGTATACCAACCCAATTCCCCCCCTTTAGCACACTGGGATAGAGATTAAAATATTTGGTCAATTTTCACACAGTATCCTCCAATGCCGCATGTTTGCTGGCTGGTCTCCCTTCTACCTTCTTGTAGATTGCTAAGTACCATCTACAGTTTTCGACGCATTGTACAGTTTCACAGTTGGATTGCTCATGATACGGTATCTACGCTCCGGTACAAATTTTCTGGGTACCAACCCACATATCTACCACAGTGAATTAACCCCCCATTCCCCAGATATGCAATCCGAATATTCTCAGACCTTCAAGCAATGGGTGGATGCGTGATGGACTGACCATGAGTCACTGCGAAGTAGTTTCGACACGATCGGCTTTAGAAGGATGCAATAGTTGGTTATTTCGTTAACGGGTATGGATCGGTTATCTTTTTAAAGTATCCCAGGAAAGCGTGGGCCACATACTGGAGCTAGTTTACATGTACTACTTAGTTTGAAGAGATATCTGACTCCCTCAAACCAACTTTTTAGTCTATGGAGAAAAGTGTAGAGAGTTTTGATTACAAAAGATATCGTGACTGACATCCGGCGTCGCGGTGCGTAGTGGGGATAATCATGTTCGAACATATACACTACTATACATTTGAAGACATAACTGTTGAACATTAAATACAGCAGTGATTGCGCTAAACCTATGATGGCAGGGACATACATCTCAAAGGCGACTCGACTTGCTCAACAGTTGATTGAGAAATAGACGATGGAAGAAAAGTAGCGTTAGATAACTTTGAAGTAATAGAGAGAAGAAAGTAGAATTAAGATAAAGGGGAAACCGAGGGCTTCATTTTCTTTAACAGGTAAGTTGGCTGATACCCAGTCACCTTCTATAATTGTGTGCATTTACGTGAAATATATAATTTATGCTAGAAAGAAGCCCAATCGATGGCGAACCAATCACAGAAACCGCTTTACCGTCTATATCCAGTCGAATATATCTTCCAGTAGTAAAAACACCGAAAACTTTCCACTCCCGTCCATATCCCGACTCGACTGTCGTCATCATGGCCTTCTTATGAAAAACGTGGGTCTGAACTCAACTTTGGTGTGAAAGAACAGAACTCACGCACGGGAGTTAGTAGGATTGGTTTATTTTGAGTGGTGCAAAGGCTGGGAGTCTTATGGATTTGCACTCAAACCATGATTGAGGATCTACAGTATTAGACGAATAACAGAGCAATTCTACCAACTAAAGAGTAGCTGGTGTCCCCGTCAACAAGCAATCCGCGTTGGAGGTAACTGTAAACGCAGCTTGTCGTAGAAGGAGAATAGCCCACTCACACACCAAGTCATAAAGAATATTTTTACGCAAAATCAAAACAGAGTACATTAGTAAGAACGGATCACTGAAATCAATGAGGATAAGACCCGGAACCAGCGGCAGCTGCGATAAGTAGATCTATGTCTTTCTTCCAGCAAGGAAACAGAATCAGCAGCCGCACTATAGGACCTTGCTCCCCATGCTCTATTCGGTATAATTTGTCACATATCTATAGAGGGAGAATCACCGACTATCCAAACAAATTTGAAAACGAAATTTAGCAGTAGTACTCCCAGAACTGACGCCATGCTCCATCACAAGAAATACTTGCTTCTTCATCGCTGCATTTCTTGGAAGACGCTTTCCTCTCACACACAATCTTTTTCTGACAAACAAGTTTTTCCTCGCACTCCATGTTCCTTAGAACACATTGTCTATATTTCTTTGCAGCACGCCTTTTCTCCTTCTCCTCTTTTTTCTTTTGAGCCTCCCTCTTCTCTCTCCTCTCCTTTCTGCATGAATCGCATTTGCATTTTTTATTCTTTTTGGATTCACGGGACTTGCTTCCCTTTTTGTCCTCTTTGACAAAGCAATAACAGACGCGTTTCTTCTTATCGCAGTGACTATTTTCTTCTTCACAGGAGCTGCTGTCCGAATGTTTACTCTTCCGCTCTTTGTTTCTCTTCTTTTTTTCCTTCTTTGGCACACTGCATTTCACTTGACAAATCATTCGGGGGCAGCTTTCAGAAGATTTTTTCTTCGATTTGCCTGATTTCGAGCAGCTTGAATCATTTTCGCTCTTTTTCTTACTTCCCCCTTCGGCTCCTGGGAGGCAGAAAAGTTGAGGGTAGCACGCCCAGTTCATATGAGGATACCAATAGGTGCAGGCCTGCATGCCTTGCTTGTTGTTTTCCCTTTTCAGAACTGAATCTTTCGAGGACCCGGTAAGGTGTATTTCACAAGAGTCACAGTCTGTTCGGCTTGACGCTAGTCAAATCCTCAACTTTATGTGAGATGAGCGAAGCAGTGATACACGTGACGGGCAGGGCACGTAGTCTGGCGACGGGCGCAAGACGAGCGTTACGCGACAGCCTTTGCACAGTATCAATTACTTCCAGCTATGGAAGGGTGTGGCTGACAATTTTCTGTTGTGGATGTTTGACAGGCTGAATTGTACGAGTTGGATGAGGGTCGAAAGTTCTTTCAAGAGAACAGTTAAGTAGTGCTCGGATCTTCGAGTTGTAAGGTATGGATGGTTACAGAAAAACATCTTGGAGGGACTTTCGGAAATCGCGTTCCAACGCTGGAGGGTAAGCTTGGCATGCTTGACTAAGGATGATATTAATTTTATTAATTTTGGTCCTGTGTCTCGTGTGGTGGTGTAAATGCCAGGCATCACATGAATGGCATCAGTGCGCAGAAGCCAAGCTTCTGATGCGGACGCAAGAAATCAGGGTTTTGGTTTCCTGAATGCTCGAATGCCTGAATGCTCGATGTGCACCGTTTTGTAACCGACCACATCTTTCATGCATTAAAATAACCCAAAAAGTTCCCCAAAACAGGTTGGCCAGCTTTTCAAAACAAAATTCGGCTTTTTCATGATTGGGTACAGTAGTACAGTAGTACTGCTAATTACTATAATATACAATAATTTTGCATAATTTATTCTTTGAAATTTGAACAGCACCCGGTTTCCTCAGTACTGGTGGTATCTTTGCGAGTTGTGCAGTGTGGCACAGAAGCTTGCGGAGGGTATTCAGAAATTAATAACCCACAATGCACGAAATGCATGGTAATAAAACTAATCACTACATGAATGGCTTCAACATCAAAATAAGCGACAACGGATCAATCCGCGAATTGGGTGGGCGACAAAATGGTACACTGATCTAGCTTTAGTGTCCCAGAGGACTACAAAGTTTATTGGTGCTGCGGATTTGTTGCTCATTTAAATGGTGAAGTCAAGAAACAATCTAAGATTTCATTCGTATTTAGCAAGGATCCGGAAAATAATTACGATACCCAAAAAAATTAACCCGAAGTCGATGTAAAATGATGCTGCTGTATCACCTGAAACCCAGCTCGTGATCTGCTTTATTGGATCAGCGGGACCGAGGCCTAACAAGTCTGAATCACTGTTCGGCTGATGAAACTCATTGTTCCGCAAATCATGCTCTGATAACCATGAATATAGTTTGGTTAAAAATTTATACTGGTTCTAGTCTATCCTTTAGAAGCCCATTGAAAGTATCATTTGCCCTCCCATGTACATAAAATTTTAAGCTCGTTTTAATACCTCACCGGCCACTGATAATCCGGTTAGAAAAGCACTCAACCAATTGGTCCGACCAACATATTTACAGGGGGCACCTCGGACTTCGCAGACTTCTCAGACTTCAAAAAATCAAACAAGAAGGGAGACTTATTTTTTATCCTAGCTTGTTCGGCATTGATCATTTTGAAAGCCGGTCTGCTTCGAGATTCAACAATAATAAAGGAGTTCACTTCATTCTCGCTCAATGTAGCCACTTCAGTCTAAGCCTGCATCATAGTATGTGGGCTTGGACTGAACTAGCATCATAGTATTGTCTGGTTCTTTTAAAAGGGGGGGAAGTTTGGGTATTCTGTTGAATAGGGATATGGAGCGGCTATTTTAAAAGGGAAAAAAGGTTGTGTTCTTTAATATTTGAAAGATGTGGGCGGCTGTGTCCCAGTAGCTGATATTTGTACTGGCATCCACAAATTCTAAAAGGGGGAAAATGTGGGGGTGAATGTTTGATTGCTTTAATTTTTTGAAAGATGTGGTGGGTTGGGGCCCGGGGTATCTTAGAGGGTTACCGATGATCGAAAGTCGTATTTGCCAGCAACTCTACCTGGGGCATACCACGAAATATGCCCGCATTTTACTCATCCTACTCCCTACCAGCTTCTAACCCTTCCAGATCGGCAGCGACATCACCGACGTCGCCGCCGTCCGAAGCGTTGAGGTCAGACCAGTCCATCCAGCGAGCAGGCAACCATAAATGCTCCGTGCCGTAGGGTCCCGTCACAGGCAGGTTAGTTTCCTTCCCTGTGGCCGTAATAATCCCACTCTCGCGCCATGACGTCTGCCCATAGACGCCTTTGGGTGTTGTTTGGTAATCGGCGGCTTCCACCAAGGTGGAAGAGTAGAGCTTCCCGCCACTAAGTAGCGGGCGCGGGGTGTTCGGTACCACAGGGTAGTTCACTATGGGCCTGTTTCTTTGGAGAACACACTGAGCCGAGTGAGGATCCGACCTTAAGCCATCAAGTATTGCGAACAAAAGGCCCCTCACGGAGCGGTTCAAACCACGCTTTGCTGTCTTGGACGCTTGCACACGAGGTAGCAGATCACATATGATTGCCGCCCTTACGTGACCGATCCCGTAGTCACGCCACACAGTTACACTGTGCAGGCGGTTGAACCGTTGGAGTTCAGACACGAGGTGCTTGACCTGCGCATGTAGCCCGTTGAGGTCTTGTTTCGGTTCACGGAGCAGGGAACGGACGTCACTTTCTAGAGGAATGTAGACCAGTCACAAATAGAGGAAAGATTCTCCGGGCGGCTTAAGCTTCCGCGGGACGTCCGATCAAGCGGCCTCCGTCCTCGGAAAAGGTGCTGCGGGACCCTCCGGGGTGTCCAAATTCCAGTCTCCTTCGTCTTCGCCTTCCTCTCCGCAATCGTCTGACAAGTAGAACATCGGGATGGTGTTAAAAGCTGCAAACGTGAATCGGTTCAACGGTGCCCGTTTATGTTTTCTGTGTGGGGTGATTTAATATTTGAAAAATATGGTCGGTTGTGGCCCGGAATATCCTACAGGGTGCCCAGTAATACCTCTAAAATTACCCTAAAAAGCCGGCTCAAGGCCCCCCAGCAGACAGGCTGCGTTGGACATTACGGCCGCGGCAGCGTGCCTCTGAGCAAGTACCGTACGGGCCTTATCATGTGTCTCCATCGCTCTAACGGCCTTAATCATGTAGAGGGGGGGAATTGGGTTAAATTGGGTTTACTTGAATGGGTTGGTATACTTAATTTTCCTGCTAAGAGCAATCGCAGACTAGGACTACTGTAAAAAGGGTAATCACTTACTGTACATACCCTCAGAACGGAGGTTCTCTGGAATACACTGTATACACAATTTCAAGTTGCGGCCTAAGTGTCGCTCAAAACTCCTTCCAACAAACAACTGGCGTTATTCTGGACGAGTCTCGCCGCGTGACGAGCGAACAATGTTCGCTGCGCATCAGCAATCGGAATGGCTGCCCGTGCGGCAATACCAGTCGCAACCCGGTTGGCGAAGTCCCGAGCGGAAGGGTGCCAGCCCCCCAACGTGGAGAGTGGAAGGGCAATGAAGCGATGCCCAGGACCCTTGGAACGTATTAACTCGGCAAAGCGAGTGTCCTTGCCCAGGCGAGCATGGTTAAGGGGCTTGAGTGGGCATCGCGCCAGGGAGGGAAGGCGGGCGGGGGTAAGGGGATGGATAACGGTTACGTCATAATAGTCCGTTCCCCCGTTCCCTCCAAGCGCCTTGATGTCCGGGCGAACTGCATGGCCGGGTTGTGGCGGCTCGAGGACAGGGTGTCGGGCAGCTTTGGAGAGATCTGCAGCAAACAAACTTGTCTGGGAGTCATGCCGCCACCCGCGTGTGGATCCATAGGCACAGCACAGCGCGTGGTCACCGTACTGATCCATGAGGGTCGTGCATACCCCTTTGTGGCATTTCGAAGCTGGAGGAAACAGTGGCACCCTGCAATAGAACTGCAACCACGTCTTGTAATTGCGGTCCGGGATGTAGGTACCCAACCCCGGAGCCGGTTGGCATGACAGCCAGTCCTTGCAACCCTCCACTGACGAGGCTCGGAATGCAACAGTCCTCTCATCTCCCTTCGGCATGTCATCAAAGGCCTTTTCCTCAACTGGGCGGACGAGTTGCCCCTGCCCAAACCTCTGCACTGAGTCGATAGCCGTGGAACGGACCACATTCTCGGGTGCCACTTGAGTCTTCCAGTCGTCGTGCGCCCGAACTGCGGATTTGTATGAATGAAGAGCAGTGTTCGGTAGCACAGCCAGAAGGGTAGAGCAAAGGGCACGCGTGAGGGACACGGAGGAAAGGAACGCAGCCGCCGCACTGAGCTTCGCAGAGCGCAGAGCGAAGCCCAATGCCAAAAGTTGGCTTGAGGGGGCCGAAGGGCGCCACAAGGAGTTGCAATTCCCGAAAAGTATTGCTGTCCAGAACCCCGCCCATCAACTCCCGCAGTGTAGCCTCAACAGCGGAATCGAATTCCCCAGCCCCTTTAGCAGTGGAATGAGGGGGAACTACACGTAGGAGGTAGTTAATGCGACATACGCCGAAGCAGGTCCGTAGTAGATGGAGAGCTACTTGAGTATCCTCCAGGGTTACCAAAGCGCTGAGGAGAGGCTTCAGCGAAGCGACATGCTTTGAGAACTCCCGCTCCACGAATAGGTCCGATCCGATTGGGGCGCGGAGCACTTGTGTCCCTTCACCATAGTCCTGCCGAAGGTCGGCTGGGAAGGACTGCTGAACAGACGGGGGGGAAGCGGTTGGCCACCAGACGGCACACTTATCCATGCGGAGGTGCAAACCCAAAGCGCGCACCTCCACGGAAGAGAGGAACTCTAGTGCCGTTCGAATGGCTTCGTGGGTGCACACTATGTACCCATCGTCCAAATACCACAGCTGCAGGAGTGCAGAAGGCCTGCCTGTGGCGTCGCCCACATTTTCCAGGCGGGTTTTGAGTTCCCGCGTCAATTTTAGCAGCACAAGGGGGAATTTGGTTGGTTTACTGTGAGTAATGGAAAGGTTATAGAAGGCGGTTTGTTAGTGGAAATTTTGGGATTATTTCCTGACTGTTAGCCTTGAAATCAACATTGATGATGTACAGTATCGCTAGAAAAAGATAATTATTTGCCATGGCCACGAAGGACTTCACAGCCTTGCGGGCTTGTGGTCAAGCTCGCTCGTCCGGAGTTCTCGCCGTTGTCGTCGCTGTCTCTATCTGTAAGCCTATGTTTACAGCGGGAGTTTTTTAAGCCTCCTGAATCCTTAGTACAGGCGGTGGAGATTTCTTCCTTTCCCTTTCCCGCTTGAGTGGGCAATTGGTTCAGCCATTGCCTGGAGTCGTCCGTCTAGCAGAACCCGAGGTCCTGTGTAGTGCGGACTGTTCAAACAATGAAGCGTTATTCTTCTTGATATTTACCTATGAATATGCAGTTGAAACATGAAAAGTCGCTGAATACCCTACTTGACCTGCAAATACGAAGACGGAATGACTCGTCGTCATCACATCCTCCGCAAAGTTCTTGCCTGCTACTGCAAGGAAGGTGGGATCGTCGCTCCCGTCGAGCATCCGCTCCTCAAACAGGTCCCCAACTCATCTGGTCATTCGGAGTCCCCCTCGCTACGAATGGATATTTACATACCCGCTGCATACGGATTTGACAGTACCGATTTCGCCGTCGACGTTACTGTTGCCCACCCCTCCGCACCCCGCCACATTTCGCCATGCACGATTACTGTAGGCGCTGCTCCAACACTCGCAGAGCGCGAGAAACATTATCATTACGGCACTTACTGCAACCCAAACGATATCATCCTTTCCCCCGTCGGGATTGATATCCGGGCCATGACGCTGATAGGTGTAAATCGTTGGGAGAAGAGATACTCAGAACCAACTACCCCATGAAGGAGGTGTTGCAAGCGACAAAAGTGCTGCCGTGGTATTGTTGAACGAACAAAAGGGAGTGTATGTAGAAGAGAGTTGAGGAAGCTACAAGCAAGTATGGGAGGGGCAGGGTCTACCACTGATGCTCTGCGACCAGCTTAAGAAAAATGTTTCTTGGGTCTGAAGTTGACTCTTATCTTCCTACTACTCGTGACTTTACTTCAAGTTGTCTGCCAACTTGCTCCACCTCCACAAAAGAAAGCAGTTTACTCGGCTTATATGGACTTTTGGCTCCCCCAAAAGCCTCAAACAAACATAATAATAACCATAAAATGCATTCACGGTAATCGTGTGAACCAGGGAGGCTATTAGAAGATATTTACTCAATGTAAATATCTACGTGCCATACCCATTCCAGCCACCCATCGGCCAGTGGTGGGAATTAATGTGGCCATTATATATACCTTTCAGAGTCACTCGTAGTATCACCCAGAACCCGGAACTGTACGGACATCTATTACGACAGCGTGTCCTAAAATAAAAAAATCAACAGATGAATTTGCCACACTCATCCAAATTAAAAATATCTTGCAAATTACGATACTGTATACAAATTTGCTCCTCTTCTAGATTTTTTTTCGTGTGCAAATTTGCGAACATCAGACGGCATAGCGTTGTTTTTGCCATGTGGATAGAGAATCCGAGTGGCTTTCCACGGTCTGAGGTGAAGCGGAGAACCTCAGAAGCAAGGTTGACAGGGGCGATGACGGTACCGTCGTCGGCGAACCAAGCGTTTAGGCGTATGGCGGGAAAGCGTGATGAGAGCTGGCTGACCAATGGATGTATGCCAAGGGCAAACAGGATGCTTCCGAGCGGATCTCCCTGGTGGGTGCCTGTGCGACTGTGCAGGAGATATGAACCGAACATGAGCGTGGAATCACCTCCATACAAGTAGTGCACAAACCGGGCGAGGTCGGGGATATGCTTGGCCGTCTCGAGCAGAATGTTGTGGCGCTCGATTTTGTTGAACGCGTTTGACGCGTCAATTTGAAGGAGGGCGAAGCTGGCGCTGTCAGGGCGGGTGGAGAAAAGCCGTGTCGCATGAATGATGGCTTCTGTTCCGTGGCGGACTCCGACGGCGAGCTGGTGAGGAAGGAAATAAGAGACGACGGTGGGTTGTGTAGACAAGCGCCGAGCGACGAGGCGGCAGATGAAGCGTCGGAGAAATGTACCCATATAGACGGGGCAGAAACTGTAGCCGTGGGCCTTTGGGATGCCGAGTAGGGTAGCCCTGGCGAAGAGATGATGGAGCTCAGTTGGGAGTCGGCAGTCCACAGCAGAGTTCACAAAGATTTTGAGCTGAGACAGTGCGGAGCGATATGCGGTATCACCGTCTGGTGCATGGGAGAGGGATTTGAAGACGGATGGGCAGAGGCCGTCAAGGCCTGGAGAGCTGTGGCGGGGTAAGAATGTGAGCTGACGGCGAGCCTCTGCCTCCGTAAAGAAAAAGGCGGGGGGCAGCAAGTGGCGTGGAGCTAGGGTAACCGCACTTGGAGAGTGATTCAGTGAAGCAAGGAGGGATTTTTTATGGAGATTAGTCGGTGCCGGTGAGGTAGTACAGCAGAGTGCGGCAACAGCCTTAGTGAGGGCCCCCTGCTGGATAAAGCGGCGGCAGCGGGTGGTGGGAGAGGGGTGCGGATAGGAGGTGGATGGCAATGGGCAACCGAAGGAGTCAAGTACATCTGAGTAGAGCGTTTTCCAGCGTCCTTCCAGGGCCATTGAGACGCGGGATCAGAGATGCCGTTGCACGGAGGCACGGTTGCGATTACGGGGATCCCACCGGCCGTTTTTCCGAAGGACCAGCTTACTAACTGCGAAGAGACGGGTGAGGCATTCCACGCGATACACAGGGAAGTGGGCGTGGTTGTAGGCATGCAGAAGGCAATAAAAGAGATTATAGAAATCGGAACGCACAGAATTGGGTAAGTAGGAGATGGACAGGATCAGAAATTGAAAGATGGAGAGGAGAGGGAGACAAGATTCGGAGTGGAAGTCGGCGTTCGGCCGGTATGAAGGTTCCATATATTTTTTCAGAGACTTATAATTTTTATTTATTCTGAATCATCGAAAAAAAATTTGAACTATAAGCCTCTGAAAAAATACTGCTCCACAATTTCTCATCCCTGTACTCCGCACAGCATAAGGGCTTGGAAGTTTTTAAATTTGAAAAAAGTATTTATACCAGTATTAGAAAACTATTTAATTGGTTATCTGTATCGAGTACAGTGATGCGAAATTGTGGAACATTTTTTTTTCAGAGGCTTACAATTTTTTTATTCTGAATCATCGAAAAATAATTTGAACTATTTTCTCATGCCAATGTTTCATACTGTATTAAACGTGAAGAAATTTTATTTCTGTCAGCTGTTTTGTAAAGTCTACAGCTAAAACTAATGGAGTGTTATTTTAAGCATATTAATATTTTGATTAACAAGACCCGAAAACCTCGACCCCGCTTCGCCGGGTCTCACTTTTCTACGCGAGAGAAACGCTTCAGCGTGTAAATTTTATTGCATTGCAAAGTATCTAAATTTTATACAATTTTATTGCATTAAGTATCTATAATGCTAGCTAAGAGCTAACAGGATGGTCTATGTCGTCCACGTGCAGGGAGATGCGCGAGAAAATAGCTTGCGCAATTGACAACCAGATAGTGCAACTGATGCGACTCAACACGTGCTTGCAGATCACTCCGACAGGGGTGCCAAACTTCTCCGCAATGTGTGGCAGAAGACCCTCTATGGAGAGGAAGGTTGCAGGCGAAGGTGACCCTAGGGAATCAAAAGCCAGCGGTTGGAACTCAAAGTTGGGGGCTTGGGTCAGGTTTTCTGAGGGCGGTGGCAGACGCCGCGAAATTTTTCGTTCCAGGTCAGTCACCTTGTTGCGGTGAGCGATAGCTGCGGCACCCCCCATTTCGCGGGTAGCCCGCGCTCGTACGTTGTCCTTGAACGGAGAGACGACGGTGACATCACAGGCAATGGGGCGGACGTCGTTCCCGTCGGGGGCAAGCGGTGGGTGGACAAAGATGTCAGCGGGTCGAAGCTCAGTACCTGGGATAAGGAGTGGGGCCTCCAACCGGCAGTCAAGGCCTGCTGCGCCAGCGATACGACCGGCGATGACGTTGCGTAGCGAGTTATGCCGGTGTTTGCGACCGAATCCAGATGGGCACAGGTCGGCTGCGTGATCTCCCCAGCTGTCCATCGGGTGTTTACAATTCTCGCAGTTCCGAGGAAGCAAGTCGTCATAAACGGACAGCCCGATAAAACATCGTATCATGATCTTCCAGTGTGCGTGGAGTAATTATCAGCGGGAACTACATTTCCTTATTTGTCCCTTCAAATCCAGTGCCATTCGTCCTGCTGATATTTAACACCGTTGGTGCGCCCTCTGTATGTTCTCGAGGACTCACTGTACAGTATGTAGAATACTGGCATGGGCAGTCCCATACTCAACTGGCACTGCACTTGATTCACTTGCTGTCTTTTTGCTTTTTGATAATGGGTGCAAACTTTGATGACATGGTCGAAGCCTTCAGTGGATGCTGCAGTGATATACTTGAAGCCTTAACGTAAAGTACTGTACTGCACAGTATAGGTTTGTATATTTTACAGTACTTTACAGTAATGTATACAGTACTTTACTGTTCTTTAAATTAATGTATACAGTACTATACAGTACGGTACAGTATGTCCACCCTTAGAGCCAGTTGCTGCACAGTGCACGCGTGCACTCGGTGAGCATCGGTCGGAAAAAATTAAAATTCGGAACTTTTTGAAAAACTGCAGCTAATGGTAATGTTAGATTAACTTGCAGTTAGCTCCCTCTAGTCGGCGCCGCACCCGCTGTTGCTGCTAATGATGATGTTGATGCTGAATTTTTAGATTGGCTCTTATTTTGTGGAGTTTTGACAGATTTTTTGCAGGTTGTACTCAAAAGGGCTCAAAGTTGGCGGGACTTGCGTGGCATAATACAGAATTTGTGAATTTGGGCATTTTTTCTACATTTACTGTATACTCTAACCTACCTAATTTGGCGCGCTACCTGTGAGTTTACCTACTTTTTCGACATTTTACCTAATACTGCCCTCCTAATACTTCCCTCTAAAACTAATACATAACACAATCATTATTATAACGAGAATAAAACACGAAAACTTCGACCTCGCTTCGAGGGGTTTCGCTTTTCTATGCGAGAGAAACGCTTCAGCGTGGAGTAAATATCTTTTTTTTACTGTGATGGTAGATCATTTTTGTCGTACAATGTCGCACAGAGGCGTGCGGAGGGTATTCACAAATTAACTACGGATGCGGGCGGCGGGTAGAAACTAAATATCAGAGACAACTACATTTTGTCATATATAGAAAAGAGCCTTAACGATACTGTAGAGGCCGGTTTTGTTGCCTACCAATCCCTGTCACAGACCAGCGAAGCATTTTCCACTTCTTGAAACAACTCCACTGGAGGCTTTGTGCCACAGTACCACGTATGATTGGTTTACTCATTAATTTTCTTCAGTATTTGTAAAAGGCCTCTAAAATTGACTAGCTTTGGAGTCGAAGGAAATTTTCTGCATGTTGTTGGCTACTACTCATCGCTGCACACGTGTAACAAATGGAATAAGTGAGCTTTTGATAAAGCCGAGGGGTTACCTTCGCCTTAAAGCTGCCGATATGTGCCTCAATGACGGCCGCGTACTCTTCGATCACCTTAGATGTATTCTCTGAAGGGCATCGAAGAGAATCAAAGGCTGGAAGGACAAAATGCCAGAATAGTTGCGGGCGTCCGGGTGAATCATGGCCAGAAATTGCGGCTGTTTTGACCTAAAAGTCCCTCAGTTTCCGTCGTTTTACCACATTGGTGGCAGCATGCGCTTCCAGGGCTCCTTTTGATAGGAATCACTGTTGTAAAGGAGCGGAGACCGTGATGTCATATGCAGCCGGAAGATGGGACGTATGGTTTTCTGGAGATTTAGTTGGGTGGATGAGTATGTCGGCAGGTCGGGCGTCCAGTGTGGGAAGTCAATATCGGACTTCAAAGTGGACGCTGGCTCCATCGGCTTAGAACAGGTCTTTACCGAGCACTTTTGCCACTGCTTCGTGGAGTTTCTTCCAACCGATACCTTTGTTACACAAATCAGGAGCATGGTCGCCGAGATGTTCCATAAGCGCGCTGCATTCCGCGCAAAGGAGCCGGGGAGTTTTCTCGAATACTGGAACTTCTAAGTGGCGCCGCAGCCTCAATGACCCTACATCATTTCATATGTAGGTGACCACAGAAGGATGGGCAGTGGAGAATGCAGCAGCAACTATACGCTAAAAAAGCGTAAAGTCGAATGCGTTGACGAATCTCGGGGTCAGAGTGTAACGAGGGGTTCGGGAATCGCGACCAATCATCATCTTTCCAAAAACATTTAGTCTCGATATAAGATATTGGTTGTGTTGCCAGGATGTGCATAGAGGTTGATCCGCTTCTGCGTACTTCAGTTAACGGGAGTCAGCAGCAGCAGTGTCATGTTGTTGTTCCACCTGCGCGTAATCAATGAGGCTAGCTTTGTATCCGGTAACCCTCAGCGTATCCAAGGGCGTCAATCCGTGGCCGCCATAGCTGAGAAGTATGGTAATCTGTTGGCGCACCGTGTCTGTTATCGTTACATGATTTAATTGCGAGTAAAACCGCATCTGGTCTTTATCAAATTTTTGTGTTATGGCGGTTGTCGCACTAGGTGGCGTTAGCTTGGTAACTTGTCATAGCTCCAGTACTACGATGAACTCTACTGTACTGTACAGTATGATACACTTCTCCTGTACCTCTCCCATTTGTGGTCGAGTGTGCACAACTTAGCTGCAAAGTTACGGACTCAAGCTGCATCATCCTGAACATCCTGAATATCCAGGACAACTAACCTGAATTTTCAGGTTAGCAATTTCTACATAATTTTTTGATCTGACAATTCAAGGCTCTCAAGGGCCACCAGGGAACGCCCTCACGTAGCATCATGAAACCATGGTATGCGCCCATGCGCATATGCACGATACTGTTTCTACAGATCAGTATAGATTAGCCTTAGCTTTTCTTATGCATCCGATACCCAAGTATCTATGATGGGACTTTCTTACTGGCCAAACGGGAGATTCTGCGAATCACCCCTCGAACCAGCCCGAGCTCCGGGAGCTCAAGCTCTTGGGGTCAGATCCTCGGGAATAAAAAACTTCCAACTGCCGATTGCAGTTGGGGGACCGCTACAGCGCCATCGCTCGAGCGTGCTACCCGTTCTTGGTTTTTGCTTTCGCCTTCCATCTCCACGATATTCTATCCTGAAATTACCTTTCTCTACCTTATCCTGAATCTCTTTACTGCGATTACGCAATCTACTCCTTTTTCTATCGGTACCTCTCCCGAGACACGCCAACAAAGCGCTTTAACCCAAAGGGTAGTTGTCTTGAGAGAAAAACTCGAGTGAAAATATTTCAGGATGTCGAACAACGGTGTTATCTCGACAATCAATCCGCCCAGTTTCAAGATTGTTACCCAACTTAGCCTCATTGAGTTCGAAATTGAATATCGATGTTACGAAGAGAAGGTTAAGGAGGTTAATCGCGCTCGCGATGCAGCAAGACAGGTCAAGCCAGCGAGCATTCGCAACTGCCTCGAACCAGCTCTATTGCAGAGCCTGTGCATTATTGGCCAGATCCCCGAGGCCACGACTGTCGAAGATGCTACGGATGAGAATGTCAAGAAATGGTTCGAGGACAGGCGTGCCAAGGCACCGCAGGATATCGCCGAGCGTGTGCGTTCCGCCGTCGATTCCGTCAAGTTCGAGCCTTGCAAGAAGGAACCGGCTGGTGCAGCACTTGATTTCGTACTGAACGTCGTATCCGCACTCGACAAGAACAATGCTTCCGAAGTTGTTCAGGACAAGGAGATTTGCAAGTCGCTGATACCTAAGTTGATCTCTAAGCTGGAACCACCGGAACTTCGCGAGCGTATTCGAGAGGCCCGCGAGTGTTGGACAGGGGACCAGAAGTCCGACCTCGCCTATTTCCAGGCACGTGTAAGTGCAGTCGCCGTTGATGTAGCTCAAGGTGAGCTCGCTCGGAGCCACCTTAAGCGTAAGTCCTTTCGGAAAGGTGGTCCATCCTCCAACAGGGATGACTTCAAGGACAAGCCTTCGTTCAAGAAGCACAAGCAGGACAAGTCCCGCAAGCCCGACAAAGGAGACCAGTCCGACAAGGGCAAGTGGACTCAGCCTTGTTTGAACAAGGAATGCAAGGAACTCCATCCTCTAAAGGGTTGCGAGAACACGACGCCCAAGCGAAAGAAGGAACTCCTAGCTGAATACAGGAGGGCCAAGAAGGACGATGGAAAGTCTTTCAAAGCCGTCGTTGATGACGCCAATGCGGGACCTCAAGGTTCTGCAGCCGCACAAGCTGATGTTAGTCGCGGCAGGTATCATGCCAAGTTGGAGGACAAGTTCGAAGTTATCGCGTTGGGTGACTATGGATCTGACGAGAGCGCGATTCCGAACGACTTGAGCGAGAAGATTATTCAGCAAGATCCAACTGTTTAGGTTGAAGAATTTCAGGAACCTCACCATTTGCGGGCCGCGGTCAAGCGCACGGAAGAAAACCCAATTGTTTTCACCGCTTCCAAAGTGGTCCGACTTTCGATCACGTTCACTCTTCCTGGATCTAATCTGCCGATTCGAGTTCGAGGAGTCGAGTTCCTCGTCGTTGATCAGGAAATGGATGAAGTGCTCATCGGTCGCCCGTTTCTACAAGCAATTGGTTTCGACCTGGACTCCCACCTCAGGTCAGTGGGAGACATTTTTCACGACAAGCATGTCGATGAGATCAACACCAAAGATCTCAAATCCACTTTGTTTCAATACAAGGGGCTGCAATATGGTGCGGCAGAGGATGACCCTATCGAGCTGCCAGAGACCGCCGGCGCTACCATCGGTGAAGATCCTGAACATGAAATTCAAGATGCATTTGGAAAGATCTTGTCGGGCGCAGAGGAAAATGGCATTTCAACAGAAGGTGAGGACCGTCTACGAAAGATGTTGGAGGAGTACCGTCATGTGTTTTGTATCCGACTTGGATCGGATCCACCTGCGCGTGTACCATTGCTTGTCATCACTCCTGCCAAGCACGATCGTCCTTTCCGATCCCCTCAACGCCGGTACGCACCAACGCAGACAGCATTCATCTCCAGTACCATTCGCAAGTTGGAATCCATCGGTGATATCTACAAGAACCCATCTGCTCGTTGGGCAAGTCCCGCACTCGCTGTACCTAAACCTGGAACCGAGAAGCTGCGCTTCACGATGGACCTTCGCGGTCCGAATTCTCAAACCGAACCGATTCAATCGGCCATGCCGCACTTGGAGTCTAAACTACAGTTGGTCGAAGGTAGCACATGTTTCGCCAAGATCGATATGGCTCATGCCTACTGGCAATTACCACTGGCAAAGGAGTCACAAGAGATGCTTTCGATTCAAACTCCGCTTGGTGCCTACTCCTCCAACCGTGTGCTCCAAGGCGGAACTGACGCTGGTAACTATTATCAAGCCGTCACCTCAGAAGCACTTTCTGAACGAGTGCGAAAGATCCTCCAATGGATCGATGATTTCGTCCTGTACGCGACGGATGAGGCTGAGCTACTGGATAACTTGTTCGAATTCCTCAAGGTATGCGACGAGTATAACTTCAAGATCCATGCTCTCAAGACCCACCTCTTTTTGCGACAAGCCAAGTACTGTGGCCGCATTCTATCTCGCGATGGGATTCAATTTGACCCACGTCATTTTGATTCTCTTCTGAACATGAAGACCCCCACCTATGGCCACGAGTTGCAGCAATTGCTCTGTGCTACAAACTGGATGCGTACATCTATCCCTTCATATGCTCAAGTCATAGCGCCGCTACACTCCCTCATGGAAGAAACGTACAAGCGCGCGGGGAAACGTACCAAGAAAGCCGTATCCAAGCTTCGCATAAGCGACTCGTGGGGTAGTGAGCACGATGAAGCGTTCAAGCGCATCAAGCAACAACTAGCCGCTTCTACTAAACTCGCACACCCAAGAAGGATCACACCATGCGTATGTTCACAGATGCATCCGACACCCACTGGGCAGCCATCCTGACCCAGATGCCGAACTCACAGAAGCGCAAGCCGGTCGAAGAACAGGATCATGAACTTTTGTGTTTCCTGTCTGGCGCGTTTACGGGTGCGTCGACGAACTGGAGTGTTCCCGAGAAGGAATGATTTGCGATAGTGGAATCAATTTCCAGGTTGAACTACCTCATCACTGGTAGAACCGAGTCCATCTTCACGGATCATGCCAACCTGGTCTATCTGTTTGACATCTATGGGAAGAACCCGGGTGCATCCCGACATACCGCAAGCAAGCTCATGCGCTGGGCTATCAAGCTCAGTGCATTTCGGTATATCATCGAGCACATGCCCGGTGAACGTAACGTTTGGGCTGACATCCTCACGCGATGGGCAGTCGAACCAAGGCGCGAAGTATCACCTGAAGGCAAGATGAGCCTCAAGGCTCTCATGCTGGCGCCTATCTCACCTGGTCTGGATAGCAGGCTCGACTGACTTGACTTGAAGGACGTCCTGAACGCACAATCTAGGACGAAAAATAAGCCAGGAAAAAGATTTCAGCACAAGGATGGCATCCTCAAGGATGACTGCGAGATCGTTTGGTTTCCGGAAGACGATACGCTGCTCAAATTCATATCATGATCGCCGCTCATACTGGTATCGGTGGACACCGAGCGTGAAAGACCACTCTTACCACGAGTCAAGGCCACTTCATTGGGAAGGCATGAACAAGGACGTTCAGGACTTCGTACAGTCATGCATTCATTGTCTTTGCATCCCAACTGGTGAAGTCATCCCAAGGCCTCTCGGTGAAGCGATGCACGGATCAAGACCGAACGAGCTCATCCACTTCGACTTTTGCTATATCATGCCGGGCGAAGATGGATTCTGCTACGTGCTCATCCTCAAGGATGATTTCAGCGGATACGTGTGGCTCATTGCCACCGAGACCACAGATGCAGTTACAACTGCTGACGCGCTCATGCGCTGGTTCTCCGCATTTGGTTTCGTCCCAAACTGGGTTTCAGATCAAGCATCTCATTTCAAGAATGAGTTGATGAAGGCACTTCGTGAGGCCTCCAAGGGCAACCACCACTTCACACCTGCGTACAGTCCGTGGGCCAACGGGACCGTCGAACGAGTATGCAGTGAGTTGATCAGGTCTTTGCGCGCTCTCCTATCCTAGTTTCAACTGCCCTTGCGTTTCTGGGCGTCCGTCCTACCAATTGTTCAATCCATCCTTAACAACTCTCCATTATCCAGGATGGAAGGACGATGCGCTCTAACCGTGTTTACCGGCCTGCCGCAAGACTTCCCGCTTCTGAACATCAAGCAGAAGTTGGGGAAACACGATAAGGTATCAAGTATCTCGGAGGTGCGCGCCCGTCAGGTGTTGAAGGTGAACGAGTTGACCAAGGCCCTCGAGGAAGTACATAAGTCGGTGGCCGTCAGTGCTTCATCAGCACCCAAGCGTTCTATTTCTTCACACTATCGCAAGACGAACGTACGGCTGGTGAATTTCACGGAAGGTGACTCCGTACTGTGCGGTATTTACGACGGGAAAAGGGCCGGAAGCCTTCACTCAGGTGGAAGGGTCCCTACCGTGTTGTCACATGTAAGTCGGAATTCCTTTTCGACGTTCAGGATTTGATCACCGAGAAGACGCTGGAAGTTCATGGACGCAGGCTCAAGTTCTTTCGCAATTCGGACTTTGATGTTACAGAAGAAGTGCGCAATCACCTAGCGTACCAGGAGAATTAGTTACTTGTTGTTGATGAGTTTTAGGACATCCGCCGCCGAAATGGAATCATAGAGCTCGATGTCAAGTGGAAAGGTTTTAGCGATGAAGAGAATGCCTGGGTAACATATGAATCACTTAAGGAAGACGTTCCGGATCTACTGGACGAATATGTCCAGGATACCGCTAAGAATGGCACCGCTCGTCAACGCCAACTTGCACAACCTCTACTCTAGTCACTGGTCTCGATGCACCAAAGCCTTTGTCCCCCGACACCATGGGGCGCTGTGGTCGAGTGTGCACAACTTAGCTGCAAAGTTACGGACTCAAGCTGCATCATCCTGAACATCCTGAATATCCAGGACAACTAAACTGAATTTTCAGGTTAGCAATTTCTACATAATTTTTTGATCTGACAATTCAAGGCTCTCAAGGGCCACCAGGGAACGCCCTCACGTGGCATCATGAAACCATAGTATGCGCCCATGCGCATATGCACGATACTGTTTCTACAGATCAGTATAGATTAGCCTCAGCTTTTCTTATGCATCCGATACCCAAGTATCTATGATGGGACTTTCTTACTGGCCAAACGGGAGATTCTGCGAATCACCCCTCGAACCAGCCCGAGCTCCGGGAGCTCAAGCTCTTGGGGTCAGATCCTCGGGGAATAAAAAACTTCCAACTGCCGATTGCAGTTGGGGACCGCTACAGCGCCATCGCTCGAGCGTGCTACCCGTTCTTGGTTTTTGCCTTCGCCTTCCATCTCCACGATATTCTATCCTGAAATTACCTTTCTCTACCTTATCCTGAATCTCTTTACTGCGATTACGTAATCTACTCCTTTTTTATCGATACCTCTCCCGAGATACGCCAACACCATTCTGCACCATCGTCTCTAAATAAGGTACTGTATCCAGCTGCACTGAAAAGTAAAGTTCGTCTTAGTTTTGGTGAGTAGGGTGCGGGTGGACGTCGCTAATACAGGGTGATGATCTGGGCAGCTGGTCCAGCAGTCTGTGCGGGTGGCACAGTGTAGGTGGTCGGAGGAAATGAATATATCTGGGTTGTTTGAGGCTAGTGCCCCTCGTTGGTGGAATAAGGGTTGGGTAGACGCTAATATCTTAAATCGTGTCCTGGACATCTCTCACAAGTGGGCGTCCCCTTGGGTTGGCTATTGTGTCCCAAAGGGGGATAGAGAGTTCAGATATCCATCTAGGATTGCATGCGGTGGGTAACGGCGGAGGAAGTCATTGAGCAATGCCCCGAACGATTGAGCTGGGAATATCGGGCTGACGTAGGCTCCAGAGACATGGGTTGATGGGTTCACTTTGAGTGTGAGTATTTGTAAGATTGAATTGGTAGGTGGATGGTTGGTTTTGGTGACATGCCGAGCGAGAGTACGGAGCCCAATTCTTACTGCGATTGCAACGCTGCCGCGGGGGTGGCATTTATTCTGGTACAGCGTGGGTGGATCTGTAATACGGTTGCTTAAGGCCAGACTCGGCGCAATAGAGGCGCTGCGTCAGTACGAGTCTCCGTGACGATTGGGATGTCTGGGTTGGTGGTGGCGAGAAAAGTGTGAAATGATGGTAGGGAGGTTTTGAGGCAACAGGTATTCTACTGGGCTACCCTGATTTGTGATCTCGGGGGTCAAAGAGTCCATTGGGAAGGAAGCGCCAGATGGTGCTATTCAGAAACTAAGTACTGTAGCCAACTGCACTGAGAGTGAAGTCAGACACTCCTTAGAATCGGGGCCAATGGGCGCAGTGCCATGCCAGCTTGGCACAAGCCAATTGGCCCATATGAGTAGCCCTACAGCCAACAAGCGTAAATTGTTATAAATTACTTAAGAGCCCATCGCACCACAGGTCACGCGTGCAATCGGTGCGCATTGGTCGAGAAAAATTAAAAATCGCCAATTTTTGAAAAACGGCAGCCAATGAGAATTTTGCTTTGCTGCCGGTGCTGCTGATGATGATGATGATTCTGAGTTTTTTGATTGGTTCTCATTTTGTGGATTTTGACATTTTTCGCAGGTCGTACTCAAAAGGGATCAAATTTGGCGGGAGTTGCGTGGCATAATTCAGACTGTGCGATTTGGGGTATTTTTCATAATTTTCTGTACACTGTAAACTGCCGCCATATTTTAGGTACCTGCGATTTTTGCTACTTTTTTGAATATTTTCCCTAATACTACCCTCCTACTACCCCACTCTACAACTACTAGATAACATACTCATTACTATAAGGAGAATGTCCTTTTGTGGTAATATTTTATAATTATTACTGAGCATGAATTTGGTCTACAAAAACTACAAGAAAACTGTAATCATCTTTGCATCTTTTCTACCCTGATCTACAGTATAAATATTCTTAGTCAATTAGAAAATTTTAGCAATAATCGTGCCATCAATTTATCCCCGTTGATCAATAGATGTTATTCTTTTGAATTATAATTCTCGGCCCATTCAGGAAATCTTATTATGCATTTATTTGGAATTATCCTGTTGGAATCTCCCAATTTCCTTTAATTTTTACAAACTTTACTTCGAAAGAGTGCCATGGGTGACTTTTTTGAGTCAAGGACATGGTGTATCACACTTTAAGTATGAAGGCTCGGAAATTTCTTTCGCAATTGAGCCTGAGGTCGCCCACTTTACACCATCTTAAGCGATGCCACTTTGACGAAATCCATGGTTATGTGCGTCCACTTAGTTTTTCGGGGATCAAGAGGTTGTAAAACTCCTACATGGTTCTGGCTGGCCTGCTTTTTTTCTGTTAATAACAAGAGCGAACGTACCGAAGCCCATCAGCCCATATATTTTTCCAGCAAATATTTGGTGACATTTTATTGATTGTATTAAATAGTCCAAGTGTCCAGTATTTTTAGTCGAATGGTAGAGTCATGCAATGAGTCTGCTTTAGGAGCATATCACCCTACCTTCTAAGTTTCTATTTTCATGATCAACGTGTAATGTTTTGATTGGGTACGGCTATGGAAATTCACATGTTGATAATGGATAATATAGAATAATTCTGTCATCTCTATAAAACACTTTTGTCTCGTTCTGTAGTCATAGACTACAGTTCTGGAGACTCTATGCTTCGTGCGGTCATCAAGACATGAACGTCGATGTTAATGGGCCTTTCATGATTGAATACGACAATTCGCCTCATGACGAAATTTTGTCCAATCATTTTGCCTCTAGAATACTCCAAGGTCTGAAATCCAATGCTAAATCTCTAAGACTCGGATGAAAAACTGGAGGAAGGTCAATTGTGAATCAATGTTTCGACTCTGCTATGGCTCGCCTTGATCTCGGGTCTCTTGGGTATCCCAAATACGAAAACGCATGATTTGAAAAACAATTCCATATTCTACGCCCTGTGTTTGACTGAATTCGCCATTCGATTATTGCAACGAGCATTTTTTGAAGAGAATAGGTGGCTCAAACAAAATGGCAATTCATCCACTTCAACATGTATTTGCAGCCATAAGAATGCTGGCCTCTGGGCTAGCTACTGATGCTTTGGACGAATATCCACAAATGTCTGAGAATTCTTTTCGTGTCTTTTTCAAATCCTTTTTTAGGGCTGTGGCTAAGTTATTCGGATCTGAGTATTTGCGTGAGTATAATGAAGATGATCTAAAGCGATTGATGTCCATTAATGCAGCCAAGGGTTTTCAGAATGTTTGGGCGACATCGACTGCCAAAATTCGCTTTTGAAGAACTTTCCGGTGGCATGAGCAGATAAATATAAGAGAAAGGGGAAAAAATTCACGCTTGTAATGGAGGCAATTACTGACCGATAAATTTGGATCTGGCATATGTTTTGCGGCAGCAAGGGACCCTTAGAAGAAATCAGGAGGCTTAGCAGGTCTATAAAAATAGCAAAGATAAATGCAGATCAGTTTTCCGCCATCCATACCATGTTCTCTTAATGGAATGCAGCACTATCATTCTGATGACATATATCCGAACTGGGCTCTGTTTTGTTAAAACTATACAGGAAGGGAAACAAGGAAAAACATATGTAGTCTTCTCCACAGGAAAGTATGCGAAGAGATGTGGGGCGGGCATTTGCAGTTCTATTGGAGCCATTTTATATCTTGGAGAGACTGGTACGTTAATGGCATCGAGAAGACATTGAAATCGCCTTGCAGGCTTGCGTCGTATCACAAAGCATGATTTTCGAGAACAGGAGGGATAATTAAGAGAATGGAATGTTCGGGTTACAGTATGCAGAAGATTGTGCCCGCTTTTTTTTGCTGGAGAATGTCCATTTCAATGGCAGTCGAAGAATACCTAGAGTTCCAAGCAGCGCGAACACATTAGCCGACTGGGTTTGGGCCAATATGGCTGCAAGCAGAAAAGTACTCATAATAGGAACTGTAGATCACTTTTCACTGCAGCATGATCTCATTGCACAAATTAGGAATCTTCATTGAAGTTCGTAAAATGTTTTTTGAAAATGTAGCAGTGCAAAGTTCTATTCTGCTATGCTAGGCCTGTTTATCGAACTGTCCGCGTTGGTCACAATTCCATCATCAATGCAGGTCTCTCGAGCACGACTAAGTGCCCGTGCAAGATACGTTCTACGAAATGCCGGAAATAACTCGACTAGCTCCGGTATAGACTCAGCATGAGCCCTTGAGAAATTTGCGATAGCTTTGTTCTCTCCCCAAGCATCAGAATTCCGCTTTGCAGAATCAGCTAGGGATATTACAACCTGAGTTCGTACCTCATCCTGCCGAACTAATTTGGTATTCTTGTTCCTGGTTCGATATCGATAGGCAGAATTTTGTAGACTCTATGTATGTATATTGGATCTTGATGCGTTCAAACGAGAGTTAGTCTCCAAATCTGTATGAAATGTATCCATATCAGGAGCTGCTGTTTTACTAGGAGCTAGAGAGCCGTGGTCATCTGCTAACGTGTTCAGATTAATGCTAGGAATTTTTGGGCACACTTTGGGCGTGTCCTCAAAACATTACAATCGCTAAATGAGGTCCACTTCCCTTTTAGAATTCTTTTTTGTTATAGTCCATACCACTAGAATCTTCCAAATGAATTGCACCAGCCATTGGCAGTATGTTGCACTCAGTGACTCCGGTTGGATCAAAAGCTCTGATGGGACGAAGAGACACTGCGAACTTCTGAACATCAGTGGAAAATACTTCAAAGTGTTATTTACAGCTACATGCAGAGCAATGGCCATGCTTTCAGCTTCGAAGTTCCCTGAAAGTGGTCCTTTTTTGAAAAAGCGCGAGTAGTGCGTTTCGAAGAACGTTCTTGAAGTCTGGTTTGTACCCACTACCGGATCTTCCGAGGATGCTAGCCAAAGACGAGCGAGAGCTTCATTTTCTTGGCTACTCCTGCTTTTGCCGCGACCCATACTTGATGGTTGGCGAGGGCTGTGGATGAAGAAATAACGGTAGATATGGAGATATTCCGATTTTTTTTGAAGGGTAATTTTCTCGGAATCCGATAACCTTGAAGAAGTGACACCCAAGACGATCTAATAATTCAAAGATTTGCCGGCGAAAATTTTCAGTGACTTGCGAATTTCACTGCAACGGTTCTCAAAGTTTCTCAAAAGAATAGAGAGCGATATGCTCCTATTCGGGGTTTGAATAGGTGCAATCTGATCACACGGAATAAAAAACAATTAAAACAAAAAATTATCGGTAGGGTTCAATATGTCTTAAACTATAACATATTAAGTAAATAGACTTATGTATAGAGATGCTTTAAACGTTCTTTCTTTTATGCAAAATTTTCCGTGTCTTAGCAAAAGCGATCCCTTTCTTTCGAAAGTTTCCTTCGAATCTTTGTATTTGTTTTGAGGTTTTCATCTAGATTGTAGTCTTTCACAAGCCCTTCGAGTCTAGAGGTTTCAAAAAACGGTTCAGAAATATTGTTTGATTCTAGGTATATACTCATTATTAATTCTTGGAGTAGTTCTTCGTTAGATGGTGGGGTGAGGTTGCATTCTGGGGTTTTCTTTTAGGGAATCAGCAAATAGATTGGATTTCCCGGAGATGGGTATAATCTTGATATCAACGTTAAGTAATATTTCCAACCATCTAACCTGTATCTGCGACAGATTACCTCACTTCTAAAGGTATCGCAATGGATAGTAGTCAGAATGGATAGTGAAGAAGTTCCCATACAAATATGCCCTCCACCACTGTAGGCAGTCAACAATAGACAATAGCTCTCTTTCGTTAGCTGCATAATTCTGTTCAGCATTATTTAAAGTTCTGGATGCGAAAGCGACTGCTATTTTGTTCTTCGCGGTTGCTTGTTCCAATACAGCCACAATTGCGTATTGGGAAGCATTTAAAGTGACTTAGATTGGTAGACTTGAATCTAAATTGGAAAGAAATGGAGCTTTTCAAAATATTTTCTCCAAGGTTTGAAATGCTTTGCTCTGAGTTTTTGTCCAAAGAAACAGAATTTCTTCTTCCACTCAGTAAGTGGTTTCGAGGGTAATGAAAAAAACCTTAATTAACCTGCTATAATATTTTAAAACCCCCGAGAATGAGCTTATATGTTGTTTGTCCAAGGCGCCGGCCATTCTATGACGAATTTAGTCTTTTGAAAATTTTGCGAACAACTTTTCCCTGCTAAGGATCTTAAATATTTCGTGGTTGCTAACAGCTTGATCGAAAGACTCTACCGTAATTCTCGAAGTTTCCATGGTCTTCTACTGGTGGTCAATAGAGTCACACGAAGAAAAAGTTTAATGCATTCATCATCTAGTGGGACTGTGGTCCTTCTAGTTATATAGCTAAGCTCGAACCGGATGTACCTCGTTTCGTACAAGAGGGGATAATACCTCGTGTCAAGTAAAACTTGGACGCGATTACGAGAAGAAACTTTACCTCGTTGAGTATCTCTCGTTACACGTGTGGTTTGGTTTTTTACCTTTAAATAGAACTGTTTCATTTTACGCAGCACGAGTCAGTCTGCACTGTGACCGAATTGACTAGACCACCTAAACATCAGTGAGAAGTCTTGAGTTCGAATCCAAGTCGGGAAATTGGGAAAGTTAGTTTCCTCTGACGTAAAGATTTAGCATCAGTCATAATGGATGTGCTACAGTAGCCCTTCTTCCGATGCTTGACATATCTGTCGTTTTAGTGTCTACAACCTTGCGGATGAAAGAGTTTATAAGTCGTGCTGCAAGTAATTGGGTAAAGCGAGACCTTAACGTGGCCACGGCGAGCGGGTGAACAGACCACAGACAAAATCAGTTGAGATAGCAACTTTTTGATTTCTTCCTATTCTACAGAGTAGATTTATTCAAATTTAAGCTACTCAGCCCTCCGAGCAGTCTTGCTGTCACGACGGCCAAGAAGGTGGCGTTCAAGGTCAGACTTGCCCAGAACTTCTTTCCTGCAATTATTGCAGATGTGCCTTGCCTTTTCAGCGCGGTGTTGATGCTCACAGGAACGAACGTGCTCAAATTACTGCACATGGCCGGTGCAGATGAATTGAAAATGAAAGCAGGGAAAGGGAGGCAATCGAAGGGTCTTTGTCTTTCTATTCCTTCTAACAGGCTTCTGGATACGGTGGTTGGTGGCCCTTTGGATAACGATGGATGCGGCGACAGGAAGAATAGGTAGGTGTTTTTGGAAAATGTCGGCCTAGTACTCGGTTTGGTTTTCCTTGAAGTGACGTTTTTTGAGCAGGTGATACTGCGAAGCTTCAGTATCGCTAAAAGGACTGACGGAAATGTGGAAACGGAATGCAGCAGAGTTCCCGGTTCCTCGATTTAAATTCCGACCGGTGTCTTTGGTTTTTGACCGTAACAGGACTTACTTACTTCCCGACAATTTTGCTCCAAAAATCCCCTAAGTACTTCTCTGTATAGTCGACAGGAGATGAAGGGGTCCCTGGAAGCCATGTTTTCGGCATTAGGCGTTATTTCGAAGGACTACAGTAAAAAACATTTAAGCTCCGCTTAAAATCTAGCAGAAAGGCAAATTTGATATAGATTTTAACTTACTGTCAGACAGCAGGAGCTTGCGGTACTGAAAACATTTGGCGATGGTAACAGATGTGTGTTTCTGGGCACACAAAGAATACCAATGGTTGAACTGATGATTGAAGCTTCCGATGAGCCGACAGGAGCTTCTGATCATGGTTTATATAGAGAATTATTTAAAGATAAAAACAGTTAATGGTAAGCAAACAATACTTAATTCAGTAAATGGTTCTGAGAATTCACCTATCTTATAACGGTGAGACTGGCAGTACTTACGATCATGGCATAGTTCCATTGATACAACTTGCGAGATAGCACAAGGCACTTGCAGATTGTTCTTGCGTTAAAAATATCTAGAAGTAAATGAGGTATGCATAATGACTTCCTCAAATAGTTTCGTTAATCTTGGCAAGTTGCATCGGTGTCAGATTACAGCGCAATAGTTGCACAGATGTCTCTTTTCAGTTGTCATCTACCACTAGTGCCTCTCTACAGTGCTCATGTCGTGTTTGAGGGCAACTGGTGGGATAATGAGCATATTCATCACAGTCATACAGTCTGCATGAAAGCTTGGGAGTTTCCAAAGAAGAAACGCCTCTCGTCGCAGACTTGAGTAGACCGTACAAAGCATAAAATTTCACATGCAAAAGCTCTAATCTACTGGAGAGGGCTTCAAAGTTACTGCCACTAGTTGCAGCCGGGAATATAGTGCGGCGTCTTTATCGGCCCAACGTATCTGGCCCAAAGCAACTTAAGCAAGACAGAAGTGGTAAGAAGTGCCAAAAGCGCGTCGAAAGGAGAGCAGTTATTACTCCTTGTCTCTGCTGTAATCGAATGTTCCAGACAAGTCACGATTGTGACAAGCACATCAGTCATAGGAATAGGTAAGTCTGACCTCGATTCACTGTGAATCTTCTTTCCCTAGCTAAATTCCTCTTATACTCTGCTAGATTGCTTCATGGATTCATCTGAACTTCGTATTGACAGCTCCGAGAAACTACACGATGATAACTTCCACATCTTGAAGTCGGGAATGCAACTCCTACATTCTCTGAGAGAAGTTGATGACCATCTTACTGAAGAAGTTCTGGAACCTTCCTCACGTACTTACGCTTCCTGGAAGAGGGCATACTGCAAGGATAGAGCTACAATCAGACTAACTGTCTCAGATACTCATCTATAACAAGTCACTTTTGCCACTGCCGCCAAGTTCATTCGGTCGCTCATCTGTGATATCTTTGAGAAACATACCTTTCTCAGTAAACGCTTTGCAAGGCGTAGATTCTATATCGCCAAGATGAACCCTTATGAGAAAATACTTTCGTTAATTGCCAGAATCCGCCAGCTTGAAGCCACTTTCAAGTCTATGTGAGTGCACATAATGGACAGCGAAATAGCCGTGGCCCTACTCAACGGTCTACCCGATTAATTTGATAGTCTAATCTCGGCATTCGACGCCGCCATCGTTTATATGGAGAAATTATCCTTGCAATTCGTTCAGAGCAGATGCCTCCAGGAAGAACAGCACCATTAGCAATTATATCAGAACGTCTTGAGAGCTTCAGAGTCTGTGGCTCTCCATGCAAAACAGCGTGCTAGGCTCAAGCGACATTATTTATATGACATATATATTCACTGTGAAAAGCGCCGCGATAGTAGTCGCTGCTTCAGAAAGTACTCATACCTCGTTCCAGTTAGCCACTTAGGGCAGACTCACTTAGAAGAGAAGCATAATATTGGGAAAGATCTTGTGGTGTCCGAAGCTCTTCCTAAGAAAAAAGAAATTAGACACCTTTTCTGCTTTTAAATCACATCCGATAATCGATCCGAAGACAAGACTCCAAACTCCGGAAAGGATTGATGACCTTCAATTTCACCACTGATCATGCCGAAGGTGAAAAGAACCACCCGGTGCATATTAAAATATCAGTCAGAACAGTATTGCGTTATAAACAACTGGGACTACAATATCCTTCGCTAATGACTGGGTAGTCGACTCTGGCAATACTTCACATGTAACAACTGATCAAACCGCCTTCGTCTCATACCATGCCTCATCATCCAAGTCAACCCTAGATCTTGGAGCAGATTCGACACACCAATAGAAGGCTCAGCTTATGTAGTCTTAAGTATCCGCCGTAACACAAATGCTATCCAATACCTGTTAAAGGGGGTTCTTCACTTTCTTACTCTTCGATTTCAGCTCATTTCGGTATTAGTTATGGCTATTCGTGGCATCTACTTTTCTCATAACCGTGAAGGCTTCGTTCCTACCAAGCAAAAGGATAGCTCCCTAGTTGCTACTGGTACTATTGAGAAAGTTCTATATTTATTAGACACCTGTTCAAGACCAGAAAACTTTGTTGCTCCAGAAAATTTTTACTTACTTCTCTCCAAAATTTGCATGAGATACCGACTCACATCGAAACCGCTGAGATAAAGTCTATGGTTAATCATGAGCACTAACGTGTGTTAAGTTCGACAATTCAAAGACTCCAGACGCCTGTGTTAGATGCATCCTCGGCAAATCTCATCGTATGCCAATCCCGAAGTTGAGGGAAGGACGCTCCACGAATCTCCTGCAGCTGGTTTGCTCAGACATTCTAGGGCCCGTTGAAAGTCATTCACTCGCGGAACGTGATAATTCGTGTTTTTTATCGACGACTAATCCAAATGGACAGAAACTTACCCTATCACTCAGAAGTCAAAATTTCTGTCGGGTTTTAATAAATACAGAGTTCTTGCGAAAAATACGATCGAGAATACCTTGACGCTCTTCACGTGCACATGTTTCTCTGCACGGAAGCTCCTGTCGAGAACGATGAGATTGTAGTAAAGGCTTTGCGAGCAGAACGTGGTGGAGAATACCTTTGCCCAGCATTCAAGAACTTTAAAGAAAATCAAGATATTCAAAATTTGCTCACTGCTGCCCATACTTCTCAGAAAAATGATAAATAACTGCAAATAGACCGTTTTATGCTCAATTTCGTCTAATTAAGGCTATATTAGAAGTCACCTACGAAACGCATTTGGGCGGAAGCACTCTCTTCCTCCTTTTATGCACCAAATCGAGCTACTTCGAGTTACATACCTAAAAACACTACGACTCATCAGCTATGAAATGGCGCCCCGCCTCAAATCTCCCATCGCGAGTGTTTTGCAGAAACTTTCGGTATTTGATGCCAAGAAGGATCTAAAGAAACGTAAACCACGGGCTCGTTAAGCCGTAATGATCGGTTTTTTCTCAAATCAAGGGATGTAAGCTCTGAGACACCGCTGCAGAGAAACTTATTGGGTTGCGTGACGTTACATTCGAAAAATCTTCAAATCGTTTTTCATATCAGGATAAATCAAGATTCCTCGAAGAATCTTCGAAGGAAAATGACTCCTCCACTGATGGCGGTCCGACCCCAAAAGATCAATCGAAAAACCTACCTTCAGAGATTATTCAAAAAGCGGAGTCATTCACTACATGTAAAGACTGCAAACCAGTTCTGCGTAACGAGGACGCTTCTGACATTTTTCCTCGTCGATCATCTCACATACAAAAGAAACAAAACCAGTGGGGGCTTTTTAGAAGTAATGATGTCGTATTACTCATTGCAGGGACCGTTCTAGTTCTTAATGGTATTCCTAGATCTTACAAAGAAGCTATATCTTCTAAAAAAGTTGATTTCTGGGTGCTTGGAGTTATAAAGGAAGAACAATCGAGAGAAAAAATGAAAAAATCGAGCGTTTCCATGGAAGCCGGAAATGCATGTCATTCCTTGCTGATACGTCTTCCGTGTAAAAACAGATGTCGGTTGCAAAGTCCGCATAGTCCCGAAAGGTTTGGGATAAGTTCCCAGTCTCAAGTACAATGAAACTTATGCTCCCATGTTATCTCTTTCTGCCCTAAGTTTGTTTCTCTGCTTGACGAACTTCTTCCACCTTGAATTTGACCAAATGCATGTTGTTACTACCTCTTTTTATGGAAATTTGGGAGAGGAAATATTCATGGAAGTTCAATCCAGATTTCGCGACTCAAGAAGACTTGATCTCGACTACAGGCTCTGGAAGGACTTATACGGGCTCAAACGGGCTTCGCGCCTATAATATGCCAAAAGTCATGAGTTGCTTACACTGGAGCTTCAATATACGTGCAACACACATGAATCTCTTATTTACGTCTCTGGGAATAGCTTTTCGGTCTCTACTAACATCTTGTAAGTGGAAGACCTCTTGATTACAGGAAAGGGTTGAGGCCATCTGGAAAACATCAAAATAAAGTTAAACCCCCGGTTCAATATCAAGGATCTCGGCCCAATCAACGAATTTCTGGGTGTTCAAGCTGTCCATCACCATCAAGAAAAATTGAAACTCTCCCGAGCATTTTGCACCAATAAGATACTTGGGAGAATCCACATGAACGACTCAAAGCCTGTCGATATCCCTATGGTTCTCATAGATAAGGCCAAAAACGACGCAGAAGACAGAGAAATTTCATCATCGACACAATTTCGGTCAGCAACTGAATCGCTCTTACATTTTATGATATTTAAATGCCCTTATATTTTTTTTTAAGTTGGAGAGCTTTCATGGCACTGTGAGAAGCCTTTCTTGAGCTACTGGAAAGCATTGAAGAGAATGCTTCGCTACCTAAAGGAATCATTGACTTTGGAACTAGATACGAACCCTCTTCCGCTCCAGTAATCGTCGTATGTAGTGAATTTGAATGAGGTGGTTGCCGATTTACTCGCAAATACACCGAAACTTTTTTGTTTATAATTTTTTGGGGGCCTATCTCGTGGCTTTTCAAGAGGCAAGGATGTGTAGGTCCATCTTTCTGTAAAGCAGAATATATTTCGCTCTGTAATGCTAAGAAAATTATCTGGTTTTCTAATCTCCTTCGTGAGATACTAGGTGCAAATGGCCCTACTCAGATTTCGATACTCCTTGAAACCTCCAGTTTGATCGGGTTTGGCTAAAACCAGTCTATCACTGATAGACTTAAGCACATTGAAATTAGCTACCACTTCATTCGGGGGTCTGTAGCTGCACAGTAGATCACTTTATCTCATTGAAGAGCTTATGAACATGTATCTAACATTTTGACGAAACCTTTGCTTCGATTTATGTTCGTGAAGTTTTGAAGTAAGCTAGACATTGTACTTTCCAGCTTTAGAAATTACTATTCCATTGTTTTTCAGATTGATGGGGTGCTCTTTGGGTCAATTCTAGTTTGAGAGGGCGTGTTATTGTAATAAAGTTCTATCGCCTCTGCTAATAGCTTACAGCTAGCTTAGGGGCCTACAAATAGTACTTCAGTTTACTGCAGAACCTGTAAATTGACCGTTTCGTTTATGTACTGTACAGTCCTGTATGCTTGAGCTGATCTTCTTTAGATCTGCTCTAGCAGTTTTATGCTGAGCCTTGCATTGTCGTCTAAATGGCCTCTGGAACCCTATTTCGATCGTTCAGAAGCACTATTCGGCTCACCTTGAGGTCTATATAAGCCCTGATCTTCCTACATGTTCTGTTTGAGTAGAGTCCCTCACCTATTTCTCTCCTCTGAATTCTATTCCTTTTCTCCTCACTCCTTCCCTGTCACTCGCTCTTTCTCCAGTTCTTCTCTCCTTTTCGCTCTCTCTTTTCCTCTCCCTTTCATACCCTCTCCTCCTTTCCTCTATCACTTGGTTCGTGGAAATAACATGGTATGAGTTCCAAACCAGGATGCCTCGTTTGCTTTCTTACTGCAGAATATATTATTTCCATCATAGTGCTTGTTCGCACGACAAAACATTACACAAAAGCTCACAGAAAATGTTGGTTGATATTTTTTCCGTGTCACTGTTTACCAAGTTACTTGGCCTATAACTGCCTGGTGTGCTTCCACAGTTACGCCCTCAACCCTGCCAAAAACGTTCAATTTGATCTCTTTATACGCCAAATAAATACGGTGTCCAACTAGGGAAATTTCATTGAAAGTCACTCTGCGGCGCGTTGGTTACTGCAGCTGGCGTACAACGCCACTTGAAATCTATAAAACGCACACGATGGCTTCTGAGAGGATGCAAGAAAAACAGAAAAGCTTTCACCCGCAACATATGGAACAGGACGCAGAAATGTTGATCCGGGTTCTGTTAATACCACCGGTAGATCTGCAAGGCAACTTCTACCTTCGGGCTGAGGTGCTTACCACAGGCCTCATTTCCGACGAGATTATTTTCTCTGTCCTCTCTTAAGTTGCGCCTCGACGTATTATTATCAGCGTATCCAGGAGGTATCTCGTTGAATAAGAAGGTGCAGGGATCTATGGGATTTTCTTGCTCTTTTAATTCATCAAAGCCAAATTATTTCCCCGCTGAACTGTCAAGGACACCGCGCGGGACCCTCCGAACTACTTGGAGATTATCAAAGAAAAAATCTCTGTAAATTCAATATAATCGTCCTGATCGGAAAGAGAGTCTGTCAAGCTTAGTCGAACGGCCAGGTCCCTATCAATGACCTCGTTACATTCCTCCGAGGCCGCAAAAGGTGCTACATTCTGGTCATACAAGATGACAAGGTCCCGGTACGATAACTCTGCCGCCACGGGATCCCTTCCTTGGTACCCTCAAAACTAAATGCGAAATTAAAGGTTATGAGGGACTTGTCTTGGCTTGGATGATTGGATTTTCCCAGGAAAAGTTTCGCCCGCGGTCTTGATAGCCGCCTTCGCCATCAACTCTCGACTTGTCTCCCTTCCTCCCATTGAATTCATCGCGATTTGGTTGGACTTCGCCATCAAGGTGGTCCACGGAGGGATTTTTGGATGGTTCCAGAGCCGTATGAATTCCCGCTCGTACTAACACATATGAAGCAATCCAGAGGGCATTAGGTGCCCTTAATAGACGTACGCTCAGAGCGGGGACTGCACCGCGTGCAGGGGAATCTGAAATGTCCGAACGTGGCGGGTGACGTTGCTGGGGTCGAAGTGACGCGTTGGAAGTATTTCGAGCGGAAGTTGTGAAGCTGGAATGTGGGGATGGAGGGGGCCCAGTTAGTTCCTGTGTCACCCCCAAGTCTGCTATGTAGTGCGCTTGGCTTCCATCTGGGGCCGGGGTGGTGTTGGCGGTTCCTGAAGGGTCACCAAAAATGTTCCCTTTTTGGCTTCTTGTATAAAACTTTTTGTTCCCAGTTTTCTACGTTTTCAGCTACTGTATTGTAGAAATATTTTTAGTTATTTTCTACAGTATGTTTTTTGCTTTTATAATTGTTGTCGCCCTTGTGGCGTATGGCTCTGGAACGGTCGGCTACACCCACGGTTGGCATATAATTAGTTATGGTCGTTGGTGTTGGGGGTGGAAAGAGGGAAAAGGATAAGGCTCGACAGAAAACTCCCTCGTAGGGTCACTAAAGTTTTTTAATCTTACATTTTCGGACCCTATCAGATTTATCGAGGGCCTCCTAGAGACGTTTGTCGATTAGAGCATCGATAACATCACTGATAGTTGGTAGTTCTCATAACAATCGCAAAGCGTGTCTATCCGTTCCAAACGCACCTTCACTGGCCAGTTTTGTATCCTTCCTGATATCAATCTTTTGCTGGTCCGAGATGAAACGAGCTTGTGCCGTGCGGTTTTTGAGCTGGTTGAGTGCTTGCGCCCATAGTGTTTTGAAGTGGCGTTCGTTCTATAAATCTTTGTTTCCCTCATTTTATCCGTAATAAAGTGCCATCTGTATTCATTGGAGCAGGAATCAGACGAGAATGTTCGTAAGCATAACTCTTGGGAAAAGGAATATTGACAACATTGCACCTAAAAAACGCCCCGATACCCCGCCTTCTCGACGGCCCTCTGCTGCGGGAATTGTTCCCTTCCCTCCCCAGTCCACCAAAGATTGCAGCACTGTTGCAGGCCGCTTTTCCGCCCTCGAACACATTCTTTATCCAGATTCCTACTCTGAAATGAAATCAAATAAAGATGTCACTCTCCTTGAACCAAACCCTCTCGGGGCAGACTTTTCTAACCTCTCAGTCCCTACTGGCCTTACGTAACTCCGTACTCTCCTAAATTACTCGTCTAATTCAAGCGGCCGCCTACCATCTCTACTTTAATTCACTCGGTCGCGTCTTCTCCGCTCCGTCTGACGACCACTTGGCCCGGGCTCTCCTCGAGCTTCATTCCATTCCCGAACTCGTCTGGAGACGCAATCTTCTTCGCAGCCTCAGCTACCGACGTCTTGTTCTCTGCTGTTCTCTGGCGGAATGGATAAGTCTAGCATCTGCTCGCCTGTATGATGACTTCTTTTCAGAGCCTTATTACCTCTTCGCGTCCACCCCTTCAACTGCTTTCCCCTCCCCCCATCCCCTGTGCCCCAATCCCGAGTTCGCACTATCACCGTTGCCGCCGTCACCTCTACCGTGGAAGCCCCTCAAGGACCGCCGCCGCTTTTCTTCCATCTCAGTCTCCGTTACCTCCTACCGACACCATCCACCGCTTCCTCTAGAAACCATGACCCTCCGCTACCTTCCTCGATCACGTCACAGCCACCTAATCGCCTCCCCGATTCGTTTAAGCTCTCTGTTGCCGACGTTCGCCGTGCCATTCAAAGGAGGGATGCCTCGGCCGCTGTGGGCTTTGACGGCATGTCTCCAATGTTTCTGCGTGGGCTTTGACGGCATGTCTCCAATGTTTCTGCGTATGTTGCTTCGGCCGGCTGTGGGCGTTTCACCAGGATGTGAGATAATTTATCAGTTAACCAAATCTGTCAATATGTATTGCAACGGGGCGCTGTCCATATGTGCCGCCAAATTTTCTGTGAGGACGTCTCTGGGCTCATCCAAAGCAGAATGGCGGTATTCGGCTTAAAACACTTGTTTTATTCCTACGGTGGATGACTTCCCGGCTCCCTGCTTACGAAGCCCGCCCATTGGTTCATTCCTAATTTGTTCCTCATCAGCTCTGTGTTGAGGTTCGCAGCAGTACAGAGTGAGTTGTACACACGATTCGTCGCCTGTGCCAACGTCCGGAGTTTCGTGACCAAGTGCTTATCCGATGCGCTATTCACACCGCCTTTAATCGCATCTCCAGACACCGCATTCTCGACTCCGTTCCCATTTATGTCCCTGAGATTGCTTGGGTACAGGCTTCACTTCCACTGTTTCTGTCTAGACTTGGTTTCCTTCAAGCTGCTGACATTGTCGAAATCACTTACGCCGCATCCCTCATCGATACGTTCTATCTCCTCTCTATCATTCTTCCCACCTCCACAGATCCTCACCTGGAGGAAATCCCTCGTACAGCGATATCTCTTGTATCCTCTCGGCATCCATCGCTTTCCCCCTCCTTAAGCAGAACTGGCCTCTTCGAACAGTGCAGATCTCCTGTTCTTGGCGAAAACTTCCATTCTAACATCACCTCCGCGCTCTATGATGCTAAAAAAGAACGTTTATTTCTTTCATCTGGCCCTCTTTACCGTGCTTTCCCGTCTCTCTCTGTGTACCAAATCTTCTTCTTCCGTATTCTCCGCACTCTCTCACCCCACCGGGGCACCTTTTGGTCCTTCCATGCTTGGTTGGTTGTCGTTACCTGTCGCCTTGATATCCCGCTGTTCTCTGAGCGGCCATGTTGCCCCGTATGCGCCCCGCGTTACTCAGATGTTGCCCCTCTTCTGGAAATTCTCGGCAAACACGCTCAGACCTGTAAGTATGACGATTGACCAACACGCCAGCAAAATTTACCCCGGGATGCCATCCACCAGTACAGCAAGGAACTGGGTATCTCCGGGCTCGTCTAAAACACACTTCCCCTTAGTGATCCAAACACCTCTCCGTCATTACGCATGGACCTCTAAATTACGGTTGGATATGGGCTCAGCTCTCGTGATATCACCGTAGACGTGAAAATTGACCAAATATTTCAATCTCTATCCCGGTGTCCTACAGTGATGCTGTATTGCGGAACAATATTTTTTTATGGAGGCCCACAATTTATATTTATTGTGAATCATCAAGGAATAATTTTACCTATATACACTGGCGCTATTTTATGCTGAATTCAGTGTGAAATAAGTTTTATGTACTACAGTTGGGTTTTTATATTATACAGGCTATAATTATTGCATTTTAGCTACCAAAAAATTAATATCTGGATGATTGCTTACCTGGAAAATACTGCAATAATTATTGCTGAGCCTGAATTATGTCTACCAAAATTATTGAACGGCTTACCTGATTTTTGTAGCAGGTTCACCCTGTTGTAGAGTATAAGTAGTCTAGGTTGTTAGAAATATTTTTACATCCTTGGGCTATCGAAATATTCTCCTCGATCACCTATCATTAAATTTGGTTTTCTAATCATTATTCATTCTAAGTCCAATTGTGGCATTTATTTATTTATACAAGTTGGAACTATTTATTATCATTTGGATCTACCTATCCCAATTATTTTGCAGTTATGGGCCCAGATCGCCCCGAAATTCCTTCAAGGCCGAAATTTTCATGGGATCTTCGCACGGCTCTTTGGACGGATGGTAAACGACCTCAAGAAAAATATTTTGTTGCTGTTCACAAATGGAAATCTGTTCATGATTTATTACAAGTACCAGCATCAAATTCTAATAAGGTTCCTAAGGCAGTACAAGGTCTTGTTTTACAATCACAATTATTTGGACGAGCTCTTGATATTTGTAAGAAAATTCCAGATACCGAAATTCAGTCTGAAAATGGTGCATTAGCGATTGCCAACGCTATTCATAAGGTGGATCCTCTATCATCTATATCAGATACATTTCAAAAATTCTTAGATCTATTACACACTACTCGTGGTGATAATGAGTCTTTCAAAAATTTTGAATCACGGTTTGATGATCAAATTGCCCGATTTCATTCATCTACTGGTACTTCGAAATTACCTGAAGCACTGGTATCATTTTTGCTCCTGGCTAATTCCAAAATTGATTCAAACCAGCGAGTATCTATTTTGGCTGCTGCTTCTCCGAAGCATGAAGAAGCCGATTTGGAAAAAGGAAAAATCCTAGAATTAATCAAATATTCAGAAATATCATCTATTATTCGTGCATGTGATAAACCAAAAAATAAAAATCAAATATATGGAAATTCTCAAAAATATATCTCTTCAAGTCAATCAAATATTTCATACGGAGAAAAGAAAAATTTCAAGAAAAATAATAAGCAAAGATTATCTCCTGAAGACTTTGCTGCCCTCAAGGTAAAATCAACTTGTGACCGATGTGGAGAAATTGGCCATTGGGCCTATGAAAAAGATAAATGCAAGAGTGCTAAAAATTATCACAAAGGTTCATCATCTAAAATGGGAAATGCAGAAAATATGAAAGACAAAAATGATTCTGTTTCTGTAACATTTCATATGGTGAAAACGGTGCTTGATTCTCCGTCAAATACGTTATACCCAGGTCCGTTACTTGATGATGGAGCACCGTATAGTGGAATGGAGATTGTTGAATTACGAGCACTTTCGAAATTTATTTTACGGGAATGGAATGGAACTCTTGATGAACTTCTTGAATGTAGCAAAGACACGCCCTTCTGGCAATACGGAAATGGCGACCACTCAAGCGAAAAAAGAAAAATGATCGGTCCAATATTTTTATCAGCTATTTCAGACAATGGAAATCAGGTTAAAATAAGGCATTTAATAATCAGTGGATCATCTCAATGGGTTATTGGAAGAAATATAACAAGAAAATCAAATATTATTCATATGACGGACAATCGCATCGACTTCAAGTCCGCAAATAAATCAATCGATTTTATAACATTGGTGGATCATGGTCATCATTGTTATGTGCCCGGAAATATATTTATACAATCATCCGAACCTATTGAAAACTCATTTCTATCAGCAATTTGTTCCAACAATATCAGTACATCAAAAAATATATCTTGGGCTGAAAAGAAGAAAATAATTAATAAGGTTCACATACATGTATGTGGTCACTCAGATTATGATGATATAAAACTATTGTTACAAAGAAATTTTATATGGAACGATGAATGCAAAAAAATATTTATTAAGCATAATTGACTCCTGCAAATTTTAAGATGTCACAGAAAACCCATCTCATCTTTTTGCAGTATCTTTAGGCTCTATATCTCGCGGATTTAATGAATTTGTTTGTGTGGATCATTTTTTTGTGGAAAACTTGGATATTTTTCACACTATGGACTCGGTTACCAGGGATTCAACTGGTTCAATAATGCCCTCTTTAAGAATGAAAAATTGCATTCATTGTATTGAGACTCTCTGGTTGACACTATTTTGGGACCCTAACAATTTAATGGGAGATCAGGCGTTTGATTATGATATTTTCAGAAGCTCTCTTGAGGAAAGAGGAATTTTATTTTGTTCTATTGATTCCCGCAGCCAAAACAAAAATTCTATTGAGTCAAAACATAAAATATTGAGAGACATTTATATCCGTCTGAAAATATCCGATTCTTCTGAAAGTAATACCGTTCGTATTGCTGTAATGTTTCAAATATCGAATGATTTATATGGAAATGATGTTGTTTTTTCATAAGAGCTTGTCTCTGGTCACACTCGACCCATCGATAATTTTGGTCCTCGAATTCTACCAAATGATTTATGAGAAGCTCATAATGGGCTAATAGCCAAGAGGAAATTAAATCTTATTCTAAAATCAAAGCCTGTGACCGATATTCCAATTAATGTTGGCGATATTGCGGAAATTTTTATTCATCTACCAAATCAGAAAAGAGGATCTTGGTTATCGCCCAAACCAGTATTGAAATTCGACAAAAAATCTCTTATCGTCACAGTACCTGGATCCAATGGAAAATTTATACATGCGGCAATTGATGATGTACGACATTCCGTTTCATCTAATGAACTAGCATACCAAATTCAAAAGGCAAATGATTTATTGAATCAGTCTATTGAATATTCTGTGGACGATATTTCTGATGAAACAAATATTATCGAAGTGAAGAATGTGGACGAACACAATTTTGACGATCATTCTGATGATGGTAATTTTAACCAAAATATGAATACTGATGTCCAAAAATATAATGAATCAGAAAGTGATGGAAATTTATCAGAATCTAAAAATATATTATCTCTCGAACATGTTTCGATTGAATCTGAACTTAGTTCCCTACACCCTGAAAATTTAATTCATATCCATATTGATGAAAATGGTGGAACTGATGTGCATGAAATTGAGTTGTTACCTGGAACGGAATTGAAATCATCTGAACAAAAAGATCTGAGTTTTTATCATAAAAAGTTTGGATCTAAAGAATTTTTACTTCATCAAGCATCTGGGCTTCCATCTCACATTATTTCAAATGCATACAATACGGAAGAAAATAATTTTCTCACTACCCGTTCAAAAATTCATGTTTCAAAAATTCCCCCGGGCTCGAATGTAATATCCTGTCACGTTTTTTACAAAATAAAATTTCGGATGATGGAAGATATTATTGCAAGGCTCGAATTGCTCCGCCTGTAAATGAGGACAAGGAGAAATATATTGTGAGAACTGATTCGGAATCTTGTTCTCCAATGGCAATTAGAATTCTCTTATCAATTGCTACAACTTTTAAATGGAATTTATCAAAGGTTGATGTGAAGTCTGTATTTTTACAATCTGGATCAGCATTACGAGATGTTTATGTGAGGCCTCCTCAGGAATGCTCTGAAAAATCCTTCTATTGGTTATTACTGTCTGCTTCATACGGTTTAGTCAACGCGAATGCAAAATGGCAAATACAATCGGATAATACATTCTTTGACCTCGGATTGAAATCAGTCGTTCATATACCCCAATTATTTTTCATGAGTTTAAAAGGATCATTAATTTTGCTCGTCGTTAAATTGGTCGATGTTATACTTATTACTGGACCAGAAAAAATTAAGACGCAATTTATCCAAGATCTTGGAAAAGTATATAAGCTTGGTACAATCGTACATAGTCCTGGAACTTTTAATTTCAATGGAGTTAAAATCATGCAGTTTGATGACTATAAAATTAATTTCTCAGCTGGTTAAAAGCTAAATGGACTGGAACCTCATTCAATATCAAGAAATCGTCGAAAACAACCCGATGAAGGAATGAACGCATTTTAAAACTTCGCTTTTAATTCGTTAAATGGTTCAATTGTCTATTGGTGTATGTCTGCATCTCCAGTGTCTGCTTTAACAGCAAGTTATTTACAACAGAAAAGGTCAAAGCCATTGGTTCGTGATTTATCTATCCAATCTTCTATGCTTCGTAATTTAAAGGGATAGATAGATCCAAATGATAATAAATAGTTCCAACTTGGATAAATAAATAAATGCCGCAATTGGACTTAGAATGAATAATGATTAGAAAACCAAATTTAATGATAGGTGATCGAGGAGAATATTTCGATAGCCCAAGGATGTAAAAAATATTTTTAACAACCTAGACTACTTATACTCTACAACAGGGTGAACCTGCTACAAAAATCAGGTGAGCCGTTCAATAATTTTGGTAGACATAATTCAGGCTCAGCAATAATTATTGCAGTATTTTCCAGGTAAGCAATCATCCAGATATTAATTTTTTGGTAGCTAAAATGCAATAATTATAGCCTGTATAATATAAAAACCCAACTGTAGTACATAAAACTTATTTCACACTGAATTCAGCATAAAATAGCGCCAGTGTATATAGGTAAAATTATTCCTTGATGATTCACAATAAATATAAATTGTGGGCCTCCATGAAAAAATATTGTCCCGCAATACAGCATCACTGTAGGACACCGGAATAAAGATTAAAATGTTTGGTCAATTTTCACAACACGCTCATCGAGGCCCGGCAATTTCCCCAGTGGCTCCGGCATCTCTGCCAAGTCCCGTTGTTTGCTCCTGGCGCATCATGCCCAAGGCCAATTTGCCCTCACACGTTGAACGCCAACGGCGACCACCTTCTCCAGTGCCTGCACGGCCCCCACAGGAGCATTTGTCACGACCGGCAAGTGAATCTTTTGGCCAGGCACCTGGCTAAAGTCCGTTGTGGTTGTCTAGAAAACCACTGGATAGAACGGAAATATCTTCCAAGCGTAAAACCCCAAACCTTTCCTCTTGGACAAAGCTGCCCGTCATCCCACTGTAGGGCCACCAGAGGGCCTCCACCACACGAGAATGGATATTCGGGCAATGAGAAGCGGCAAAGGGACTGACTTCTTTGACATCACCTTTCTCCATCCTCTCACGCCATCCAACAGGAGAGTTAACATGTTAAACCCGTTGACCTCCCTTAACGCAGCCCGAGCGGCGAAGCACAGTAAGTATCAACCCTTCATAGCTACTTCCTCTCGAGGCAGACTCGTCCCCGTGCCCATATCCACTCTCGACAGTCGGTATCCACAAGCTTACGCTGTCATAACCAAAGTGGCTAACAAGAAGCGTTGCAGTCAGTGCCATGGAATCATATGTAGTCGTGGGTTTACTTATGCTAACGAAAAAACACCTCGGATTCAGCGTCCAAAATGATGTATAGTGCAGCGTGGAAGTAATTGTTGAGCGGAGAAAGACCCCATTCCTCTTTCTTCCCTCTTTTCTCTTCCTTTTCTGTCGCTGTGGCTGCGACGACAGGCTAATTATTTGGTTCGAGGTGTTATCGTACCAGTCGAGCAAGCTCGAAAAAATCCACAGCTTGCAATTAAACCGGATGGTTCCCTTACACCTTTATCCAGCTATTCACAGTACGTGCTTCCCTTCGTGCTGTGACCTTCCACAACACTAGTGTAGGCCCTTCCCTTCACCTCTTCACCACTTCAGATGTACATTGTATACTTCGATAAAAAATCTGCACGATTGTGCTAGCTCGGACTAATCCATACCCACACACATGTGACTGCCGAACACACACTAATCCCCGTGGTGCTTACATTCCGCCTCCACGTGACGCATCTGTACAACAACTTAAATAAAACGGAGCCACCATAAGAATTGAATTGCGACAGTCCACTGTGCTGAGCAACCACACGCAACCGTTGCCCCGAGCTGATCAGGTTTTCACAACCCACATACCGGTGATTCGTCACATCCCGACGCGGTTCCGGCCTGCCCTCAGTGAACTCCTCTCAAAACCTCTACAAGAAGCTGCGCATGCGTGTGACGCGGGACAGGACGGCGCGTCGGACGCACTAAGCAAAGTCTTTCTCTTCCCTTCAGTGATGCTCTGTAACACAACGGGTTGGCAACTCCCAAACGGCGGTGACGATGCAAGCGCTCACACCAATGCAGAAATATTCAGGGAACGGATCAGACTATGGAACGCGGGACAATACGATACCCTCTGGCAAGCAGCGCTTGCCCAGTGCACCTACAGGGCCTCGAAAAAGCTGTCACAGTCAGAACAAAAGCAGGCGAACATCAGACGTATGCTGAGCCTTGCCAGAGAGGGCGCTTACGGAAAGGCGGCGCAAGCACTAAACTCACTCGGCGTCCTCCCAGCAACACAAGCCGTATCTGACGCACTCCGTGGTAAACACCCACAGGTAACCCCGGTAGCCCACGGGCCAAAGTTCGTTCCGCCTGCCTCCATCCCCCCGCCTACCAAAATCACCACGGAAGAGGTCCTTCGTGCAGTCCTCTCGTTCAAACCTGGCTCCGCTCCGGGCGGCTCCGGCCTTCGCCCCTCCCACCTCGATGAGTTGCTACGCGCTCCGTCTTCCTCTTCTCGTGGAGGAATGCTGCATTCGCTTACCGAACTCGTCAATGTCCTAGCAGCCGGAAATGCGCCACCCGCTCTGGCTCCGTGGATCGCGGGGGCACCACTTACCCCGCTTGCTAAAGCGGACATGACGCCCCGTCCCATCGCCGTCGGCGAGACACTGAGACGTTTGGTGAGTAGCTGCCTCATGTCGCAATCCTCTACAAAGGCGGCGAGCTACTTACAACCAATCCAAGTTGGCATTGCGACGAGGGCCGGGGCCGACACCATTGTGCACACCGTCCGACGAATGGTTACTACAGTTGGCAAGTCATCACATTTTGCGCTGCTTTCAGTGGATCTTAAAAATGCGTTCAATCTTTACAGTCGATCTGCTTTTCTCGAAGCGGTTCAAACGCATTTTCCACAACTGCTGCGCTGGGTAATGTATTGTTACAACGATCCAGCACATTTGTGGACGGGTTTCGACACACTACGTAGTGTGACCGGTGTCCAGCAAGGCGACCCGCTCAGCGGCTTGCTCTTCGACATGGTTCTCCATAGGCTAACCTTGAAGATACAAGACATGCTGACGTTGTCGAACGGCGACAAAGAGGTCCAAGAGATATTCCTACAGCTGTGGTATCATGATGACGGCACCATAGTGGCCAAACATGCCTCTCTGTTGAAAGTTATCGCAATTCTGTCCTCTCCCGAGGCAACGCGCCTAGGTCTACACCTGGCACTTCCCAAGTGCAAAATATGGTGGCTCACGGCTCCCGACGAGGTCGTCACAGCCGCGTACCCCCCGGAGATCCAACAAGTCTACAGCGAGGGAACTGCGGTCCTGAATGCGCCTATCGGCTCAAATGATTTCATGAGGCACTACTTCACAAACCACGTGCTCTCTCTGGAACCCTTTATGCAGACCGTCACGGAACTTCAGGATACACAGGTCTCCTTCCAGATTTTAAGAAACTGCTTAGGGGTATGTAAGTTGGGCTATCTCCTACGGGTCGTGCCGCCATCGTGCACCATCGAAGGAGCTACCTATTTCGACAAGCTGATGGAACAGTCGATGAGGACTTTGGCAGGAGGCGTCCTCGATAGCACAGTTTTTCGGGAGCTGCAACTCCCACTCAAACAAATTGAGGAGAAAAGGCCTACATTAGGAATCGGCCCTACATCAGCCAAAGACATCGTCGCCGCCGCCTTCCTCGCATCTAGCTCACACACAAACAAGCTAGGTGAGCGATGCCTGCCGTCTGCAGTGAGCGACTTGGCAACTTACGAGGAGGCCAAGAGGGCATTTACTCAATGGAATTCATCTTGCCGCCCGGTCGACAGGCTCCCATTTAGTCGATTTTGCTCCAACCCTCCATCGCAAAAGACACTGACTGACTCAGTCCATGCTGCAATATATGAAGAGCTTCCGGTGGGTAGTTGCCGTATACAGGCCTTCAGGGCCTCAATGAGTCTCCCAGGTGCCAAGGAATGGGTCCATTGCCCTCCCACAACAGGCTTGAAGACCGCAATAGGCACACGACATTTCTCGGTGTGGTTTAAATACTATTGCCAAGCCCCGCTCTTCGAACCAGGAACCCCTTGTCCAAGAGATGGATGCCCGGAAACCGTGGACGTCCACGGCGACCACTTGATCCACTGCAGGTATGGAGCGCAACGGATCGTCCGCCACGATGACCAAGTCACCCTACTAAGTAACGACCTGAGCTTAGGCGCAAGGCATCCTGCTGTCGAGCCCCGGTCGCACGGGGAACACAAGACAAGGCCGGACACCAGGGCGACGGGCGCCACCGGCGGTACCGATTACTTCGATGTGACCTTCGTGAACCCGCTGGCCCCTTCTCACCTCAGAATGAGAACCTTTAACCCCCTTACCAGCTTGAACGCAGCCCATGCGGACAAGCTACGAAAATACCAGGGATTCTTAGCCAGTTTACCTGGCAGGAACAGACTCGTGCCCGTTCCTATCTCCACACTCGGGGGGTGGCATCCCGAAGCGTTCCGCCACATCACGGAGGTAGCCCGAGCGGTCGCCAACCGAGCCCTGGACCAATACTCCAGGGTGAGGACGATTCTCCTCCAACGACACGCGGCGTTGATGGTCACCTCCAACGCAGCTTGCTTGTCAACCGGTCTACCAGCTACTTTCTAGTTGGTACACACGCTCAAGCACTTACAATATAGGTCCTGCCAATGGTTTCATTACAAGTACAGAGGACTCCCAACCTTTCCATTACTCGCAGTAAACCAACCCAAGTAAACACTCAGTGCAGAGGTTTGGGCAGGGGCAACTCGTCCGCCCAGTTGAGGAAAAGGCCTTTGATGACATGCCGAAGGGAGATGAGAGGACTGTTGCATTCCGAGCCTCGTTGTCAGTGGAGGGTTGCAAGGACTGGCTGTCATGCCAACCGGCTCCGGGGTTGGGTACCTACATCCCGGACCGCAATTACAAGACGTGGTTGCAGTTCTATTGCAGGGTGCCACTGTTTCCTCCAGCTTCGAAATGCCACAAAGGGGTATGCACGACCCTCATGGATCAGTATGGTGACCACGCGCTGTGCTGTGCCTATGGATCCACACGCGGGTGGCGGCATGACTCCCAGACACGTTTGTTTGCTGCAGATCTCTCCAAAGCTGCCCGACACCCTGTCCTCGAGCCGCCACAACCCGGCCATGCAGTTCGCCCGGACATCAAGGCGCTTGGAGAGAACGGGGGCACGGACTATTATGACGTAACCGTTATCCATCCCCTGACCCCCGCCCGCCTTCCCTCCCTGGCGCGATGCCCACTCAAGCCCCTTAACCATGCTCGCCTGGGCAAGGACACTCGCTTTGCCGAGTTAATACGTTCCAAGGGTCCTGGGCATCGCTTCATTGCGCTTCCACTCTCCACGTTGGGGGGCTGGCACCCTTCCGCTCGGGACTTCGCCAACCGGGTTGCGACTGGTATTGCCGCACGGGCAGCCATTCCGATTGCTGATGCGCAGCGAACATTGTTCGCTCGTCACGCGGCGAGACTCGTCCAGAATAACGCCAGTTGTTTGTTGGAAGGAGTTTTGAGCGACACTTAGGCCGCAACTTGAAATTGTGTATACAGTGTATTCCAGAGAACCTCCGTTCTGAGGGTATGTACAGTAAGTGGTTACCCTCCTTACAGTAGTCCTAGTTTGCGATTGCTCTGAGCCGGAAAATTAAGTATACCAACCCATTCAAGTAAACCCAATTCCCCCTTGTTGCGGTGAGCCATAGTAGCGGCACCGCCCATTTCGCGGGTGGCCCTCGATCGTACATTGTCCTTGAATGGAGAGACGACGGTGACATCGCAGGCAATGGGGCGGACCGCGTTGCCGTCGGGGGCAAGCGGTGGGTGAACAAGGATGTCAGCGGGTCGAAGCTCAGTACCTGGGACGAGGAGTGGGGCCTCCAACTGGCAGTCTAAGCCTGCTGCGCGGGCGAGACGAGCGGCGATGACGTTGCGTAGCGAGTTATGCCAGTGCTTGCGACCGAATCCAGAAGGGCACAGGTCGACTGCGTGATCTCCCCAGCTGTCCATCGGGCGTTTACAATGCTCGCAGTTCCGAGGAAGCGAGTCGACATAAACGGACAGCCTGAGGAAACGTCGTATCATGATCTTCCAGTGTACGGCAGACACTTCCGTGTCGGCGGAGGGATGTGCGAACAGGAAGGCGGTACCAGGGCCTTTGCGGAATGCGAGGCCGCGGATCCGGTCCCGCACTGCGGCGGCGGTGTGGTCATCGGGATTCGGGCAGCGAGCCCATACCTCGTCAGCCCAGTGTACCTTGGCCCGAGCCTCCTGCTGCAAACCCTTTAAGTAGGTTTGGACGCGGGTGTGCGCTGTAGATAGGGGAAGTGAGTCAAAGGAGCCCAGGTCAACGGAGTTTGGAAGGCCGGGGATGCGGAGCACAAACTCGTGCATCGGGATGGCGGCTTGGCGAAGGAAAAAATTCTTGTCGTGGCGGCAGCGGGTTCCGATTAAGGCAGTGGAGCGCGGTCCGATGTGAGTCCCAGTCCTGACGCGAGCAGGTGCCGCATCAATGAGGCTTGAGGAAACAGCACCATGTAGGAATGGCTCGAGTAGCGTGAAGCCGAGACCATCATGTCTGAAGGGCAAGGTAGTCTGGGACCACGCTTTATCGGTCAGCGTGACTCCATGAAGCTCCGAGAAAAACGAACGTTGCTGGGTGTCGAAAGCCTCGGCAGCCGGACGGGCGTCCGTCGGGTCAGCGAGCTTGAAAGCGTGCTTCACGAGGCAGGCCGACGCGCACAGGCGGTGCGAGTGGAAGCGGGCCTGAGGGTCGTCAACCATGAGCAACAACTCGAGGGTGCGGCAGCAACTGTCCGTCTTGCCTTGCAGGAACGATTGAGTGAACCGGTGGTTGCCTATTGGAGCTCCCAGTAGTTCAAACCCGTCGAAGGAGCACTCTGCAAGGCGAAACTCGCGAAGGAACGCCTCGCGTTCTGGCCGCGGGACAGTTGACCAGAAAACGCGTGTTTTTGCGGCTTTGAGGTGCAGGCCGTATGCAGGTCCCTCGTCGCGGAGTAAGCGGATCGCTTTTCGAGGCTCGGGGAGAGACCCCGTCAGCGTTCCATCGTCGGCATACCAGTGATTCATGACTACACCTGTCTCTGTGGCGATCCAGCGGATGAGCGGCTGGATCGTAAGGGAGAACAGGAGCATGCTGGCCGGGTCGCCTTGTTGGGTCCCCTGTGCTCTTTGCAGTGTGGTTTTGTGACGGTTCGGCAGAGCCAGTTGCGGCTGCGTGCGGCCGTATATCATATTGACGAACCGGGCAAGGCCCGGTGCTAGCGAGGGCAATCGGTGCGGGAAGATTACCGAGATATTCATGCAAAGGCATGCTGCGGCCGCTGCCACATCCAACGCGGCCTGCCTGCTGGCTGGCCTCGAGCCAGCCTTCTAGCGACTTTGAACCGGATTGATTCCGTTTCTTGGTTCCTCCATGCCGACCACTTGTACCAGTTATTTGATGCGCTTTGGTGGAGGTAAACCTTTATGGGTTGTACAATGTTGCACAGACGCGTGCGGAGGGTAATCATAAATTAACTACAGCTGCGGGCGGCAGGTGGAAACCTGTCGCGCCTGCATTACTTGGAGACTAAACGCAAAACGGGTAAAGAAGTCACGGAGCTCCTGTTGAGGGGAGGAACCGCGACGGGAAGCAGCGAAGGAAGAAAGGCGGCGGGAAAACCCCATGCCGTCGTCGCCGAAGGCGCCATAGATATCAATCCGACGGGGGAGAGGAGGATGTGCTTTGGGTTGCAGTAAGTGCCGTAATGACGATGTTTCTCGCACTCTGCGAATGTTGCGGCAGCGCCTGCGGTAACCGTAATTGGCGAAATGTGGCGGCGTGCGGAGGGGTGGGCAACAGTAACGTCGACGGCGATATCGGTACTGCGAAGCCCACATGCAGCGGGTATGTAAATGGCCATTCGTAATGCGGGGGACTCCGAATGCCCAGACGAATTGGGAACCTGGTAGAGGAGCGGATGCTCGACGAGGTCGACAACCCCAACTTCCTTACAGAAGCGGGCGAGAGCGTTGCGGAGGACGTGTTGTCGGCGGGTCATGAAGTCTTTTTATTTGCAGGTCAACGCGTATTGACCGCTTGGATTTAAGACGGGTGCGATGTCGTCCGAGCGCCGGAAGCAGACCGCACAGCGCGTAGATCCACGGAATAGCGCGATGCCGAGACGGAGAGCCAGAGTCACCTTCCACGCAGAGGAGGACATGTACGTACCGCGGTGGGGGTGAGGAAGCGAAGAGAAAACAGATGAGGCGGAGGATGCCCGCACGGAGAGGAGCCGTGCTCGGTCGTGTGCTGCCGCGGACAAGAACAACCTATCGGACCTCGATAACATGAGTTCAGCTGTGATCGCAGACTGGAGCCTTTCGCCGGGGGCCGGCTATGAACAACGCTCGAAAAGAGCCGTAGCTGTAAGCGACGAGGACAGCTACGGATGGAGGGGGAGGATAAGAGCGAGATGGCGAACTGAGGGGTCTCTTCCAGGTGGCGGTCCTGGGAGAGTCAGCAGGTCGGAGATAAGTCAAAAGAATCAATTACAAATGCCGCGTAAGCAGCCACGGTAATGTCTGAAGTTTGCAGGAGACCTAGACCACCCATTGAGAAGGGGAGAGAGGCTTGGAGCCATGCTCGATCCGGGCAGGGCAGCTGCAATTGGTGGAATGGGAGCGTAGTTCCTTCCTCATTACGGTGTCGGTATACCCTTTTTGAGTCGATTGTGGTTGTCTGGAAAACCATGGGATAGATCGGATATACCTTCCAAGAGTAAAACACCCAAACGTTTCCCCCATTGGTGGAACGCTTTGGACATATGTGTGTAATCTTTACGGAATTTGGAAAAAGCATGTGGGATAACATGCTGAGGGGGATTACAGAGAAACTAACATGCGAAGGGGGATGAGAGAGGAACTAATCGGAAATGCATCTGGTAAGAACTTGACGCGCTTGCAACCCATGCAAGCAGAACACAAAGCGCGTGATTAGGAGGTGCAGCTCCCATTGGGGAGTGGTGCCTCGACGGGCAGCAGCAAACGTAGAAAGGCGCCGGAAGAAAGTCGTACCCTCGGCCCCAAGGGCACCGAACACATCAATACCAACATAGGCTAACCTATTTTTCAATCATTAAAACACCCCAATCTTCCTGGTTACCCCAATAAAGTGTGTGTTCTTCCAATTTTCCCCCTCGGGAAGGGTGGCACCCGAATGCATGTGCACTGCTAAATGACGTGGCAAGGAACTGGCTGTGTGGGCATTAGAGACGTACGGATAGGTTCGCGGGGATTTGATGCAAAGGCACGCTGCATCAGCCGTCATGTCCAATTCGGCCTGCTTGATGGCTGGCCTGAAGGAAGCCTTTAGAGAGCGTAGTTCCTTCGCTATTACTGTGTCGGCATACGTCTTTCAGTCGATTGTGGTTGTCTGGAAAACTATGGGATAGATCGAATATATCTTCCAAAAGTAAAAAACCCAAACCGTTTCACTTACCGCGACCAAAACGATATCCTCCTCTCCCCCGTGGGGATTGATATGTATGGCGCCTTGGGCGACTGCGGCCAAGGTTTCTTCCGCTGCCTTGCTTCCTTCGCTGCTTCCCGTCGCGGTTCCACCTCTCTGAGACTTCGTTACCTGTTTTGCGTTTAGTCTCCAACTGATGCAGGTGCGACTAATTTCCACTTGCCACATTCGTAGTTAATTTCAGAAAAACCTCCGTCCGCTTCTATGCCATACTGTACTTGTCGCAGAGAATTTCCACTGCGACAACCTTCGAAAATAGCAAGGATTTACAGCCGCATTTTTGGGCAGATCGAAACTTACCTGTGCCAATCTCCATGCTCCGCAAATGGCATTCGGATACGCTCTTCCATATCACAGAGGTAGTGCGCACTGTGTCCGGCGAGGTACATCCGGTTAGGTCTTAGCCATATAGTTAGGCCGTGCGCAGTCCGCATTGGATACTGAATGCGTTAAACTTCTTTCATATTCTTGGTTCAATATGGTCCAATATTCCAAAAGGGAAACATGGTGGTAAATCTTTATGGGTTGTACAATGTTGCACAGAAGCGTGCGGAGGGTAATCATAAATTTACTACGGATGCGGGCGGCGGGTAGAAACCTGTTGCGCCTGCTTTGGAAACTAAACGCGAAACAGGTAACGAAGTCACGGAGCTCCTATTGAGGGGAGGAACCGCGACGGGAAGCAGCGAAGGAAGCAAGGCGGCAGAAAAAACCCTTGCCGTCGTCGCCCAAGGCACCGTAGATATGAATCCCGACGGGGGAGAGGAGGATATTGTTTGGGTTGCAGTAAGTGCCGTAATGAAGAAGTTTCTCGCGCTCTGCGAGTGTTACATGGAGCAGGTTCATTGCGATGGCAAACAGGAACATGTCAAGGTGATAGCTTTTCTCCTTAACAAACATGCTATGTTGCTGGTTGCTTCCAACGCGACATATCGTATGACTGGGCCAGCCGCTGCGCTTAAGAGTAATACCTACTGTATATTTTCCTTTGCACTCAAGAGATCGCTACAAGGCAAGTTACGAAGCTATTTTATAATATGATCATAGTAAGCCAACTATGCTTATTCCGTTGGAGAAAATAGAGCTTGGTGCAGCCTACCATACTGCTAACCTAGCGCTCTTAAGCTAATCTTCTGGGCTGATGGTCAATTGATTTCGCCTCTTTTGTCCACAACAATGACTGCTACATGTTTTTTGCAAAAGCAGAAGAACAAAGTTTACTAGGGGATTTGTATCGAGGGTGATTCCCCGGATTTACCAATGGGTGTATCTGATCAAGCTCTTAGCAGTCAGATAGATCCCAGGGGGGGATTTTTGGGTTATTTTAATGCATGGAAAATGTGGTCGGTTATATCCACGAGGCTAATACGTTATGCGGGATAAGTCCTCGCTGATGGGTAACACTACAGTAAATGACCTTGCTTACAGGGCCGGCTCAATGCGGCGGATAGATCCCAGTGAAGTAAGGTTTCTTCTTCAGTCTTGTGGCACCCGAACAGCTATGGCTAGCTCCGCTATCCACGAGTTAATTTATGAATACCCTCCGCACGCTTCTGTGCGACAGGGTGGTTTTGATGCAAACGCACGCTGCAGCAGCCGTCATGTCCAATGCGGCCTTCTTGATGGATGGCCTGAAGGTAGCATTTTAGGGAGCGCAGTTCCTTCCCCATTACTGTGTCGGTGTACCCTTTTTGAGTCGATTGTGGTTGTCTGGAAAACCATGGGATAGATCGGATATATCTTCCAAGAGTAAAACACCCAAACGTTACCCAATTGTACAACCCATAAAGATTTACCACCATCCACGAGTGTAGAATATTCAGCGAAATGTGGAAGATTTTTTTGAAACTGGACCACCAGGAATTCACTTGCAAACTATACTGTAGAGTCTTACTGTATGAAGAAGAGGGAGACTTCATAGGAATATTTCGAGGCGTGTGAGGAATACAGTACAAAATTTCTGCATGAGCCAAGAAAGTTGTAGGGACCGAATTCTTTTGAATTTTCAATTAATATCGACTGAAATATGATGCCAAAAAGAGTTCAATAGCGGGTCGCAAGATCTATCGCTAGCTAGTCTAGTGTGGAGTAAAATTCACTACCGATGCATATGATTCCTCCCTAGAAACAGCAGTCAATGACTCTACGCAGCAAAGCACCCAAACTTTTCCCCAGGCAGTGCGTTTTACAGTTCCCCTTAAGTGCTGTGTATGTACAGTAGTTGACGGCAAACGAGGTGCGCTTGTTACGTTGTCTAGTCACATTCTCAGCCTACCAAACTCTCGCAGTAAACACAGCCCCTTTTTCTCCTCACGGACTTGTTGCACAGCCTGCCACAAGGTTTGAAATTAGGCTCATAGAAATACCAACTTTCGCATCCCTCGCACTGTCTTACTCGTTCCACCTCCTCACGGCCAATGCAGCAAACTCTGTTATTGGTAATACACAGACCTGCCCCACTAGTCTTAGGAAAATTGCCTTCCTACACTCCTATTCAGTAATGCAACCCTACCGTATTTCCCATGTCTTACTGGTAGAGCGGGAAATGTCGGGATTTTACTGTACTCCTTTTGAAAAATTTACATCAAATAGTTTCTACGGTATCCACTGCAGGATCCGACTATGGGGCTAGGAACTAACCGGATGGTCCACGTCGGTCTCTTGCAGCGGCATGCGTGAGCAGATGGCCTTAGCGATAGACGACCAGATGATGCATCGAAGACGCTGATACACACGCCGGCATATCACGCCTGTATTCGTATCATGCTTCCGCGCTATTCGCGGGATTAACTCCTCAAGCTGTACTCCTGGAAGATATACTCGATCTATCTCTGAGTGCCAAGACAACCACAACCGACTGAAAAGAGCATGTCGGCACTGTAATGGGGAGGAATAAAGGAACCTACTGTCTATCAGACCATTGTCCTTCCATGATAAGATAGTTTAGGGCTAGTTTTTATAAGGGGCAAATTGGGTTGGTTCGCTGCGAGTAATGGAAAGGTTGGCAGTCCTACGTACTTCTACGTAAAGAATATTATCTTCTATTTTTTGTGCGAACCTATAGTTTAACATGATCTTCAACCGCATGCACGGCACTGAATGGATAACTTCATCGATGATCTAGAGCTCTCACTACGGCCACAAGCAATTGACGTCTTCATAGTCAGGCCCGTCACCGCACGCGCCGTGCCTCAGTTTCGCTGCCCTCCAGCTGGCGCCACGACCGGAATCGAAGCACAGAAAACGCCACGCCACGCCACCCTGTGCTTTTCTGTCAACGCCAAGTTTCACCCTTTCGGCTTCGACACATACGGTGCCGTCGGGAAATCTCCCCAAGCACTGCTCGCCTACCTCGCCTCCCACTTCGCTCGTCGCCGTGGTACGAGCTCGACTACTGAATACCCCTGCCTCGTCACTACGACCCCGCCCCTCTCTCTACAGCTCACGAAAGACTTCGTAGCTCGTAGATCGCTTGCCCTGGCCACTCCCGAATGACCTCTTTCCTCCCCTAATAAAAATTCCTTTCTTTAATTTAGGGGGTGGTGACGCTCAGTCAAAACAACCTTTTCGCCAATTTTAACGCTGATTCGAATAAATAAGCACCATTTCCCACCCTGTAGGATATTCCGGGCCACAACCGATTATATCTTTCAAATATTAAATCACCCCACATTTTCCTCCTTCCCACTCGATAAACTTCGACTTCACTCAATGAAGTAAAGATTCTCACTTGAGTATTACGGTAATTTATCAAAATTTAATCTTTCAGAAGCTTCTGATAGAAGCATTAGCCAAAGGGGTAAGGTTTGGGTGGTTTACAGTACTCTTGGAAGAAATATCTGATCTACTAGAACTTTTTCACAGTTATTCAGTAATCATAGAGTTGATTAATTTAATTATTGCTGGCCTATCTTCCCCTTCTGGTAGATGGGGGAATTGGGTTGGTTTACTGTGAGTAATGGAAAGGTTGGGAGTCCTCTGTACTTGTAATGAAACCATTGGCAGGACCTAGTAGATTGGAGTGCCATCCACAGCTTTCGACGCATCGTACGGTTTCGCAATTGGCTTGACAATGATACGATATCTACGCTCCGGTACGAATGTACTGGATACCAACCCACATATCTACCACAGTAAACTAACCCCCCATTTACACATTATTGAAAACACAGTGCATCACGTTATGATATGAGTAAATACGTATTTACTGAGCAGTTACTCAAAGTCCGCCTATCTTACCAAAAGATAAATATCCCATATTTGCGCGGCAAATACCCGCGCTCTCAGTAAGTACAAAACTATCAATTTAGACCTGCGGATTCGGTCTTCTGCGGAGTGACTCGGTAACTACGTAATTGGTCTATCTCTGCCCTCCCTGTAGGGGATTTCTCCAGTCCACACACGTGAGTCTCCCAAACTGAACACCGGCCTGTCTTCATATGCTCAGTTCCCACTCTGCCGACAACAGAATGGCTACAATCAGCGCCACAGACGCAAACGCAACTATCGCCCTATTTGCGGAGCGAGCAGCCGAACATTCAGCAGAGCTCGACGACTGCAACTCAGAACCAGACAACCAATATTCTGATGAAGAGAATGACAGCGAGTGTCCCATTTTAGACTCGTTCTACGTAGCTGGCGGTTCAGCTACCATTTTCAAAAAGATTAATTTCAACGCCAGGCAGTTTCAAATGATTTGGGACAAGTTTTCCGAACCTATGAAAAATTGATACCGTGGGAAAAGGGAAGCGCTCGAAGCACACCGTAAAAGACTGTTCATCTCTTCATGATGATGGTAGTCCTCAAACTGGGCGGAGCATGGGATTTCCTCGCAAGAATCTTTGGTACGAGGGCCCTTCGTTCGAAAGTCTAATGATGTCCTTTATGCGCAACATATCAGAGCAGATCTACGACTATTGCGTTGAATCTTTGCTTCAAGATAAACCAATGAGGAAGATTTTGGATGAAGGCAAATCTTTTCCTAACTTTCTATACGCACGATATGCAATGGAAGTCACGGTTCAGCAGGCTAGTCGGCCGCCGGGGAACGTTCAAGAGGGACGTGGTTATTTCATCGGAAAACTTAAGTTATAGGGTTTAAAGTTCGGGTGTCCGTCCTACTTTTTGGAATTGCTGTTGGGTGCAGTAAAAGCTTTCCAGGATCAGTTTTGGATATTGATAATTACCAACGCGTGCGCAAATGGTATGAAATTGCTGTGAGGAAATCAGAGGACGATACTGGTGTAATTTACGCAGTAATTAGCTTGCAGGAATATCCCAATCATTGGGCTGCGTTGTGCGACAAAAAGTACCAGGCGGTCTATGGAGTTTTCACGGACAGTGCATCCGAAAAAACCTCAGAACAGCTATTATTCTAAAGAAGATGAGAAGAGTAGTCGCTTGATTGCCTCCGATCGAATAGTTGTTGAAAACTAGTCTGGCCGCATGTGTATTTATTGAAGCATCATGTCTAGCAAGTATCCTTAGGGCGAGGGAATGTACTTATGAATTTTTAAGATTTACCTCGCACTGGCAAACTCTCATGTGAGTTAGGCTTATTTACGCGCTGCAGATAAGGCATTTTACCACAACTTGAAAAACAGGCTATACAAAATTGGAGAGAATGTGGTCATTAAGCGTGCTCGAGCGCAAGCAAAATACAGGGCGAAACGTGCAAGACGGATGGATGCACAGTACCGCTCTAGAGGTGTTACTGTAGGCTTTCTTGCCGAAGATCAGGATGGAGATACTCAAACTGAGTAACTGCATAGTTACTGTTAAATTTGGAAATGATTTGTTTTCAAATAATAGAAATTGACTTTCAAGAAGTACAATAGTAAGTAAGAACTTGATGCAACGACAATATATTATCTTGACAAGTTCTGGAGAGACTCAGTAATTACGAAAATATCCACTAATTGCGTGATTACTGACAAACTATAATGAAGACCTACTGTAGCTAAAGTAGTGAACCTCTATGTAAAATTGTAGAAAACTAAGGTACAGTTTACTGTAATGTAGTTTACTGTATAATTCTAGAATATCTTTGCAATTTAATATTTGGTGGAATGATTGGAAAATGATGGGTGAATATGATAAGGGGGCTTCGACGTGGCTGTGATCCACATCTGGAAGCAAGTCACGCTGTCACGTCTGCATCTCGGTTGCATTTGCATCCGCCGGACTGTAAGCCACTCGAGATATGGCCACGTTGGCAGCTTACCGTTGCTCAAGGACTTGATGTGCGATCAGAACCCGTCGGACAGGTCTATATAACCGACAACTTGGAAACCTTTTGGCACAACTTCTGGTCCCTCAAGTCGTCGCTTGTTCTCAACCCTCGAACCAGCTCCGGACGAATCACCGTCTAGGCCGACCTTCACACCCACAACACAACATTCTCCCACAATGTCGCATGCTGACTCTTCCTCTTCTGCATAATTCGACGCTTCCAGGCTCCCTACGCTGGAAAACAAAGTTACTGGTATCGAAGGCAAGCTCTCCGAAATCGTCAATCTCCTTACGCCTGAGTCTGAATCTGGTGCTCCCGCCGCTGCTGCCGCTTCCGCTGCCGCTGCCGCCCGGCCGTCTGGTGCCGCAGAGCCTACGTCAAATCTTCCTGTCAAGCCCTCAGCCACCGCTGAGGCCTTCAAAGTGGGGCAACTGCAGTTTTCACTGCCGCCACCTACCGCTGAACACGTAGGGGAAGCCTTCACCGCCCGACGAGCTTACACCGCCACTGGTAACCTCAACAAGTTCTGGAAGCCTTCTACTGTCGCACCGTTTCCCGCGAATCGGTTCATACCGGAACCGGAGGGACTTTTCGGAAGGATCAAGTCTGCCGACCAGAGGGACGGGTGGGAAGCTTAGGTCCTTTGGAATATCGGGGACAACTGCGAGAACGCCCTCGCCTGTGCCCATCAAGTTACGGAAGCCCTGCTTGCAAAAGACATCGACGCGGCAACTGAAGCCTTCTCCGTGCTGCATCATTTCCTCTTCGCTTCTTACAATCGTGTCCTCGAACGTGTCGACTTCTTCGCCGACTCCCTCGAATCTGGAAAATCCGAAGCAATCCTGCTTCAGAAGTATTTGCGCGAGGACGACTTCCCGTATTCGTCCGAGCTCTACCGCTCGACGAAGCAAAAGTTTGCCGAGCTCCGCTCCCAAGCCTACGCCAAGGAATTCAATAAGCAGCAAGCTGCTTCGGGAGGTCGTTGTCAAAACAACCGAGGAGCTCAAAGGAACCCCGCCGCCGCTGACAAGCCGAATTACAAGTAAAGCGATCGCCGTCGCGGTCTTTTCTCTGTGGTATGACTCACGTTCTATGGCGCAACACTCAGAGCGCACCTCCTTTCTGGTCCAAAGCCTTTCATTCTTCCAACTTCCTTTTACGTGCGCTTCGTTTCGGAGTGTACGAAACCCCCTCACTACTTCCCTTTCCCACACGAAATTCGTTCTCCCTCAGATTCCGGTCGACCCCTCCGACCGGGAATTCTTTGACACCGCAATCAAAGATGCCCTACACCGTCGTACTTACGAAGAGGTACCGGCCGCTACCGCTCTCGCCCTTCAAAAACAAGGCTACCCAATTTCGAATGCCTTCGTGACAGTGTCGGGCGAAAAGCAACGGCTGGTCGTGAACTTGTCGCGACAGTCCACCCTGTTCCGGGACATACCCGTCAAGATGGAAACTCTAGAGTCATTTGCTCTAGAACTCAACCAGAACGACTGGATGTTCTCGTTTGACATCGCAAAAGGATATCATCACTTTCGACTGCACCCGGATATCCGCAATTGGTTTCTGTTCAAGGTGGACAATCGATATTTTCGATGCATCGCTTTACCTTTTGGTTGGAAGCTCTCTCCAGCCTACTTTATCAAGTTCATGCGTCCTATGGTCCATTACGCTCGGCAGCATCTAATACTGCAAATCCACCCGTACATGGACGATTTCCTAGTCGCAGTAAGGCGTCGGTCACGACTTCGAAAAGCCCGTCTGCAAATCTATCGCCTTCTACGGGCGTGTGGACTTCTGCGCAAGGAAGAAAAGGGGAATTGGGAGGGCTCGCAACGCATAGAGCACCTGGGGTTTGTCCTGGACTCAACTCGGATTGGTTTGGGGGTCTCAGCACGTCGTATGGAAAAACTGCGGGGCATCTCGCAGCAATTATTACGCCAGGCCCGACGGAACCGCCGGCTAGTCGACGTCCAACTATTACGCCACTTCGCCGGAGTGGCCATATCATGCTCCCTCGCAATGCCACTCGCCCGGTTCTACACTCGTTTTCTGTACGACTCTCTCAAGAACACGACCAACTCGGGCAAGCGCGTTCGACTACTACACGCCGCAATCCGGGATCTCAAGCACTGGTGGGATCTGAGCATTCAAAGCCAGAGAGGCCCATGTCAGCCCCATCCCCTACACTAGCGTTACACTCCGACGCCTCCACGTCAATAAGCCAAGGGGGAACACTGGATTCGGACCTTCGTCCAGGGGTCCAGGGAGATTGGGAAGCACGGGGCCTGTGGGATCCCCTTCTCCGAGTCAAGCCAATCACCTTCCTCGAGCTCCGGGCAGTAATGGACAACATACGGTCGTTCGCCAAGATGCTGGCCTCCGGCACGCACCTTCGGATCTGGGAGGACAACCAAGCCGTGGTGTTCATCCTGAACGGAATGACTACGAAATCTCGGCCGTTGATGCAAGAACTCCGAGTGTTACACCGTTTGTTGACTCGTTGAGGAATCTCGGTCGAGTCACGCTACTTACCATCGGCGGTCAATCGCTTCGCAGACCGCCTCTCGAGATTGCACACGTTGGACGACTGGAGAATCAATACGACCACCATTCGGCCGCTCCTCCAGAACTTCCCGCCTACAGTTAATCGCTTCGCGCACAATCAGAACAAGGTATGCCCTCGTTTCAACAGCGAATTTGCGTGTCCTGTCTCCCTAGGAATAGACGCTTTGAAACAAGATTGGCGCTCGGACATCAACTTTTGGAACCCGCCGCTCAAACTGATACCGCTGGTGGTCGTGAAAATCTGTAAGGAACTAGCCCGGGGAATACTGGTCACCCCGCATTGGCCCGCACAGCAATGGTACACGCAACTGCGCCGCTTTGCTCGACCGCACATTTTCGACGCAGACAACCTCTACCTTCCCCCGATCTGGGCTCCGAAAGCCATGCCTTCGCCTCCGTGGAAAATCGCCGTCTGGAAATCTCGCAGAAGAAGCAGCCACTCTCTCGTTAGCTGTCACGCTGCAACAATCTGTTCTTTCTACGGCTGGGTATGGTGGAACGGATTGGGGAAGGGTAATTGCGCAATTGATGCATAGGGCTAGGGCTCCAAACACTTGGCGTTCGAATGAGATCTTATGGAAAAAATGGAATTTATTTTGTTCTAAGGATGGTATTGATCCACTATCAGGGAACGAAAGTGCTATTCTCCGCTATCTGGGATGGTTATACAACGAGGGTAACATTAGCGCGGCATCGGTTCGTAACTACCTATCAGCCGTCACAACGGCTCACTCACGGGTTGGTCGCTCCCTGATGCTTACACCTTTTATCCAGCTAGCAATTGATGCCTATCAACAGAGTGACCGTGATCGCAAGTTGGCCACGGATCCTGCAGGTACAATGGAACGACGAGCGTTGCCCAGCTCGGTGGCTCGCAAGATATCTGCTGCTGCAATCCTTGCTGCAGATTCGGACTTGGAATTTCTTCGTAACGCCTCCGCTGTCTTGGTCAGCTACGTGTTCTTCGAACGAGGAGAAGCGGGTGTCTCATTACAACTACGCAACATTACGGTTGCTCGGGATGCAATAAACATCGCCATCGCACTCCGGAAAAACCAACAACGCGTGGCCCACACCCTCTCCTACACACGCAATTCCAACTTCGACTCAAGTGTCATTGATTTGGTACAACGGTATGATGCAATTCGCCGCAACAATCGCTCGGGTAGCAAATACTATTGGGCCCTACCGGGAACGCGCTTGTCCACTAGCGCACGGACGATGACATTATGGCTCAAGTTCTGTCTCACACGTATTCAAGTTTCTCCGCCTCCACAAGTCGCATGGACCTCTCATTCGCTCAGGATGGGCGCTGCTTCGGAATGTGCGGCCATTGGATTTCAAGAATATCGCATCTTGATTTGGGGTGACTGGTCGGCTGGACAGACGTTTCGCCAGTCTTATTTGGATGCACGGGTGTTGCAATGTGATGATTCGTACTTCTTCTTCGGTCACTTGCTGTGACCTCACTCTCGTTATCACGTACCTCTGGTACATTTGGTTTTCTCTATTGTTTTAAATTCGGTGGAATGATTGGAAAATGATGGGTGAATATGATAAGAAGGCTTCGACGTGGCTGTGATCCACAACTGGAAGCAAGTCACGCTGTCACGTCTGCATCTCGGTTGCATTTGCATCCGCCGGACTGTAAGCCACTCGAGATATGGCCACGTTGGCAGCTTACCGTTGCTCAAGGACTTGATGTGCGATCAGAACCCGTCGGACAGGTCTATATAACCGACAACTTGGAAACCTTTTGGCACAACTTCTGGTCCCTCAAGTCGTCGCTTGTTCTTCCGCCTCTCTCCCTCCACTCATCCTTCATGGCCGAATCACAAGCCGTCTTTTGTTCTTGATTTATGATTTATGATGATTTATGATGTTATGATTTTATGGATTCAAGTGTCACGCAAACGTAGCAACGGTGGAAGTTTGATTTGGTTCTGGTCAGAGGATCAACACGCATAATGGTAACGGGCGTATGACCGCGCTACTCTCCTTACAACTCTTGCGACGCGAACACACCAAATCTAAAGAGTTTACCCAAGCGTACGCATGATGGAACGAATGGAACCGGACAAGGATCTCAGCATCTGGGGAGACACGCCGATCACCTCATCCAATTCCACCATTCCATTACTCCCGGTCATTTTTTCTCAGTCCACAGCTCACCTGCCCTCTCGCCGGAATATCCTCTCGCCTACTTGTGCCTCCCCAGGCCGGCCATTGCTGGCAGCGTACGTGCACTTAAGACAAGTAAGGTTGGCACCAAACGGAAGCTGTCACACTACATCCCTTTGGGGTACCATCCCCGGAAGAAGCGCCCCGCGCCCATAGCAGCTGTACAGCAGCATCCGGAGATTCGAGTGATCAAGCATTTTTAACCCTGCCTTCACCAGTTCTGTCTCGAGCAAACGTTCAACACGAAGGTTCAAATCAATCCCAACTACTGGAGCAAGTATGCTGCATAAGTTATCCCTGTTTGCTGTAATGCGTACTTATTTAGTTATCCCTGTTGCTGTTAGCTATTTGCTTTGATAAAAGTGTTATGTGTTTCTCTCTATTGTTTTAAATTCACGGCCCTAAAAACGTTTTCCAATGGCCTCCGTTAGTGTAAATATCAGTATGGCAAATAAATTCTTCCTCATATGAGGAAAAATGCGCTTCATATCTATACTACATGTAGTTTTTTGTGCGTATTTTAAGTGCGCCAAAATTTGAAAAAGTCGTAGCTTGACACATAATCTGCCCTCTCGCTCTATATCAGGCATATAGAAGAGAAAAATACGTCAAGATTCTTTTTGAGGCAAAAAGTGAGAAGGGGTTATTTTGACTCAATGGAAGAGGTTTTAATCCGGAATAAGAAAAGGCTATTCTAGACTCAAAAAAATCTGAGACAAGTAGTCAACTGCCCAGCAAGAGTCTTAATCCACGAATGTACCGTAAGTTTGCAAATTTTTCTCTGCCTACATTAAGTCGCCTCCACGGCCTTGGAGGCCTGTAAGGTCTTACCATGCTGTTACTACTCCTCGCAGTCTCAGCAGACCTACATATTCGTCTGTTTGACCTGGAATAACCAGGCTGCCAAAAGATTTCCAGTCTGTTCTACTCATGACCAGCAGATTTTGCGTTGTATTGCATGTATACTAGCTCATACATGCAGGTCCCAAGTTGTATAGATCAATGTTGTCCGTCTCCTCTGTTCTGAGCACAAAGGGAAGAGTATTTTTAGCCACTGAATTTCTTTCGCGTGTGAACGTGAAGTTATTCAGATGAATTTTCTTATCATTAGTAGAATAAAAAACCAGCAGTCATTTGTTCTGGCGTTTGCTTGCGAATGCTTTCAGTCGTACAAGCTACCCACTCTAAATATGATTTGTTTCGTGGTCTTAAATCCTAGTCTCTATAGGACTGTTGTCCTCATATGTCTTCAGATGATTTTAGCACCTCTTTTTCAATACAAAATTTTATCATAGCGCATTTCTTTTCCCTTCATATTATTTCATGAGTGTATATGGTCGATCAAAACATAATTTTCAAGATTGTTGACGTTGGTTAAGCCTAGAGCAATTTTCCCTCACCAACTTCCGCTCTTCGCAAGAATTTGTGAAACCGACTTCAATTTAGAAGGAAATATAGTTCGAATTATCGTGGTTGGTCTCAGAAACGAGGGCACATATGCAGTAAGAATTTTTGTACTGTAACTTAACATAAAAACATTTTCACCACTAAAACTCTCGGGTTTCCAACAAAATCAACTGTACAAAATGTAACCAAAAATATCCTCATATGAGGAAAAATTGTGTCTCATTCATTTATTGTGCGTTAGGATAAAAAATCGCACTTTATAAAAATTTGTGGATGTGACCGTTACAATGTTAAAGCCCCCCAAAATTCCCCTGTAGTCGATTGGAAGGCCAATTTGTAATCGTTATCAGCTTTGAGCGGCTTACATAAAGAAAATTTAATAGTCGTAATCGGATTCAGGATCCTTTCAGGCGTCAACTGGATTTTGAAATGTGACGATCTGGTCAAAATTGACTGCACCAATTCATCTACTGCGCATGACTTCCACCATGCCAACCGCAAGACAAATTCAACTTCATTGCTCGACTCCAACCCACCCTAACCAAGCAGCAGTTGTTTTAGTGGATGCTATTGTATATCTTCCAATGCATACGGGTCAAAGCGTAACTAAAAGGGCCCCTCTGCGTGCGATAGCGTCATGTGCGACAGTTATATCTAACGAGGAGGAAAGGTGGTCTAGAAACACATTTCTCGTTTCCGTATGGGAATACGTTTCCCCTTTCCAAATCTTGCCAAATGCCCAAGATATTACAGCGCTATAAAACTCCTTCATGCCTGCTTGCATAGCATACATAAATTGCATTATTTTTGAGTTCAATGAAAACTGTGAAAAAAGTTCCAGTCTTTGAAGCGGAAACGTAGATCGCTTACTTGACCTAAAAAAAAATTTTGAAGTAGCTGTAATGTATGCTCTCTTGTGGTATGTTCTTCCTGAAACTTTATCTTCAACACGCTATGTTATCGTACCCACATAAGCGGGCGAAAGTGCTCTATCAATGGATGTTTGAGCTACAATGGTCACAATCTCCAGCACGGTACTCTTTTGCATAGTCGATTCCATGCCATCTGCAAAGTTTAGGAAGTCAGCATGAATAGTGGAGACAACATCTGGTGAGCACGTAAACCGCTGATTTTTGTACTTGGGCAATAAGCCGCATTGAAATACTGATACAGCAAATGGTTTGCTTGACAACGCAACAAAAAATTATCCCGTCGGCCGACCTTCGAATCATGAGCTCTGTATATCAAGAGAAATCTAACCAACTTGCACCCAAACTTGATAGAGTTTCAGACGGGAGTAAATATGTACTCTCTTTCCCAGTCATAGCAAGACAGGTTATCACTGAACTTTCATTCAGCATAATTACATCTGTCCCGGTAGCTGTTAAACTAAATTGCCTCATAGTGTACCAGACGGTACAGCGGTGACCAATTCTTAGAAAAATGCATTTGAATTTCAACCCTCGCTCAATAATTTCCTTTTTAGTATCCGAATCAGGACTCTGTGAAACATTTTGACCATCATCGTCCCAATAACTTAACAGAAGTTGTGACACTCGCTCAGTTCATGGGGATTCTTTCCAAGTTTCGATACTCTGTGAATTATTTGACGGTACTGAGTAAAAAAATCGATTAATGCTACTATAGTGCATCATCTAGCGCTCACGAAGAGGAACTGAAGTTACATTCCGAATGCTTGCACTGCCGAGTGGTTTTAAAATTTGAATGACTAGAAAGCTTCTGATCCAGTGTTGGGATTATCGCAAACGAAAAATGAAGTACTCCTGTCGAAAGGATTGCCTCTTTTCTTATCAATGCCATCGCTCTGGATTCCCGGATTCCCTGTACATAGTTCTTCACTGTCACTTCCCGTCCCTTTTTCATATTCCTTTCGCAAGAAACCAGAAAACTACCCAAAAAGGATGGCACCGTAATAGATGAGAAGGTAGTATTAGGATACTGGTATATAGGATCTATTCTATATACGAGCAACTACTCGATAAGCGTCATACTGCCATAGCCAAGATCTTTTGCTATCAATTGTCCGAGCAAACTTTGTTAGCATCTTCACTCAAGCAGCGAATTCTTCAGCCATGAGACATTAAGGACTGATTCCCTCCTCTCTGCCGATATATTATGGCCAATGTGACTCGAAAGAGGTCGTTGGCAAAAGAATTTGCTGTTTGTCTCTTGCCATCCACATTACGTGCGCTCATAGTTTTAACTTAGTCATTAGATGGGCTTACTCTTTAAAATATTGTCGTCTAAAGAGGTAAATGTATACATTAGGAGAAGAAGAAGCTTGCTGGACATGCGAGAGGTCCCCATTTCAAAATATTCGGGTATATATTGAGCTAGATATCATTTGGGATTCCAACAGTTGAGGCACATGTCACCATCTTATGTGGACTAGTAAGCTAAAATGTGATTCATCATGAATTATACACGATCAAGAGAAGGGGCTGTAAATTTCAGCTCCCTTAGAATTCGGACACTATTTTTGAAGCTGATTCCAGGTACATGCGACATGAAAAGAACATAAACGTGACTGTAAAATTATTGCATTTCAACCGCAAGCGGCGTCTATTCTATGCAGAAAAATTTGCTAGCTCATCCCCGTTCTTCAAAGCTGCAATACATTCCCATGTGACAAATGTGATTCCGTACCTTGGCGCACGAAGTGGCTTTACTGTTGACTCAACATGCAGCTGTCCAATTGCTTATGAAAAGAGCACATAAACCGTCCTGAACGCTTATCGGTTGCGAATTTATACTCCAAAATAACTTTTGATTGTGTAATAATATAGATTTACCATCCTTGAAACGTATCTCTTCGGTTTAACAAAGTTCTAGTACGTTGATTAGTTGCCCTCAGTCCCAGATAAGCTCTTTCTCTCGGTAATTTACGCCCCACCAAGGCCTCTCTTTCAACTACTACTGTTGTATTTTACAGGTTAGCCTTTATTTGTGAAAGTGATACTTCACAGAGCTTACAGCTTTACAAGAATTTACTGCATCTAATGTACTGTGGATTCAAACCACCGGTAACCTTACAACCAGGTCTAATAGGCACTTTTTTGTCAAAACTTTTACCTACAGTTCTGAACACAGCATTTGAAGCCATGGGTACACTTGGAATAGTTACGGCCGAGCTACCTCCTGGTATATAATATCACTGCTTTACCTATCAATAGTTTAATTGCTTTTTCAGGCCACCTAGACCAGTTTAAGGCTTACATCTAGTCAGAGTATGTCTTTTGTGCTGACTACAGCTTTAAATACGCTCCTTACGATGCCATTATGGCTTTTTACGGGGAAAAGGTTTCATTCGTATCTGCTAGACTACATTTTCCTTTACTATGTAGCTATTAATCGTTCTATATAAATACGTCCTATTGTTAAATGTCGGTCCTTTTGGCGTAGTTCATATATTTTTTCCGCGATTTGGTCTCCAAGGCATTATTACGTTCCTTATCGACATTAGACAAGAGACTTTTACAAGGCACCGTTTACCAATTTCCGTCTCGATCCAGTTTTGGCGTTCATTTCATTGGAATAGAGTATGTGATGGAACTTTGTTAGGGCTATGAGAACGTATTTCTTGACATTGACACTCCACTCAAAAAATTTAAGTTGGAAATTGTGCCTTTGACCTAAACTTGTCACCCGTGCTCATACAATTTATTAATTATTACTACATTCATGCCTCAAAGACTTCGAAGTAGCTACTTATAGGGATTCAATGCGCAGTTGACTGCGTATTAAAGTTCTTAGATGAAAAAGTAAATATTATGAAGTGAAGTCGATTCGTCACAGGATAGTAGGAATATGAAAACAATTCTATGGCGGACAGGAAATAGTAGAAAAAAGAAAAGAAAGTCACCAAGCAGGCCCAATTGTGCCTGGATGCTCTTGCAGCATTCCTTTTCATACAAAAACCGGGAAATTTTCCATAGGTTTGCATTGCCTTCAAGTCTGCGTTCATTTCTCCTTCGTTTAGCACTGCGCATGCATCCCGGTGGAAACTTTCGAAAGTGGAGAATTTCAAAAGCTCGAGCCTTAGACGGTTGGGGTTTGCCCTTTCTTGTACCATCTGGTGCAGATCACAACAAATCCTGCTCATTTAATGTCCATTTAACGAATCCGTGGCCGAGACGATTTTTGTCATCCAATTCATACCTCTTTCTCCTCAGTGACCTCGTTAGATCTACCCATACTCGGACTCTGCGACCTTTTATTATTAAATTTTGAGCCCTTTCTCAATCTATTTCTCTTTATATCATCATGGAAAATTTTCAAAATATTGCTCAAAGCAATATCCTCTGCCATACCATCCTTCTTTTCCAAGTCTCCTCCCCTACATCTTATGTTTGATCTCCAATAGGTTTCGTTCAATGAGCCATGTCAATTTTTTTCTTGGTGAAAAGCTTACTTAGTCTTTAATGAGGCATGAGCCGAAGGAAATAGTGGAGAAATTGTATTTTGGGATTAGGGAATGAAGCAGGAAGAAACAAAAGCATGTATAGTGACTGTAAAGGTAGTGCAATTTTTCAATTTTCTGGAAGACTGAGGATCAGTTTTGGCATGCACTCGTAAATTTTAAAAAGCCCTAGCAACTTTAAAGGCCAGGCCATCTGATCAATAACTTGGCCTAAACGAATTTGGGGGGTCAGTATTAGCGGTAAGTGTCATAAAGGGGTTTTAATCTTTAAAAAAGGCATCAGAGGCACTCGGACATATAAAGGAATCCAAAAATACAATAACACATTAAGAAAATGGTAAAAGCGTACTCAATGTGTGTCATTAACTTGTTTTTACACAGAACTAGAAAGAATTTACTAGATCTCGAATTTCAAGTGGTGGAGGGTTGAATTGAGGCTACTGGGGGCGAATCAAGCAACGAGGGAAAAGAAGGGCCTCTCTCTTATATAAAAGTTGCAGTTATCAATCTAGACTGAAAAATATATACCTTTAGAGGACTCAACTAATAAAAAAGTCATTTTTAAGAATTTATAATTACAAATTAAGATATTTAAGGTTCAAAAAGCTTAATAATCTGAGAACACTCCACGAAGTACTATTAAAGATATTTTTATACAAAATATAAAAAGAAAGTATTCTTAAAGTCATCTTCATTACAGCAAGATTTTCTCCAACGACTCGTGCACGGAATCTATTTTCTACCATTTTCCAGCAGAAAGTAATGAGAAACCGAGGTTAGTAATGTAAAGAACATTCATAAGCTTGCAACGATTTCCGACCCCGGATAAAATATAGTTTTGAATGAACGGCGCCGACGACGGCTGTAATCGTCCAGCCCTTTGTTCCCTTCTAAACACGGTTTTTCGAGGAATTATGGTCTAAAAGCAAAAAGGGAACATCTAGAGAAGCTATTTCTGCTTGTAAATTGTTTGCCTACGGTTTCTAATTTAAATAGCCCTATTAAAGCATTTCATGAGGTGATTTGCGTGTTAGTATAACTTTTATATGCAGTTAATTTTCTATTATGGCTTGCCAGGCTCAAGGAAAGGGATTTGTAAGTACCAAAGCCACATCAACAGTTCTTGAGATTTACTCCTTTTTTAAGATTCCGTATCATGAGAGATATTACCAAGATTCCTATGTAATAAAAAGGACCGAAGAAGCTTTTAATGCCTGTCTCCTCTAATTTGCAATCGGAACTATTTTTGCACTGTCTCATGGATTACGTCCGCATATGTCTTTTTCACTATTTTCCCCTTCTATATCTCAAAATTTCTGCCTTATTATATACCTCCAATATGAAGTCTCCATTGAAAAAGACGTACGATAGTGTATTAAATAGACAATGATGCGCAGTGTAGAGTGGGGAAGTTGCGATTGGAACACAGTGTACAGGTCGCTATCTAATGATTTACAAGCTATGATGGCTGAAGTGGTTCTGTGTGTTTCCCTCTGACATCACTAGTTGATGATTTCCCTCTACTTCAGCTGTAGTGCGCCATGCAGCCGGAAGCTGCTGTATATTTCCTGCGTTTTTCTATCTCATTGCTCTAGTGGATGTCTTCCATCCACTACATCTTGGTGGCATAGCTACCACACTATTCTTTCTGAAAGGCCGAGTAGCCGTTTCGCTTTCTCAACCAACGCCGTTGGAGTAGTTTTGCGTCGCAATAGCCTGCGAAGCATGACTGGCACATATTTTTAGATCTGCTGCGAAGGCTCCAAACAGTCTTCATCTCTCTCGAGTACCTTTCAAGGGTACCTCACATATAAGCCGTACTCTGTTTCTGCGTGATCAACCAACTCCTCTATCTTGTATTCATCTTCTTCTTTCAGGACTTGCTCCCTCGTGTCGCAATGCAACTGCGTGTTTTGGACCTCCTGGTCTTTCATTTCCAAGTGACGTTGAGTCACTCCTCGTATTGACTTCGATGAAGTCTTAATCGAGATGCCACTCCCTTCGAACTCCGTCGGAGTCGCGCTGGCTCTTTTCCAGCAAGGTTGATTTTCATTTTTTCCCAGACACAGCCATTTTTTCCGAAGAATGTTCATCTTGTTGATCCTTTGAATCACGGGGTTGCGGATCGTCTACCCTTGTTACAGTGGGGACGTCGTCCCCTGGTTCACCGTCTCCATCTACGGGTAGGTCTACCAGGCCTCGCTTTGTTGATGATCCCGTCGGGACCTGGGTGGATATTGTTCGACCGTCGGTCGTTTGTACCCCTAGTGTCCTATAGTAACTTGTCGTTCAACTCAGTCCATTGGACTTGGGGCGAGTTCCATGAGTGTCGATGGGTCGAAGGGATGCCCGTCAAATTTAGATGTGTCGGATGACGATGATGGCTGACGGATGCCCTCCATGCCAGTGATGTATTACAGCTGGATGCAGGACGCGAGCCCTTATGGGTATACGAAGTAGCGTAGACTGATTGATCGAACTGGTTCGGTTGTTGTTGAGTCCACCACTGCCAGTTGCAGTGCGCATGAAGTTACTTCGTTCACATACTGCTCGTATTGTCTCAGGAAGACTCGAATAGACTTTGTATTCAAATCAGTCAGTCGAGGATAACTAACAGAGAATGCTACAGAGCTTGATTGTTGGAGAATGTAGTCATGGTTTCTCCATGATGCGTTGTGGGCGTCGTAGCGCACGTCATTTTGTTGATCGAACACTTTCGCGATACAACCCTTAGCATCAGCAGTGATCACTGTGCGCTTTCGGTTGTAAGCGCTGATGATAATGAAAATGGGATGTCGAGTTCGATCCCCAACAACGTTTACTAGACAGACGCACGTTGGCGCATTAAATAGACAATGATGTGCGCTTTGCAAATCGGGCCGTCTTCGAGGATGTTTGGAGGTTAAAGTTCCTGATTCGGTATTTCCTCTAAAAGAGAAATTCGGGGTGATTTTAAACCGTGAAAAATGAGGTCCGCTGTTCCCTAAGGAATACCGTGATGTGGGTAAAGGCTTTAAATATAAAAGATTGGCGGAAAGCCTTCAAAATGCTATGAAACTGGCACGGCTCCTCTACATATGCACTCCTTTCGTCTTTTCTGTTTTCTCTTCACTTAAGCACCTCCATTGCGGTACTTACATGTCCTCCTCTACGTGTAAAGTCGCTCTTGGTCTCTCTGTCGACGTCGATATCGCCATTCTCTGAATCTACTTGCTGTCCGGTCTACTCCGAGAGCTCGGCCTACATAGAATTCGTCTTAGGTCCAAGTGGTCAACACGCGGTGACCTGGAAAATTCGAAGACGGAATGACTCCTCGTTACCACATCCTCCGCAACGTTCAAGCTCGCCACTTCAAGGAAGTTGGTATCGTCGCCCTCGTCGAGCATCTGCTCCTCAACCCGGTTCCCTAATTATCTGGTAATTCGGAGTACCCCTCGCTACGAATGGACATTTCCAAACTCTCTGCATATGGATTTCACAATACCAATTTCTCCGTCGACGTTACTGTTGCCCATCCCTTCGCACCCTGCCACATTTCTTCAAGTACGGTTACCGCAGGCGCTTCCCCAACATTTGCAGAGCGCGAAAAACATCACCATTAAGGCCCTTACTGCAACCCAATCGATATTCTCCTCTCCCTCGTCGGGATTGATATCTATAGCGCATTGAGCGACTACAGTCAAGGTCTCTTCTGCTGTCTTGCTTCCTTCGCTGTTTCTCGTCGCGGTAATTTCCCTCAACAGGAGCTCCGTGACTTCGTTAACCGTTTTTCGTTTAGTGTCCAAATATTGCAGGCGCGACAGGTTTCTACCCGCTGCCTGCATTTGAAGTTAGTTCTACACCCCATAAAGATTTACCATTAGGAAACTGGCTGCGACCCAGCCAGTTTTCCCTGGGGTAATATGACTGAAGTTTAGGGTAATATCTGATAGGGGTAAATTGGTGGGAGAAGAGATAATCATAACCAACTACCCCAAGAAGGAGTTGTTGCAAACGACAAAAGTGCTACCGTAGTATATTTTTTTGTAAATGGGGGGTTAATTTACTGTGGTGGATATGTGGGTTGGTATCCAGTAAATTTGTACCGAAGCGTAGATATCGTATCATTGTCAAGCCAATTCCGAAAACGTAGTATATTTGAACGAAAAAAAAAGAGTTGATAAGGAAGACAGTTGAGAGGGCTTCAAGCAAGTATGGAAAGATCAGGGTCTACCACTGATGATATGTGACCAGCGCAGGAAAATATTTCTTTGGTCTGAAGTTGACTCTTAGCTTCCTAGTACTCGGAACTTGACTTGAAGTTGTCAGCCAACTTGCTTTATGCTTTGTGTGAGACGTAATTTGTTGAGCGCCCCGCTCGGGTATGCGTGCTCACAAGCACTCCTACCATTTCATGCAAACAGTCCCTCATATAGAGTTTTCAACCCTAAAAATTTGTACCGCCTATGCAGTACCAATGTGCCATATCTGCACCGCTACAGTACGGTGCAAAGCATCCCTCTAAAAATAATTGAAAATAAAATTGTTAGTACAGTGACAGCTCATCCAGCACAGTATGCCAGATCATGCAGCGCAGCAGGCCAAATAATATCTAGAATTTTCATTATATCAATGTGACTGAAATTAAGGGTAATAGGACTGATAGTCAGCCCAGTGTTCCTTTCAAATATTGTGTATTACGCAACAGGTTCTCCTTAAAATCCGGTGCGTGGGGCCTGTCTTTTCGCAAAGCTTCGCTCCGGCGGCTTGAGCGATAAAAGGCAGTAAGCTTGTCTGGCATTAGACTTTTAAGGAGTCTATTTTGGTCTCTCTAGAAACGTATTTAATACCCCCAGAAATAGTCGGCAAATTTTACCGGCAGCTTGCGATCAAACGGTGTCGGTTGATGAAATTTCAACCTACCATCTAGTCGCCATAAAACGGCCCCTTGTTTACCCTTCGAGAAATAGTCAGTTGCGCCTGTTGACGGTAAAAGGGGAAATATTTGGGTGCTGAACTACTTTGAGTTGCTAGCGGCCGTTTCTAGGAGTAGAAACTGTTTGGATATTTTATTTTTGAAGGTATACTCGACCTGTCCCGAATTACTTCAGAAAACCGGAATTGTCTCGGATGTCAATATGGAGACCAGGCTGCGTCGAATTTCTGATTACATTGCCTCCCGGAAAGATACTACTCCCGTTTCCGCACGTCATCGACTTCTCTTTCTCAGCTCGTTGTTGCAACAACATACTACGATTGCTATCAATCGCCGGGAGTTGCATTACGGTGTTTCGTAGTTCTGTATTACTCACGTTCTTTCAAATGGTCCAATAAAGTCTCTCTCTCTTCGTGTCAAACCCTCAAAACAGGCGGTCATGAGTGGTTATTTTTTGTAACTGATAAGCTAGCTGACACCCATTCAACTTGCGTGATGGTAGTGAGCATGTACGGTGCTGATGGAGCAAAACTATCAAAACTATTCCATAATTGCTTATTGACTAAAATTCGACTCCAAATTTCCCACTTTTGAAACAATTGCAGAGTTTTGGTACACTCAAATGCGAGTCTAATGCTATTTTAAGCCTTGTCAATTTGCTACCTAATGAAACTAGTAAGCGGAACGGGAACTATTGGGGCTACGAACATCTAAAGTCTTACAAGGCCTAAATCTTTTACGGAAGGTTTTAGAAAACATCTGCAGTAGTAGAAAGGCTGTCACGAGTATTACAATTGCACACCGCTAAACACCGTGTAATACTTCACGAGAGAAGATGGCATCTACTCATTCAATATCTACAATGTGTATCGATTGACCGACTACTTTATTGCGAACTAACTGAACAGACAACTTCGACCACGAAAGAGTAGTAACTTGGGGACGTACGTCGACCAAGTGCAGTGGAGTTGTACAGATGGAGGCAATGGCAACCGACAACCACAAGGCGCAACTGGTGCGCTGATAGAGTTAATTATGTTGATCATGCTAGTAGAAGTGTAGAGACTCTGCTTGCATTAAAATATCTAGGGAATTCAATGGTGGTGGTAGATCTTTATTTGTCGTACAATGTCGCACAGAGGCGTGCGGAGGGTATTCATAAATTAACTACGGATGCGGGCGGCGGGTAGAAACTTGTCGCGCCTGCATTATTTGGAGACTAAATGCAAAACGGGTAACGAAGTCGCGGAGCTCCTGTTGATGGGAGGAACCGCGACGGGAAGCAGCGAAGGAAGCAAGGCGGCAGAAAAAAGCCTTACCGTCGTCGCCCAAGGCGCCATAGATATCAATCCCGACGGGGGAGAGGAGGATATCGTTTCGGTTGCAGTAAGTGCCGTAATGACGATGTTTCTCGCGCTCTGCGAGTGTCGCGGCGGCGCCGGCAGTAACCGTACTTGGCGAAATGTGGCGGCGTGCGGAGGGGTGGGCAACAGTAACGTCGACGGCGATATCGGTACTGTGAATCCCGTATGCAGCGGGTATGTAAATATTCATTCGTAGCACGGGGGACTCCGAATGCCCAGATGAGTCGGGAACCTGGTGGAGGAGCGGATGTTCGACGAGGGCGACGATCCCAACTTTTCTTGCAGTAGCGGGCAAGAACGTTGCGGAGGATGTGGTGACGATTCAATTTCCTACAGTGCGAGCAATTTTAAAGAATGTCCAGACTGGTCACTTGGATTATCGTTGCAACAAGAACATTACCAAATGATAACTGTAGTACAGTAGTGCAATATGGAAATGTTATCTACACTGATCATACAGGCGCAGCATTACTGCTATATATACATGTTGAAAGAGACGGACATTCTGTATGACCAAAAAGACGGTATTATATATCTTAACAACAGCATCGACAGCTAGTCCTGAAGTGAGTCGATTTTTTTGAAGAATTATCGTCCGCAAATTCTTCATACGAAGGTACAAATAGAGAGATGTGACTCCGAAAACTATATTACCCACACCGAACACCTGCTTTGTTTTCCGTACGAATCGCAATACAAACAACACTGATTTTATGCAAATAACTTCAAAAGCCGTGTATTTGAAGTGTAGAGCTCTGTGTCGTACAATTTCAGTCACTTTCGTGTATCCCATTGCGAAAGCAGGGGGTACCATAGACGAAAATAAAGGTTGCGGGCCATTTGAAAGCAGGGTGATCGATTTGGTTCTTTAATATTTGAAAGGTGCGGTTCGGCTATCCCTCGGTGTATGCTAAGCGTGTTCACGATAACGGGTAGCGTCATTCGTGCGCCTAAAGGGCTGGCTCGAAGCCTGTCAGCCGGCATGATGCATTGGACAGTTTTGAAAGCATAGAATTAGTAAAGATAATTTAGTGCGACGATTAAGCACTCTTACAGCAACCGTTTCGACGGTACACGAAATGTGACGGAAAGTTTTCCACATGGCCGGCGCTTAAATAGTTTGTGGTCCGAATCACCCAACGCCACTGTACCGTGCTGAAATGTTAGACAGTGGCACTGGGTTGAGTCCGCTTTGATAAAGCACAGGAACTACTATTGCCTATTAAGTCACCCAGTTTCCTATATCAGCCCCTGCCGAGAAGAAAATCTCTTGCGACACTTTTCTCCAATAGATCGCCCTCACATTGTTCCACATAGCCCGACACAAGTACCGATTCACTATACTGACCCAAATCCTTCTCCTCCGACTTTCTTCTGTCTCTCTGCAGGTTAATAATCTAATGAAGAGGGGGAATGTTTTGGTGAATTATTGTTTAAAACATGTGGTCCCTTGGGGCCCGGAATATCGTAGAGGGTTATGGTGATGGAAAGTCCTATTTGCCTGCAAAGTTACCTGATATCTTGTATGAAGCAAAGTGCTTTGAGCATACCACGAGATATGCCCGCCCCTTACTCATCCTTCTCCCCACCAACTGCCAATCCCTCAAGAGTAAAGAGGAAAATCTTTTACCTCCTTAGAAATCGGAGATCCTTTCAGGCGTGACGAAATGAGAACGAGTTCTTCCCTAAAATTGAAGCCAATGAAATGACATGATACCATTTCTACTTCATATCATTCCTGACTAGCCTCGTCCGTTGCTTGATCGAGAGTTGATGATAGTTTGATTAGGCAAAAGTATGATTTTGAAACTTTGGTTGTTTTTATCGTCCTGCAATAACGTAGTTTCAACTGTATGTCGACCATCGACAATTACTACTAGGAAGGGGAATCTTTTAGTGTTTTTACTCTTGGAAAATATATTTGATTTATGCGGAAAGATTTTAATGTTGAGAGATACTTTGTGGTCTGGAAAACCACAGGAAGATCGGATATTTCTTCCAAGAGGGGAAAATGGGGGGTTAATTTACTGTGATAGATATGTGGCTTGGTACCCAGTAAATTTGTGCCGGAGAGGAGATTACTCTTCCAAGAATAAAACACCCAAACCTTTTCCTTCTTTTTGGAAAGTGTGCGCAGTACTATTCCTACAGTATGAGCTTTGCAAAGGGGAGCTGCTCTAGAGAAAGAAGTTAGATGCGCGACTGTCAATATAAAAGAGGGTTCTGCTCAGTCGCTTTACATGGCTTGCTGTCTCTCCGCATCAAGGATACAAGGACACAGAAGCTTCCGTCACTCACGAACACGCACTATTCAAAGGTACTGGATCAACAATGTTGAAGCTTGCCCTTTTCCTTCTACTTCTGACCTCCCTCTTGCTTCCGATCCAGTGCGTGTCCTGTACTGCAGGGCGTGGACGACATGCACGTGCGGAACATGCCTTCCGCACTCTGTTTGCCGATCGAGAGGAGGAAGGAGACATCACCGGTGCACGAGGAAGACTGTTTGTTGTACCAATTTCACCTCGACCAGATGTAGACGGAATGGATCCTGTCGAACTAGATGCAAAAGTGGAGAAGTGTCTACCTCCAGCTCGGTTTGCAAAGGTCTCGTAGCTCATGTGCCGATTGGACATCGCCCTCACTTAAGTTGCTGCAGACCTCGTCGTACACCTCCTTCGCCACCGAGCCAACCGCCTCTTCCGCCTTTGTGGCGGCAGTTTATGCGCTTACGATTCTGAATGGTGTCAAATGCTGATTGTCAGGAAAAAATGCTTGAGCTGTGACTTCTCGGAAAGCATTTCACGCCAGAAACTATGGTCATGGAATTACTCCTGGTAAAGCCTGTTGTAATAGATACCCAACATTTCTCAGTAGGGGGGGGGGGAACTTGGAGTGTTTTTAATCCACGAAAAATGAGGTCAGCTGTTCCCTGAGGGATATAGTGATGTGGGTAAAAGCTTACAATGTAAAGGACTTTCAGCAAATGAACCATGTTAAAGGGATTGCCAGACAACGACATAATCAGAACTTTATTCTGGAAAGCTCAGAGTGTCTTTGATGTCATTTGCATCCCTACATCGTCATGACTGTATTGGCGATGTGATTGTCGATGTCAGACATGCAAATACGTACAACATTAGTCTTCCGAGGTTTAAACACCCAAACCTGTTCCCTTTACAGAAGGAAACGGCGGGATTCTCTTACTGTAACATGTAAGCTTACTGATATCCAGTTAATCTACATGCTCGCTCAAACATACGGGCCGGTTGCTTCAACCCCTTGGCATCCTGAAAGCCGCGAAAGCGTTAAAGTTCAGCAGGTATCAAGACTTCATCACGAACCATGCCAGGTCCCGACTAATCCAGTGCCGCTATCCACTCCTGGCGGGTGGCACCCGGACGCATTCGCAGTGCTGACGTATTAGCCTCGTGGATATAACCGACCACATCTTCAATGCATTAAAAAACCCAAAAATTCCCCAGTGCTGACGGACGTGGATTGGCACGTCGCCGTACACGCCATAGAGACATTCCGGCGAATGCGACCTGTTCTTATGCAAAGACTCGCTGCGGCGATGGTTTCGTCTAAAGCAGCATGCCTTACGGCTGGCCTCACACCAGCCCTGTGAGGTCGTCCCTCCTGACTATGCCTCATTTTCAGATTCTTTCATACACAGATATGCCGCCCCTAGTCTTCTGAAAATAACCGTCCTGCATCCGTAATAAGTAAAGCACTCCAATTCCCCCCGGCGTAGTTCCTTCCCCAATACTGTGTCGGCATAACCTTTTTGAGACGATTGTGTTGTCTGGAAAACTTTAGGATAGATCAGAGGGGAACGTTTGGGTGTTTTACTCTTGGAAGGTATATCCGATCTATCCCATGGTTTTCCAGACAACCACAATCGACTCAAAAAGGGTATACCGACATCGTAATTGGAAGGAACTACGCTCCCTAAAATACTACCTTCAGGCAGCCATATAGATCAGATATATCTTCCAACAGGGGGAAACGTTTGGGTGTTTTACTCTTGGAAGGTATATCTTCCAACAGTAAAAACACACAACCTTTCCCCATTCCCCCGGTCAATTTACGGAGTAGTGGGGAATCTTTGGGTTATTTTAATGCATGGAAGATGTGGTCGGTTATATCCACGAGGCTAATACGTTATATGCATTGAAATGAAATGTTGCGGCAGGTACTGATGGCACTTCACAGTTAGCATCGCTTTCTTTCTTTCCCCTCCCCCTGACGTTCCTCTCCGTTGCGGGGCCGTTACCGCGCGTGTGGTATGAGTCAGCACGCCGATTCCACACGCACGTCGCATCTACCCCTTGGTTTCTAACTGACATTCTTTTTTCCCCGCGTTAATCCCGCGAAACGAATCACTTTCTACCACAATTTGTTTCACTTTTGAGTCTTGAAACTTAGCAGGCCGCCCCAACAAATATTCGCCCATCACTTCAACGTCGTAATGTTCAATTTTTCGGACGATTGCGGAGAGGAAGGCGAGGACGAAGGAGACTGGCATTTGGACATCCTGGAGGATCTCGCAACACCTTTTGCGATGGAGGAGGCCGCTTGGTCGGACGTCCCGCAGAACCTTAAGCCACCTGGAGAATTTTTCCTCTACTTGCGACTGGTCTACTTCGCTCTAGATAGGGGGGAAAGGATTAGGTGTTTTACTCTTGGAAGATATATGCGATCTATGATGTGCGCGAATTAGCACACGAAAAAAATCTAGATGAGGACCATGATTGTATACAGTATCGGAATTGGGAAGATATTTTTACAGTTTTTGAATTTGCAAGATATTTTTAATTTGGGTGAGTGTGGCAAATTCATCGGTTGATTTTTTTCATTTTAGGACACGCTGTCATAGTAGATGTCAGTACAGTTCCAGGTTGTGGGTGATACTAAAAGTAGCTCTGAAAGGTCTATATAATGGCCACATCAATTCCCACCCCTGGCCGATGGGTGGCTGGCATCGGTATGGCACCTAGATATTTACCTTGAGGAAATATCTCCTAATAGTCTCTCTGGATCACACGATTACCGTGAATGCATTTTGTGGTTATTAGTATGCTTGTTTGAGATTTTGGGTAGCCAAAAGTCTATATAAGCCGAGTAAACTGCTTCCTTTAGTGGAGGTGAAGCAAGTTGGCAGACAACTTCAAGCCAAGTCCCAGTAGTAGGAAGTTGAGAGTCAACTTCAGACCCAAGAAACCTTTTTCTTACGCTAGTCGCAAGCGTCGGTGGTAGACCCTGCTCTTTTATACTTGCTTGTAGCTTTCTCACCTCTCTTCTATATACACTCCCTTTTGTCCGTTCAACAATACCACGGTAGCACTTTTGTCGCTCGCAACACCTCCTCAGGGTAATGGGTTCTGAGTATCTCTTCCCCCGCCGATTTACTCCTGTCATTTGGTACTCTTGTGGAGGGGGTTGCACCCGAGGTATTCGATTTGAGCAGTAGTGAGGAACACTTCGGGGGATTTATTTTCTGTAATCATGGATCTCAACGCTGCTCCTATAACGTTCACAGGTGGGCAATACTGAAGACGTTGAGGAATTTCTTTACACGTATGTCAACGTTGTGAAGCGTGAGAAGGGCGATATAGAGAAGGCCGCAAGTATCTTCGCCTATCTTCATGGTGACGCAAAGCACAAATATAAGTCCAAGTTTATCGACGGGTGGTCTCTTAACGGGAATGGGCGTAACTTCGGTGAGGTATGTGAGTGGCTTGTGAAAGAGTATGCTAAGGAGGTAGAACCAGATGAGATGATTCGTACCGCCATAGAGGCCCGGCTCAACTTCGACGATTTGTTAAGCTCATTGGTGTACTTGTGTGATCTTTATGAAAAGGCTGGGTTCAACGCCCAAGCCAAGTACGGAATGCTGCGTAAGGCGGCTATGGGGGATAAGCGGCTCTCCGATTTCCTCCTTATCAAGGGCCCTCACACTTTTGATGAACTGAAGGGTACCATAGTAGAATTTGTCAAAAATTCGGAGACGTTTCAGTCACTGAGTGAGGTACCGAGGGAAACCCGCTCATCGATGTCTATCGTACATCCTGAAAAGAACTATCAAAGGCCGGCTACTAGTGCAGCCGCATTAGAATCTGTCAGGAGCGATGTCAAAAACTTGAAGAAAGGTTGGAAACCCGATTCGATAATCGACTTGACATGATAACCTCGCAGTTGAAAGCCTTACTCTTACCATTAAGAAGAACCAGTCTGGGGCCCCTAAGCCGCAGAAGTCTGTTCTTACTGTCACAAGCCTGGAACTTTGCAAACAGGTGTCCTGATAATCCACATAGAAACACTCGTTGTGCAAAGTGCGGTCGATATGGGCATCATGAAAGTAACTGCTGGTGTAAAGACAACAGAAGAGCAAATTTATCTGAAGCCAGGAGTGAGTCAGGACCAGAGGTGAAAATCTTACAAAATAGAAGGATCAAAGGTTGACGGATGCCGGTAACGTATCCATCGCTGAAGGGATTAGTCAAGTCAATGTGACAAAAAGGGATGGGGAAGGGAACATTTTATCGAAGAAACCTAGGCTAGATTATGGAATGCTGGAGCATATCCCAGCACCTGTACCTCCTCGAACCAAGAGGTCTGATCAAGTTGTTCCAGGAGTGGGAGTCACTCCGGCCAAGAAGACGAAAAAGAGTAAGAAAGTTAAGAGTATCTCTAAGGACGTACTAGAGTATGTGAAGAGGTACAATTTGGTGGCTGAGCTTGCATCGGCCCCAACTGGGATAACGTTTGGTCAACTTTTGAGGGGCGACGCAGAGGATGCGAGAAAAGAACTCAAAAAAATTATCAGGTCTAATAAGTCCGCTAAGGGTAAGAAACTGTTTCTTCAATCGGCCTCGACAGCACCAAGACGTCTTAAGCTGGTACCAGTCAAAGTATTGGGTATGAAAACCCAAGCTCTCTTCGATTCGGGTGCTGTTCCAAACCTCATTTCAGAAACTTTGGTGACAGATCTAGGTCTCGAATTACTCCAACGACTCGAAAAATAACTGTAGCGGATGGAACCGTCTCAAAATGCATGGGCACTGTTGACAAGGTTTCCGTGTTCTTTGGGGACTATAAGTTGATGTAGACTTTCTTGTCATGCCGGATCTCCCTTTCGATGCAATCATTGGCTGCCCACCATGGAAAGACTAGGGACATGCATTGACTTGGGCAATCAAATGGTTTCAGTTAATATTGACGGCAGAACCGTGAAGATGCCCCTGGATTTCGACAAAAGCACGCATCCTGAAGATTTAAAGAAACGGACAGTGAAGATTTCACTTCTAGCTATGACAGCGAAGATTCGGAACCAACTAACACTTTCGGAAGTGGAAAAGGGTACCCTCGGGGGTAATGAACATGGCATGGGACGATTATGATTCCGGGTTTGAAACAGATGACGACTGGAATTCTAGGATAAGTTTGAAACCCGAATGTGTTTCTTTTTGCGATGATATCGAATCAAAGGACAGAATTCGGAGCATGAAAGAAGATTACCTTTGCAAAGAAAATAAGAATATGTCGAATTCCATATATGAAGATGTGAGCACGACGGAAGAGGTCCTTCAAAATATTGAGGTTGAGGATCAAGAAGAAAAAGGGCGCCAAATGGCAGAAATCCAAGGAAAAGTGCAGCACCTTCCCGCCCCGCCTCACTGAAAATATCCGACATGTTAACATCTTCCGAAGTAATTGCATGGAGCGTTTCAGATTTAAGACAAGCAAGTGTACCGGTTACTCACTCGTTCGAACTTACCGACACTCAACCGATTTACCACAAGCCTAGACGTCAACCGCCAAAATATGACCAATTTATCTCAGAAAATGTTACAAGTATGCTGAAAAATGATATTATTCGACCAGTTTCATCCCCATGGTCGTTTCCAGTTGTGGTCGCACCAAAGAAGGATGGAAAGCTGCGTTTTGCGTCGATTACCGACAACTGAACCAGAGAATGATACCGATCGATTTCCGATTCCGAACATGGAGGAGATCTCGAGGACCTGAAGGACGGGAGATATTTCACCTCAATTGACCTTTACACTGGCTATTGGCAGATTCCATTGGATGAAAAATGTAAGGAAAAAACAACCTTTACCAGCAAAGCCGGTACGTTCAGGTTCGAAGTATGCCTTTTGGTCTCATGAATGCACCAGCTACATTCCAAAGAATGATGAACGAGGTTTTGAAAGGACTTCCATTCGCAAGAGTCTATATCGATGATGTCGTCATATTCTCAGAAACATTGGATCAGCACATCTCGCACGTCAAGACAGTTGTGGAGAGGATATCGGAGTATAGCTTGAAAATTAAGTTGAGCAAATGCTTCTTTGCGAAAACTTCTATCCAATTACTCGGTCATATCGTCGACCAGAGGGAATTAGAGTGGATCCAGAGAAAACGAAAAAAATAAAGTTGGCACCAAGGCCCGCTTCAAAGACGGAGGTCCGAAGCTTCTTAGGACTGGCCTCATATTACAGAAGATTTATCAAAGATTTCGCCAAGACTGCAGCACCGTTACATGCCAGCACTACGAAGAACGGAAAATTTTACTGGAACAAGGAAATGGAAACTGCATTTCAGGAGCTTAAAGATAAGCTATGTGTCCCCCAGTTCTCATGTACCCAGATTTCAAGAGACCATTCGTTGTGGAGACAGATGCCTCAGAACGGTCTTTGGGTGCCGTTTTGTCCCAAAAAGATGAAAACGGAAGACTACACCCTGTTCAATTCGCAAGCCGAACTCTGAATGATGCGGAAAGGAGATACTCAGTCTGCGAGAAAGAAGCGCTAGCTGTCGTCTTCGCGCTGAAAAAGTTTCGCGTATACCTTTTATCACTCGAGAAATTTGTCTTGATAACTGATCACCAGGCACTTAAAACAGCATTCCAAAAGAAGGATGTACATCTTTGCTTGGCCCGATGGCTCGACATTTTCGCAGAATATCGGTTTGAAATGGTGTATAGACCCGGACGCAATAATCAGCCTGCCGATTACTATCCCGCTTGAGGGACCACTGATTCCAAATGAAAAAGCTTCGAGGACATAGTCGGAGTGCCGAGTTGCAGCGCCGAAGAAAGAGTACTAAGCTAAATTCACGGACTTATTAAATTCTTGGATGGACTAGAAATGAGAAAGGTTAATCTGGAAATAGAAATTGGGTACGCAGGAATCAAAAGGCTTTTACATTGTGGAATGGGAAACTCTTCCGGCCAACTAAAACCGGTCCCCGACTAGTGGCCCCTTTAAAAGAAAGAATGAAGATTTGAGGACTTTCCATGATTAGGTAGGGCATTGGGATCTCGAAACAACCAAAAAATTCGTAACTGAGAGATTCTGGTGGCCCGGTATCCATAAGGACGTCTAAATTTCGTGAAAAGCTGCGACAACTGCCAAAATTCACTCCAATACGGAAGTATAAGACAACTCTAAGTTTTCCAGTTTCCGGTCTCTTTGAAACCTTCTCAATTGACTTCGCGGGCTTGTTCAAGGAAACTTCTTCCGGAAACAAATATCTCCTTATAGGGTGGAAATCTTACTGGATGCCAATAGCAGTTGCAGTCGAGGAGGCAAATGCTGAGGTGGTACTGAGATTCATCGAAAAAGAAATAATTGAACCGTTTGGTCTTCCAAAAAGGATAATCTCGGATAACGCCCTTTGTTTTACTGCAACTTCACTGCTTCGAGTTTTGAAGGAGAAAGGGATTCAGCTGAAGACTGTTCTCGACTACGCTCTTATGTCAAACGGGAAAGCCAAAAAGAAGATTGGAACTATGAAACGCGCACCTACTTTTTGGAATATTTTATAGGAATCAACTACATCCCTATTCGTTTGAAAGGCCTAATGTTTTAAGAATAAGGCAACTTACATTAATAGAAACAGAAGAAGAATGATGACGAGTCGGGACGTTCGTCTTGAGCGAGGGGGCGTGATATAATGAAAATTGTAGATATTCCTTGGCATGCTGCGCTGGGTGATTTGGCTGCGCTGGCTGAGTTGGCATGCTGTGCTGGCTGAGCTGTCACTGTACTTACAATTATATATTTTAATTATTTTTAGAGGTATGCTTTGCACTGTACTGTGGCGGTGCAGATTTGGCACATAGGTACTGTTTAGTTGCTACAGAATGTAAGGGTTGAAAACTGTATATACGGGGCTGTTTGCATGAAATGGTAGGACTACTTAGGAGCCAGCATACCCGAGCGGGGCGCTCAACAAGTTAAGTCAAACAAAAAGCATAAAGGAAGTTGGCAGACAACTTTAAGCCAAGTCCCGAGTAGTAGGAAGTTGAGAGTCAACTTCAGACCCAAGAAACCTTTTTCTTACGCTAGTCACAGAGCGTCGGTGGTAGACCCTGCCCCTTTTATACTTGCTTTTAGCTTCCTCAACTCTCTTCTATATACACTTCCTTTTGTTCGTTCAACAATACCACGGTAGCACTTTTGTTGCTCGCAACACCTTTTTCTCAGGGTAATGGGTTCTGAGGATCTCTTCCCCCGCCGATTTACCCCTATCAGTGTCCGTAGGAATACAGGGTGGGGACAGTGCGGAAGTGGGCGGCGGCGCAATAGGTGCAGGGTTGTGTGCCAGAGAAGACGGGGACACCAAGACGGAGGCAACCCATTGTTTGCAATACTTCAGGAGCGGCCCGGTACCGAGATGGCTTTGCGGGAGGTTGTGAAAGGGACGAGAGGCGTGGGAAGAAGCAACGGAAGATAGGCGGCGGAGTAGCCGGAGCCTTCGGAGGAGGAGAGGTCGACGGAAGAGAGAAGTCTGGCGCCAAGCGCCTTTGTGATCTCGGCAGTAGCAGTTGTCTGGAAGTCAGACAGGCCGGAGGAAGAAGAGGCGCGGAGGCCAGCAAGGACGGCGGGGGTGGGAGAAACTGTCGGGAAGGCTGTATTTGGCTCGGATAGAGGCGAGAGGCGTTGAGATCAAGGGCGAGACGTCGAAGCAATCACCGAGGAGGAGGCGAAGAAATGGGAAGCAGGAGAGAACAGAGCCAGCGTAGCATGCCTCTGCGATGGTTTCTGTTAGAGGAAGTCCGAACCTCCCGTACGTATTGGAAGCTGGGCGGTGAGACAGGCACTGTCTGGGAGACGACGGTGCATGTCTTCGAACACCCTTCGCATTCCAGAGAAGGATGAGGAAGGAGCGGGCATAACTCGTGGTATATGGTTTGCACTAAATTTGAACTCGAAAAAAAAGCTAGAAGAGGAACAAATTCTGATACAGTATCGGAATATGCAAGATATTTTTACAGCATCTGAATTTTTAAGATACTTTAAATTTGGACGAGTGTGGCAAATTCATGCGTTAATTTTTTTAGGACACGCTGCCCTAATAGATGTCAGTACAGTTCCAGGATTTCGTTGATACTAACAGTGACTCTGAAAGGTCAATATAATGGCCAAATTAATTCTCACCCCTGGTCGATGGGTGGCGGCTATGGTTATGTACCTAGATATTTAACTTGAGGAACTTTGTTCTAATAGTCTCTCTGGTTCAAAGGATTTCCTTCAATGTGATATATGGTTACTGCTCTGTTTTTTTGAGACTTTAGGGGTAGCCAAAAGTTCATATAAGCCGAGTAAACTGCTTTCCCTTGTGGAGGTTGAGCAAGTTGGCAGACAACTTCAAATCAAGCTCCGAGTAGTAGCGAGTTGAGAGTCAACTTCAGACCCAAGAAACATTTTTCCTACGCTCGTTGCAGAACATCAGAGGTAGATTTTGCTCCTTCCATACTTGCTAGTAGCCCTCTCGACTGTCGTTCTCATAACACTCGTTTTGTTTGTTCAAATCTACTACAGTAGCACTTTTGTCCCTTGCAACACCTCCGTTATGGGGAAATTGGTTCTCAGTATCTCCTCTCCCGACGATTTATCCCTACCAGTATGCTCAAAGCACTTTGATTCATACAAGAAATCAGGCAATTTGCTTGCAAATATGACTTTCGATCACTGCTAACCCTTTACGATATTCCGGCCCCAACGGATTACAGTCTCAAACATTTGAGCACCTAAACATTAACAAACGCAATTGATTCGGGCATGCAAGATAAGATACCTCTTCATGTGTTGCGACCCTCTTGAAAGGACGAGGGCGCCGCTAATTTGACTATATGATGGTGCAATGTCTCCGGACACTCGCCTTAGGAATACTAGACTCGGATATATTCCGAGAACTCCAACTACCGGTGAAACCCCTGGACCTATGAACCCCGTCCTCGGCTTATGGTTTCTATCTGCTATCAGCACCGCGGGTCGCTTTACTTGCCTCTAGCTCCGCTGCCAATAGGCTGGTCACTGGAATCTTACCGGCACCTGTCACGGATCTTACGACATACAACGATGCCGTCCGCGCTTAACGCTTATGGTCGATCTCCTGCCTGCCCTCACGACTCCTCCCTTTAGTGTAATGTTCTCAAGCAAATTTCCGCCGCAAAAGACACTGACAGAAGCAGTCTGTTCTGCAGTAAAAAAAAGATCTCTTTCGGCGACCAACGAATGCAGGCTTTCCGGGCTCCTATGGGACTTACCGGCGCAAAATAATGGGTCTTTTGTGTTTCATGCCCCGGCCTCAAGACAAATATTAACGCACGTGAGTTATTAGTGTGGCTCCAGTACTACCTCCAAGCCCCGCTCTTCGCCCCGGACACGCCGTGCCCAGTACAAACTGCCCTGAGGTCCTTGACTGCCACGAGTATCATCTCATGCACAGCCTGCATGGTGAACAGCGCACCCGAAGACACGACCAAGTCGTCCTCCTCGCCCGAAACTGCAGAAGGCAGCCTGTCATCTGGCCATCGAGCGCATTCACCGCACAAGCCCGGATATCCATGCAATGGGTAGCAACGGAGGAACGGACTTTTTTGACGTCACTTTCGTCAATCCTCTCGCGCCCTCCAATAGTAAAGTGAGTGCTTTCAACTCACTATTCTCCCTCAACGCAGACACTCCGCCAAACGTAGATGGTATGAACAACTGCTTGCAGTGGCTACTAGGGAAGGTATGTGTCTATCCCAATATCCACCCTTGGAGGCTGGTACCCAGATGCGTACACGGTGCTAACTGATGTTGTGCGGAGCGTGGCCGTTCGAGCAGTGGATATCTATGCGATGATTAAAGCGGTGCTTTCCAAAGGCACGATGACGCGGCCACCATGTCTAACTCGGCATGCTTGCTCGATGGTATTGAACCGGCCTTGTTAGGAAGGTCGTGTAGTTTTACCAATCAGTGACAAGCTATCCAGCATAACGCATTGGCGGCGTGGATATAACCGACCACATCTTCCATTCACTAGAATAACCCAAAAAGTTCCCCTAAAATTCTCCCCTTTATTCCGACGCTAGGCACGCGTTACATCTCCACTTCCATCCCCATCAGAGATACTGCACCCTTCTCTTCTTCTGGCCATTCGAACTCCCTCGGAACTTTGCTAGCGCTCCGGAGGAACTCCTCACTCAGATCGCATCTCGGCCACGCTTCTCTACCTCAACCGCCGCCTTGCTTCCGTGGCTGCTTCCCGTCGCGTTTCATCCACTAAAAAAGAGCTCCGCGGTTCCGTTACCTTTTTTTGCGGTCAGGCTCCAAGTAATGCAGGGCGAAAAATTTCCAACCATCGCTCGCATTTGCAGTTAATATCTGCGTACCCTCCGCACCATCCTGTGCAACATTGTTCACTCATAAAGATTTATTACCAATTCAATCTCCGAACGAAATCGATTTTTCCCAGCGTGATCTCCCAGGAGGATGTCAAAAATATCAGAAAATCAAAAACAAATTTCGACAAAACGGTTGGAGAACTCAAATAAGCACATCAGGTATCATTTCTGGTATTACTGGTAACATTGCTCACATCAGTTCGTCTTTTGGAACCGCTACCTTACAGCATAAGAATTCTCGTTTACCAAGACAGCGTTTCAGACATTGTTTTTTGGCATCGAAGGGGGAAATATTTTTGTTATTTTAATCTATGGAAGATGTGGTCGTTTATATCTGATAAGGATAAATCGTCAGGAGAATGGATATTTAGAACCAATTATACCAAGAACGAGGTGTTGCGAGCGACAAAAAAGATATTGCGTTATGATTGAACGAACAAAAATGGTTGGGTAAGGACGACACTTAAGAGGGCTACAAGCAAGTATAGAAGGGCAGGGTATACCACTGAAGCTCTCTGGACAGCGTAAGAAAAATGTTTATTGGGTCTGAAGGTGACTCTCAACCTCCTATTACTCGAGACTTGACTTGATGTTGTCTACCAACTTCCTTGAACTCCACAAGGGGAAGCAGTGTACTTAGCATATATATATTTTCTGGCTAAAGTCTTAAACAAACGTACTAGAAGTATAAAATGCATTAAATGGAATCGTATGATCAAGTGAGCATTACAGCAGACACTATCAAGATAAATATCTAGATTTATTCCCTAATATTCTAGTCCTCTAGATCAGTGCCAAATAGTTCCGCAAAATATCCATCACACCCAATCAGTCGCCGAAAATATCCGCGAACGGCTTAGAATTCTCCATTGCCTCATGGGAAGTATCTAGTCCACTGAAGGTGTACCGATCCGGTTCCAGAGTCGGGACCACCTGGTTTATAATTTTCGGCCCCTCCCGCTATTCAAGCACTTTCGATGTCTCCCTTCCTCCCATCCTCATCGTCCCCTCTTCAACCTTCCCTTGATATTCAGAAGAAGATTGAGAGATCAAGATAACTCCTTCACTCTCCCGTTGGTTCTCCATGGGAGCTCCCACACCATTGTACACTAGTAGTTCCCACGGGTCCATCCATTCCTCCCCTTCCTCCTTTTCCTCCTCATCCTCTTTCTGCTCCTCTGCCTCTTCTGCCTGCTCGAAGCAGTTACGGCGGACCTACTGGGAACGCGTTCCCGGTCCAATCTTTTACAATAATCATCGTTGTTGGTTGGACCATTTGACATCAAGGGCGGAGCGTTGAGAGGACGGCTGTCTCTGGATGAATTACCGATGATGAGGGAACGGCGGATGTTGGTCATGTTGAAGGCAAAAAAAGGGGTGAGCCGATGGGGTAGTTGATGGCGGGGGGTGCCTCAACGACGTCTATTTTGGACATTAAATAGGGCGACGTATAAAAACACCGCCACGGCCTTGTACAAGATAGGTAATGCCACTGCTTTGAATTCGCATGCGATTAGGACAATAACTAAAAATCTGCTTTAATAAAGTATCGGAACTGAATTCGGGAACGAAGCGGATCACAAGTCAAAAGATTACTAATTTGAAAAATGAGGACCGAAATTCTCAAAGAAAAAATAGAAATAGAGTTTCACAATGTATTTGGATTCATAGGAGAAATCCGTTCCATGATTTTGTTCCTAAACTAAAATTGATGGGAAGAGTTGTTTTTGAAAAATCATGGGGGAGGAGAAGACAGAAGTTTCAGTAGAGGACCACTCTCCTGCTGAAAGGACCGTTTCCATACCAATGATGTCAACGCGGCTAGTCCGTTATGCGCGATAAGTCGTCGGCGATAGTTAACACTACAGTACATAACCTTCCTTACAGAGCCGGTTCAATGCCGGCGAGCAGGCATGCCGCGTTGGTCATGACAGCCACAGCAGCTTACCTTTCGGAAAGCTCCACTTTAACCATCTCATAGATCTCCATCGCTAGAACTGCCACGTTCCGAGTACCGAAGGGGCATTGAGGACTATAATAACGAAGATGGTGAGCTACCGGTATGGTTAGGAGGTATAGTCATTTGTAGCACAATAATAGGGAAAAATAGCCTCTTTTCGCGACTAAGAGGCCGAGGAGCAGTGTCATTGCCAATGGCACGGACCATATTATTTAGGAACATGCACCTTTGGAAGGCGTCGACTACAATAAAGCAGTGCTGGAGCCAGTTAAACCATCTCCAGCAGCATCAAGCTAGAAGCATAGTATGCCCTTATTGGCTATACTCCCCTACCCAATGCGGAAGACGTACCGTGTTTTCAACACACGTTCCCGTTGTATCACAGGATCTACGTGTCGACTATCAGAAACGAATTGTGATGGTGAAAGATGCTTCCATTCCAGTGATTGATTCCGATGAAAAAACGTATTGTGTCCAATTTGGGATTGAAGAAATTTAGAAGAATGCTGAGGCATGGGGGTGACTTGCCATTTAGTGGTCATGTAGATGCTTTTCAGATTGCTGTCGGTGGAACTCTAACACAGTTGGATGAGAATGGAAGGGATTGTGTAATTTCTTTCTATTCAAAGAAACTTTCACCAACTGCGTCGGACTACACTGCAAATGAGAGAGAGCCTATGGCTTTGATTAATTTGCTGGAAGATTCAGGTGCTATCTTGAAGGTTCTGAATTTGACATTTTCACGAACAACCAAGTGCTTAAGAGCTTCTTCACAAAACCGAAACTGAGTCGAAAAGAAGCAATTTGGTTGGAAACTCTCGATAACTTTGGAATCTTTCCCATCATACTGAGGCCTGGAAGAATTCACGTCTTGGGAGACGCATTATCCAATGCTCCGCATGTGACGGTGGGAGCTCGTGACGTCTCAGTGAATGACGCTGAAGTTCTCTACCCTGATGTTGATCAGATCATTCCTCGGTATGATGACGACCAGTTACTTGTTCCAGTGGTAAAAGACATGGAAGGAGAGTAGCCAGAGGATACAGTTCAGAAGCAGAAACTCGAAATAATTCTTCAGATGTTCAGGAAAGATGGTTCGAGGCAGTTTTACAATTGAAAGTTGTGCATACCAAGGAAGTCAGTTTCGAGTATTTTGCAAATTGCTCACGACTCAAAAGTTGGTGGACATTTTAAATTTGACACTCTACAGACTAGATAACTTTCATTGGAAACATAAGAGCCGGGATGTTCGAAAGTATTGTGAAGGATGTCTCACGTATCAGCAGTATAAGGACTCTAATCAAAAACAGTTGAGTGATCCAATTTCACTGGAATTGCCTGACCGCAGATGGGGATCATTAGATACAGATTTCATCGTGAGGTTACCTCTGACGAGGAGCGATCATGATGCGATCACGACTTGGGATGATCGACTTACTCGTCGAGTCCATTTTCTTAAATCCAAAACATCAGGTACTGCTGAGGACACGGCTCGATACTTCTTCGCGAAGATCTTCAAGAACCACGGGATGCCAGATTATGTGACCGCCGATAGGGGCAGCAAGATCATTTCAAAGTTTTGGAAGAGACTGATGAATCTTTGTGGGGTGAAATTAAGAATGTCTAGAAGTTGACACTCACAAACAGAAGGGCTTCCGAGATTATGAATTGGATTATCGAGAACTATTTCCGTTACTATTGCTCGTATCATCAGGATGACTGCTTCCTTCTGCAGAATTTGCATACAACTCGGCTATGAGCGATGATCTGGGTATGTCACTATTTGAGCTGGACTTTGGATGGACACCTAAATCGCCATTGGACTTCTTGGCTCGCAGCAGCATACCTCTTCAAAGTTTGGACGAATTTCGTGCTAAGTTGAAGGTTTCTCTTGAGGATGCGCAATTTGCCTACAAAGTGGCAAAAGATCGGCAAGCTGCATATGCTTCAAGGCGATACAAGGTTCCAGATTGCAAAGTCGTTTCAAAGCTTTGGATCAATCTATCGTTGTTAACAGATATTTAATCTAGGTCCCAAGATTCTAAAAAGATTGGTGCGCGTAGATATGGACCATTCGTGGTTAAGGAGCGAATTGGTAAGAATGCTGTTCGACTAAATCTCCCTGCTCATTTTAAACTCCATCCAGTCACTCATATCATTCACAACACACCTCATTTGGAGCACCACGATGACATTTCTTTAACCATTCCTCCTGCACCTGCACCGCTCGATCTGCTTGATGGACCAAAACAGGAAGTTGAGATTATCTTGGATCACAAACAGGTTAAACGCGGTTTCAAGTTCTTTCTTTTGATGCGTGGTGTGCCAAGTTCCGAGGCGGAGTGCAAACTAACAAAGGACCTTGTTCATGTTTCGGAAGATGGATCTGCTATAGTAACGGAAGCTTTTCAAGAGTATATTCGGAAACATAACATATTCCTGTAGTATCATTGACGAGGACGTCAATAGTCCGGGGGAGGGAATAGTGTAACAATGTCTCTGTTACACCACTGTGTAGTAAAGACTTGTTCACTGTCGCTATTCCAGTTGTCTATTACACAGTGGTGTAACAGAGAAACTGTATCGTTTTGAATGATTTTAGAAATTTGATTTTCCTGCAATTTTTTTATTTGACTTGGAGCCTCACTTCATCGTGTTCATTTACGTAGTTATGTTCTAGATAGTAAAATGCTATAGTCATACCTCTACATTCCAGTAACTTGTACTGAGCTAACAAAGTATAGAATTTCTGGAGTAGAGTTACCGTACTGTCTATAAAAGCGGGGGCTCATCTGGATTCTTGTGGGACTCCAGGTACACTCCATACACCCTTTGCCACAACTTTCTGAAACCCATTACCATCGCCTCTACTGTTCCTTCAGCAGCGCCCCGGCTGCCTCCCTCTCTGTTTCATCCCTCACTGTAAAGCTCACGGCACACGCCGTCACACTTAGATCCCTTGTCCTAGCCACTTCCAAGTGACCCTTTTCCCCCGATAATTATTCCTATCTCCCTTCTCTTAAGCAATGCATTAAGTTGAGAGAGGTTCCTAGACTGCAGAAGAAAGCTTAAGACAAAAATCTTCTTTCAGCAATTATAATTGGAACATCAACTGCGCGAAAACCTACTCTAGAATCTCTTAGCGCGTAAACATCTAATAACGATCTGTTTCGGAGACGCTTTAAGCTCTGAAGCACATCGCAGTACCAAACGCTTCGAAAGCAGACTGCTAAGCTGTATTATTCTTGAGGCAACTCCAACTTCTCAGAAAGGGAACGAGTGAAAGCAAATATTACTCGTGGTGTCCGTTTGCCTAAGGAAGTAGCTTACAGTATAGCGCCAGAGGCATTAATCTTTCGAGTTGTATTGCCTCCCTGCTAGGCAGTATCACTCTGTCAGTAGTGATCCTCATTCTTACAAATTTTCTTATGTTCATACTGCTAGTTTTACTATTGCATACGTTTTTTCGGTCCCTCACTTATCTCCCACTCCCCCTCCGCATGCGCTCCTTTCATGGTTTACATTTTTATCTCTCCCGTAGAGGGCAAAGCCTTCCCCGTATCGTATATACTTTCGATCTTTCTCCCTGGTCGCGCTCCACGTTCTATGCTAAACTTGTGTCTTTTTCTCTTCGCTAGTCTCTTTATGGGTCGCCTATGAGCTGTATAGTCGCTGCAATCCATTATTATCTGTTAAAAGTACGGCATAAAGACAAACAAGAAACGCTTCTCAGCTTCCCAGGTACTGATCGTCGCTCTCTCCCATGATGTTGACGATTTTGTTGTTATATATGCTTCCATTTTGGAATTTATCTGTCGAGTTTTCTATCTCAGAATCCACGAAACAATTCCTACCGAACGTTTTGAATTCCAATGAATTCAAGTGTTCCAGCCTTCGTTCGAGCGCAACGACCATTTTGCTCCGTCCTCATCATTTCGAACACGTTCGTTGGAACAACCCCACACCTCGCTGCCGGCTCTATACCTACTACCGCCTCTCCTTCCCCCGGTGACGATGATAGTCCTTCTGACGCCTCATATCTACAATTAGTCGGCAGACTACCCGACCCGCAATCGCTCCTTCTCCTTACCGTGCTTGACTGTCATGTGGTCACCCGTCATACCAACCTAGATATTTACTGTCTTGCCAATAAGTTTACAGGTTCAATCGGCAGCGTTACTCATGGCCTCTTCGGCGGTAACCGTAAGCAATTTGTGTGCGTTCATTTCCCTGCAACCTTTGAGATTAACAATCCTCTCAGTCCTGGTCTTCGATCTGCTATGGAGACTTTCTGGGTTTTTACTCCATAAATCAGTCCTATAATCCCCAGCAGTTCTTCGCTTTCGCCGCTGAACGCGATTCTAAATCTATCCGTGCCGCTTTTGACTCTTATCTCACCCTTGCCCGTCATTTGGATAATTTTGACGCACCACTCCTCGAATAATCTGAAACTCTTGGCCTGCAGAACTCAAATTCTTCCGTGGCCCGTAATTCGCTCCAAAATAGCTCGTCTTGAAAACCCCAACTGCATTTGGTACCAGGATTACTCGTTTGCTACCCCTCTAGGCGACATCTAAAACATTATTTTTTCCAAGGTATTACAAGTCCCTGGTTTTCTAGTGGAGAATAAATACCTCCCCAGTCTGCTTTCACGGCCTCTGGAGGTAGCTGTAAATGTCGTCGAAATGTCCTTCAATCGCCTCAGCCAAACCCAGACGGCTGAACAGAAGTAGTTCATCATAGCAACAGTACAGCTCGTCCGTCTCCGGATGTTGCTTCATACCCTTCCATACGAACTCCTTATCATACTTCCATACCAAACTATTAGGGCCTTCTCGAACAAATTCCCGTTTCAGATTCCGAAATATCTTATACTTTATGAGCTCGTAAACTATCTCTCCTTGTCTTTTTGTTCCCGATCCTGTTACAATATCCGGCCCACCCGTGCCTTCAATGCCGTATCTCCTAATTCTCTTGTACTTGATCTTCATGAACTCTACGTAAAATCTCTTTCGCAGCTTTCATATCGCTTCTCCTGAATCGAGAAAATATAAATGCCTCTTGCTGTAATAAAAAGGTATTTTCTGCAGCAAAGCGGTCCTCTCCACAAAATTCTGTCTTCTTTAACCCTGACCTCTTTCTTTTCAAAGAAACTCTTCTTGCTTATTTTATTTTAAGAAGAAAGTCCAGAAAATATTTTCCCTTAAGATTCCGAATTCAAATGTACAACTCTATTTTATCTCTGAGGAATTTGGTGCTCCTTTTCCAAAAAAGAAATCTTTCTAATCATGAACCACTTCGTTCTCCATATTCAGTTCCGATATTTTATCAAGCAGCCTTTGGGTTATTGTCCCGATTGCATGACAATTTAAAGCTACGACATTGTCTCTCTTATTTTTATTTCGTTCACCGCCGTTAAACTTTTCAAAACTTCTCCCTTTTTAACGTTGGAGATATATTGGAGAAGATGGATATGATAGACGAATTGCAAGTAAGTTTGGAAGGAGATCTGCGCTATACATACTGACCATAGACCTGAAAATGTCATGGAACTAATGTAAAAAACTGTATTTGTTGAGGGAATCAAGAATAAATATCCTGAGTTATATGATTGGGGGAACTACATTTATGGCGCAGAGAAGTCTTCTTTATGGACTGGATTCGATGTTTTGCGAAGCGTGATTGTAGTCCAACTCCATCTTCCATTACTTTTTTATCACTCATTTTTGAGTCAATTTCAGTTGTCTGGAAAACTTTAGGATAGATCAAATATATCTTCCAACAGTGGAAAACCCAAAGATTCTTTCGCTCAACATGGTGATCCTCTCGGAACCCTCTATTTCGCACTCGTGCTTCACCAACTGGCTATTAAATTAAGTGGTGGATCTTCACTACTTGTAAAGTATGGCACAGAAACATACTGAGGGAAATCAGATATTAACTACAAATTCAGGCGTCGGATGGAAATCTGTCGCGCCTGCCTGATATGGAATTAAGCACGGTGCATCGTCCAACAATCGCAAAAGAGAAATATTTGGTTAAAATATTCACTCAGGAATGGTAATTTGGCGATTGCTACATCGCTTCTCGGCACGAACGCCATTGTCAAGCAATTGAAGTACTCTCCTCGGCCGCTAGGATGATCAAATTTTTGCACCTTTGCAATGCGAAATGCAAGCTTTGGTGGCCCATCGAACAGAGAAGGTTGCAATTTGGTATCCACCTGAGCCTACGCAAAAAACTGAGAAGGAATGGCCGTGCTCAAGATCGCGATCGGAGCAGGGAATTTTATGGAACCTCACTTCATGAATCACATCGTCTCTCTAAAACAGCCAATGCTCACCATCGCTGAGCTCCATGAGAATCATGTGGTCTTTCAATTGCTCCGAAACTGTTTCAGGGGCTGTAAAATCAGCTACTTGCTCAGTTTGGTTTCCCCGCCTTCAGTCAGAAAGGAGGCTTTGCCTTTCTATGAATGTTTAGAATAAAGAGAAGTTGAAATGACCTTGATAACCCCAGCCCATGTCATCATGCTGAATATATAACGTTGGGACGCACAGTGTCAGGCTAATTTGAATATATGCGCACTTTAAATACAATCAGGGCTGAGGAGTCGATGGTTGAAAAGTGATTGCACATTCCAAGTCAACTATTTATCACATAAGTGCTATAGATGAACATGAAAGAGGTTTGAAGCCTTTCGAATCGATTTCTAGAAGTATTGAAGAAGATGCTCCTTAAGTGTTTCAGAATCTAGCTAAGCCTCATAACGGGCGGAGTTTGAGACCATCAAATCTCCATATATCTGCTAGCTCCGAGGGAAAAGCGTGGAGGAGAAGAAGCAGTCACTAGAAGTTGGATTAACTTCAACCATCTCTACTAGCGCGGCAGCTTTTCCCGCATCTATCTCTGTGGTTTGTGGTCAGCTGGCGTGATCATGTTCGATTCCGTAAGATGGTTACTGATAGATAGCTTGATATATTACTACTCAGATAACGTTTCTGTCAATCTCTAGTATGTCAAACGTTCTTGGTTGCAGTTGTTCTGCTTTCTCATGGGTTGCATTACTTTGTTATAGTCCCAGTGTTAATCATATTTTCGTAATAAAGGCTGTTCAAGGGTCAAAATGAGATTGAACTACTTTCATGCTTCATACTGCCTGCTTCTATTTAACTATCGGTCAGAATGTACTTCGATAAAAATAGAGATCAAAGAAAAGATCCCACTACTGATCCGAAGTACAAGACCTCGACTATGAAACAGCGCCAGTGCGTTTGGTGTCCTTGGTTGGCCACAGGTCTCAAAACTCTGCGTATCGCTTCCCCATACTTCCATTTAATATATCAAGCTAGGAGGCGGAGAGTTCGTACAGGTATTGAGTGGTACCCTGCGACGTTAATTCGAATCTCCTATTCAGTGCTTCCTGTTTGTGTTCAGTTCTACTACCAAGTCTTTTTGTTTGAACCGAACACACAGTGAACAAGAGCCTTATGCCCTACTAATGTTGACATTCATTGGGCATGACGGGGATAAATGCAACCGCTTTCAGTCCACAAATTTTTAGCTAGGTGGCTAAATCAGTAACCAGCCAAAGTATTTTTTAAAATCTTTTTGGTATAGCTGAGCTATTCCTAAAATACCTATATTGGGAGACTTAATGGAAACTTTCTAGAATTGAAGTGGGGGGGGCAAATGATCACACAGCAGTGGTTGCAATACCATACCATGCCGGCAATGTACATTACTGAATATAGAGATACTGTATACAGATGTACATTACAAAATATAGATATCCTTATAGCGGCTAATTGCTTGTTGATAAATTCCAATCCAGCCTAATGAGTCCCCGCATCCCTTTGTAAATTGCTTTTTCTCCTTGCCGCGTCTTTTTTTTTCCATTTTGAAAATACCACAAATATTTCGCCTACCCCTGTTACCTTCTTTGTACCATCCGTCTTGTGGCCCAAAAATTCTACTCATCTGCAGATAGGGATAAGTTTGCCGGATATATTATTTTCAGAACCATTTTTCTCAAGACGGAGGCATTGCAAGCGAAAAGATTCTAATATAAGTACTTTTGTGTGGAAGAGAAGAGATGATAAAGGAAGGGGGATCAGAAGGCTATAAGTCAGTATAAAAGGGGCAGGGTCTACCACCTGGGCTCAAGGCCTTGTGTTTGAGAAATGTTTCCTGGAGGAGAAGTTGATTTTAAAGTTCTGGACTACTTGGATTTGATCTTGAAGTTGATTCCCCACTTTGTTGACCTCTAAAATAGGAAGCAGTTTACTTAGTTTATATAGACTTTTAGAATACCCCTAAATTCTGAAAAACATACGAAGTACCACAAACTACATTTAATGAAATAGTGTTAACAAAAGAGACTACTAGCAGATAATATCAGGAAAGTTACCTATATTTGCCCCTGACAATCTCAGTTTCCGAGTTCCAAGCAAAATATGTCCACCAAAATATCCGTGCACCCACTACAGCCCACATATATTCCTTCGCGTTGTTCCCAGCTTGCCATGGACTCGAAATGTAATATCAAGATCACTAATAGTGTCTTTATTCGGCTCCATGACCAGTGCTTCCGGGAAATCCCTCCTACATACCTTACTATATACAGTTTGAAACTACCGAAATTTGTCGCGAATGAGCAGTACTTTTACTAACACAGCGCCCCTATTGTAATGTTTACAGTATAGTTACATGAATAATTGAAAAATTGAGAATAAAGTTCAAACGCACCCAGTAAAGCATTCCAACTCCGCCAGCACAGCATGCCAGCTTCATGCGCTGTAATGTTTCAAGTTAGCTAATTTTCCGACATTAGCTTCCACATAATTCTGCAACGAACACCTTTTCTCATCCCAACAGCGGCCGATCTCCCCATCATCTGTGCTTCACTACCTTCGCGAAATCAAACTCACTCGGGGCTATTGTGAAAATTGAAAAAGTTTTTAATAGTATTTGAATGCTATTAATTTGTTTTATATATCAAATAAAGTGATGAAAAAATTATGGGACATTATTTTACCAGAGGAAGAATTTTTTTATTTGGAATCATCAAAATTTTGTTTTATATATTTTTTCACTGGCCCATGTTTTGTACTGTACTACACGTTAAGCAATTTAATGTCTGTTGGCTGGTTTTTAACCTGCATAGTTATGATCAATGGAATGACATTACCAGAAAATTATTATTCGGATTAATGCTCACTGGAAGAAGTATCCTATGATTAAAACCGAGCATGAATTTGGTCTGCAACAACTATTAAACTGCGGGAAACCTCTTTTTAGCTTCTTTACTCAGACACGCAACATAAATTTCTTAGAGTGTTTTGAAAAAACTAATAAGCCTCGGGCCATCGAGAAATCACCATCGATCAGTTATCAGTAAGTATTTGTTTTCTTTTTTTGTTATTCTCAGTCCGATTAGGTAATTTTTTATTGGTTTATTTGGAAATTTCTGCTTTGGATATAGTTATTTCATTTAATTTTTATATGAATGGCCTCCTCTGCGTGGAAAGTCGCCCTGAGTATCCTTTTTGGTATTTTGCTATTCCTAGGATCCACAAGTTGTAAGGTGTGTTCCCGCCGCTCTGTCGAGATCGCGCCCGTCTTGGATCGAAGCGGACAATTTACGTTGATCTGAAATTACGAAGACTACATTATTCGACTGCATCATGGCTTTCAAAATGGTTTAGTCCGATTTTCTAAGAGGTTGGAGTAACCACACTCGTCGAACTTATAATTTTCGTCCAATATCCCTATTCTTCTATTAATTGAAAGTCATATCTATTACGAATGGGCATTTACATTGTGGGTGACTATGGTCTTCACACCAGTGATATTGTCGTCGAAAGTATGTTGCTCATCCTTCTGCCTTCCCTCGTATCGCCTCAGAATAGTTACCGCAAGCACTGTCGCAAAACTCGCAAAGCGCGAAAAAAATCGTCATTACGGCGATTACTGCCACCAATACGATATCCTCCTTTCCCCCATCGGAGTTGATTTCTGTGGCGTCTTCGGTGACGAGAGCTAGACGTTTTTCAAACGCTTCGCTTCCATCGCTGTTTTCCGCCTTGGTTCTACTCTTAGCAAGAGCTTTTCTACTTCGTCAGTCGTTTTGCGTTTATCCTACAGTTTATGTAGGTGCGATAGGTTACCACCCAGTGGCTGGGGACGAAGTTCATCTTTGAACACTCTCGAAAATTTTCATGCCATAGGACTCGTCAAAAAGTCTCCGTTCGTCCGTAATGACGCTCTTTCTCATGCTCTGAGATTTCGGGAGGAGCTTTTTTAGAAAATATATTATCCAATAAATGTTCTGAAAGGGATAATTTCTGATGTGTGAAATCGATATGTCTTCCAAGGGTAGAACAACCAAATGCCATCATAATGAGTTGTGTTTATCAGTGGTCAGAAATCTTAATTATTACAATGAGAATATTTTTCTGGACTTGCTGTGAAATCGATGCACCTATATTTTCGGGGTTCCTCTTCAGAAGTTCTGCTAGCCCATTAAATATTTCATTGTTTAGTGTCGAAGTTTAAACAACATTCAGAGTTCGTAACTTGCGATTAAAATGCTAGAATCATCGCCGTATATTTTCATGACCAGTCTGCGACTGCTTCATGCAGCCCAACCTTATGTAGCACTGCAGATATCTGAAAATTTCTTTCATCATTTAAAAAACACTAGACCTCCCCTAATACAAAACTCTCGTTTGGTATACACCTTGTTGTTTTGTATACGTTTCTTTTAAGTTCTCTCAATGATTTGAGCACTTGGTTTAGCTGAAATGCATGTATTAATTTTCATTTATCCTCGATAGTTTCCAGCGAGCAAAGATGGGCAAGAATTCGATAATTTTTACGACACTCGGTATGTTTCCTCAATAATTATCACTATTGAGCTTATGCACGAACAGAGTTGTGCATATTGCTCAGAAACAGGTGCTATGATATATTTCTGAGGATCGGGTATGTCTGTGTATTCGTCATCGCCAATAGTACGGACAATCGCACGCAAATAGTCAAGAAAGAAAAAATGAATAGACTAGTGATTTGCACTATTTCTGTAAAATCCAGTTGCATCTCACCACCAGCTTTCTGCAGAAGCTTCCATGCATTAGCTATTCTTCATATAAATGGTGTTGAATCTTGAGGAAAATACTGAAAGTCACGAATAGTTACTTAGAAGATACCGTAACATAAACAAAATCAAGGAAATGTTCCTTGACGAATATTTTGACGCAAAGCTGGCAAGAGACGGTGTCTGACTTTAGCCAGGAACTGACAAAAAGTCAGATAACATCAGAACGAAACGGAGCTGAAATTTGTTCCGTGCTATAGCGCACGAAAAAGTTAAGAGTGTATTCAAAAATCAAGAAAGCTCCAACAGTAAAAAAATCATAACGATACCACTGCTGACACTCGACCAAGCCTATTTCTATAGCCTGCTTCCGTTTCAGCAACTGGAAAAACGGATAGGTATTTTTACTTCGTCTTCCGACACTCCTAGACGTTTCAGTAAATAGCAATGAAAAAACGATTACGCGTTAGACTTTCCAAGTGAATGAGGATATATCGCACATGAATGTGATATGAGTCGGCTAGGTTCTGCAGTAGATATGCATTTTCAACCTATTTTATACCGTCAAGCCGCGACGACCCAATGAAGAATCTAACCACCAGTGTACTGTGCTTGAAACGGTAGCCTGTACCTTATAGCCTATGCCGAGACCATAATCGCTCAAAATTACACGAAGGATAAGACCCGCCGAAGATATTTTAATGTTAATGGCACTGTAACACCACAAGAATTCACAGTTCAGCGTTACCAGCTGTTATCCCTCTTCAGAGGACACATTAGACTGTTATAACCATATTTCTCCCCATTATTCTCACCTGGTAGGAACTCGCGACACGGCATAGAACTTTGCAGACTGATGAGATCATGTTGGAGCTGACGAAAAAAAAACTGCCAACTACCTGTGTTGCTACAGGCTACTAAATGCTATTGAAGATAACCGACAAGGGAAAGAAGAGGTAGTGAAAGAAAATATATTGCTACAGTATCCGAATTTAAAGGGATATGATCTACTAAATCGCTTAAAATCTAGGGATGTGATGGAATGTTTTGAGTTTTTCTCCTTAAAGAATCAATTTATTCAGGTTCTATCGACGTTTCTCCAAATTAAAATCTGTATAATGCTTATACTACTAGAAGCATCAGAAAATTAGGAAAAGAACTCATCTGGGCGCAGTTAGTTTGGAAAAAACACGACATAGAAACTAAACGGACCTTCTTCTCAAAATATTCGCTCTCTACATCAGAATATGCCTCGGTCAGAGAGATTAGAGTACGTAATTAAGCCCCACACATATATGTAAATTTCTTACGAGATGATATCGCTTCCTGCAACGATTCCAGCGTACCTGTCAAAAGTACAGCCCTTTTTATGATCAAAAACACCTACTCTCCTCCCCCAAAGATAGTTTTGCCACCCCTTCTTCATCTTCGGACTCTAAGCTCTCCTCATTTTTCTCACTGAACCCTTACTTTCCATCCGCTTCTTCTACACCATAAACAATTTCCGAGGCCACTCACTCCTCGAAGCAAGCCTCTTTCCTACCATCTTTCTCTTGCAAGTCCCCGTCCCCGCTTCGCGTGCCCTTCGATATCTACCATATAAAGGGCTTAAGGATCCATTAGGCACTTCCTAGCATGGCATCGGAGGTAGTCCTCAACATCTGTTGGGCCTGAGCGGAAGAGAGGGGATATGGTGATGGAGCGAGGCTGCCGAGATTTGAAAATACTGCTATTGAGGTGTAGTACTTGCATGCTGGCTCCCAAAAGTGACTTGGATTGCTTTTAAATGTTTTTAGAGGACGTTGAATCATTTTTTCTGATCACTACGGGATTAAATGGCGTCAAAAGGCTACAAATAGCTAAACGCTTGAATAAGACCCGGCTAAACTTGTCCCTGCGGTGAGAAATAGAGAAAGTTGTCTTTAAAACGATATTTTATAGCGAATTTTATGTGTAAAAATCTTTGTTATGGAAAAAGACGTTGAAGCTTGAAGTAAACCAAAAAAATAGAAAGTGGAAATATATGTTATCCAAAAGACATACAGTGTAACCTAAAAGAAAGGGGGAAAAGTCTGTGGAAAAGCAGACAGTTCGACGAGTAAAATAATCTAAAAAAGCATAAATAAACAGGAAGAAGAATTTATGTGCACAAAAAGAGTGCTTTTAGTTTTTCAGTTGCCACAGACCTAATATTCTTATAAAATATTCGAATAAATTGATACAGATTATACCTGGGAACCGAAAGTTGAAGTAAAAGAACGTTTGAGTGCAATGAAAGCTCCCCAGCTCCGGCTGTCACTTTACTAGTATACTCAGCAAACTACAAATTATGTGACACGCAAAGATTACAACCACATTTAGTACCAACTCCACGAATAACTTAATCAAAAAAGCACTACAGCGCACTACACAAGTTCCTCACAAAAATTCATCATGCCAGCATACCGCAATTATACAGAAAACAAGAATTTAAATTTTTCAGCTCATGCAAATTCATACTGCAAAGACATATAACTGTAAAGGTCATGAAAATTCCTATACTACTCCCAATATTGCTTATGCTGTATCACCTCTACTATACGTAAATAGAGTAAATCTGAACCTCGTACAAACGATGGCCACTGTCTTAGATCTACACGTAGATATGCTTGCTTAATCCCTACGAGCCAATACACTAGTATTCACTACAATTATATGAGCTATTCCAGTAGCCAGTCAAAAGCCACTTATAGTTTTAGTTCACAGGTGCCAAAATACGTGCTTATTAAGCGCAACTCTCAAACATAGAGCATTTTTGGACCCGCGGCTTTGTGTAAGCAGGAGGCTGGAACTGCTTCTTAGGCCTATGAGGCGCGTCAACCACTAACTACTGGAAACCACCACAATCAATATATATATGGCCGCCTGTTGTATCAAGTAGACAACTTAGTCTATTGGTGCATTCTCTGAATACAAGCTGTCGTCCTCAGTATGTGAGAGGCCAAATTAAGTTCAGCTGGCAATATTTCGGAACAAATCAAGTGAACTTGATCATTTTCTACTGAGTAACACCAAACTCTGGGACCCACAACGAACCTTCTGGTAGATAAAAGCACTTCAATAACGCTTTCCCGAAGAGTAGCACCTAGTAAACATGTATGCTGCATATAATTATGTCGCAAATTATAGATAAGGACTCAGTGTGTTCCCCGATGGATTTTTACAACCGTTTTTCGGTGTACTGGGGTCAAAAAATAGTCATCTCGGGGGACCTTCAGAATGTTTTAGGTTTTGTATGGTACTCGGAAATTACTACTCCCATCATCGTACCAACTTCCGAAATCTCATTTCTGTGGTGGTGAGTGAAAAACGATATACCAACAGCGCATAAGGAACTAATATATATTCTATATTTGCAGGTACCTTGTACCTTTTATGTTAAAATTTTTTGATGGTTCTTGAGAAGTCAAATATAAGCATACTAAAATCAAATGAGTTGGTAAGGTCCCTGATAGCCACGTAATGATGTCCTCCAATAGAATACCTATGTATTGGTTTCACGAAAATTGTACCTAGTTTCATTAACCTACCATTTTGTAACTATAAAAGAGATCTTATTGATAGTTGGGAACCTTATTCGAGAATCGAGGAGACCTTTAACATACGCAAACATGAGCATAAGTCAATGTAGAACCAAATTGTGACATGAAGTTCGCAACAATCTCGGGTAAACGAGGCATTCCATTCCCAGGCTGTTTTATTCCCATGAGAATAATTTTGTAGCTATCAATAATAATTTTGATGATTCGAAGTAGTTTTTTCTGAGAGAGAACTACTCAGGGTCTTTGATTGTAACTAAAAAAACTGCCTGTGCGGATGACCTTGCTCTATTTCCTCCCTGAGTTTGAAGTGAGATTTTAATGCGATTGTCTATCCTCCAAATTAGAGCATGGGATGTATGGTATTGATTTAGCGGAGTAATGGACATTTAACATCCTGTGGCTAAGACCTTTCATGGAAAAAAAGGAATTAGGGACTAGCTGGAAACTTTCGAGCATACTGATTCGCTTTTAGTTTTTCCTTTGACAAAGATTCGTGCAATTTACTGTAGCCAGAATTTAGACCTCTCTAGTATCTTCAGCGACTATGTTTTCTTTCACGTCTATCCCTAGATTTCTTGCGGCTTCTTCGTACATGAGATCAAATAAGTGCCACTATTTCTCCTTTTCTACTGAAATACCTATATTACGCCTTTGGTAAAGCATTTTCTGTCTCGATGTATTTGACTGTCACGGTTTACCAACCTCCAGCTTGATTGGTTCCACCAGACTTTGAACATTTCGGCTAGGAGAAAAGTGTAGGCGGGAACCGATTTCAATTGGACACGCTTTCTCTCAAAAAATCACAGAATACTTGTTTTAGCGAAGCAAAGAATTTTATTCGGGGTTCAACTCTTTGGTAGAACAAGTACTTTTGTCTTTTAATAGATTAAGGACTATAAATTTAGCATCTTCGAAGGCTTTGACTTTCAGTTGCAATCGATGAAGTTCTCAACTTCTATGAAAATGTATATTTTTCCAGAAGACGTCTTTTGAATAGACCGGAAAACTTGATTGGAAAAGTTCAAAAAAACATGAGATCTGGAAGCGAATTGTAGTCCTATACTTTCGGATCGTGGAGAACGATTCAGGGGATATCCATATTTTAACGTACTTGTAAACACCCTTATCCCATTTTCCCTTCAAAGTTTTTCGTAAAAAATTAAATTGTTGCTACAAGACAAAAATGATTTAGCCCTTTAAAAATGGTCGGGAGATAGCTTTTTTAAAATAAAGTTAATAGTCGAGGATCCATATTAGAGGCATAACACAAGAGCATTCTCACTTTTACGCTCTTTTTAGTGCTCTGTATCGATCGTTCGAAATTTGAAGTCCCCAGAAAATAGAATAGAGTCTTAATTGTCTACGTTTGAACATTCTTCTTTCACATTACCAGAACTTTTATAAACAATCAAATTCCCTGGAATCCAGTTTCTCTGAATCAATGGTTTTGGCAAACGAGATAAGCAATCAATTGACTGATTATTCCGTTTTTGTCGGCGCAAATGGTTAAATCGATACTCTCTTAACATTACGGACAACCATGACAATCAATGGTGAATATTTTTCTTTCTAAAATAATACCGTAAAAAAATGGTGTTCAGGTATGAAAAAATCTCTTAAAGTCGTAACAGAGAGACATAAAACTTTTCCCATACAAAAAAGACGACCACAGCTTTCTTCTTAATTACAGATAATTTAATTTTTGAATCACTAAAAATGAGACTCGCAAACTGTTTGTAAGTAGACGTCAGTTTCAGTTTTCTTAACACAGAACTGATTTCAAACATCGATCAGACGCATCATCCTCAGCTACAAGCACAGAAGGGACTAACACCTTATTTTAAAATCCTTCAAGTGCGATTTTCGTTGCTCTGCTTCAGGAGATCTTCTCATTTATTACAAGTTCTGCATTTAGGGAGCCGCTGTCTTTGCAAAACATTTCATAAACCGTCATCAATACTAAGTTAGACCAAGAACGCTCAAATAATCTGTTTTCGTAGTAGTCTTTGGGGCAAGCTCGGTTTTTCTCATTTTCTTCCGGATGGACTCGGGTTCCTTTTCAGTCTACGATGTTAGCCCATTAGCTTGATGGAGTTCTGTGCAAAGAAAAAGTTTCCCAATTATGTTTTAAATCTGTAATGTAGTATTCTGTTGAATAATTTCTTAAAATGAGAAATGCAGTAATTGAAATTCATTTGAAAATAATGCAAGGTCATCTTTACACACCCATTCAAAGGTGAGTTTCTCCAAAATCTGTTTGTGTATCCTCGGCAATGATTGAGGTGCTCAATGATACCGAAAGGCATTAACAATAGTCTACATTTACTAGTTTTGCTTACAGATGTTGTTCTTCATTGCAATTTGCATCCATAGGGAACTTTAAATCGCCGGTACGGAAGCTAATAGTTGTAAATGTTTCTTATCTTCAAATGAAAAAGCGTTAACTTCATATTTGGAGCTGTAAATCGATGTGATATCATTTTTTATTTTGTTTTTAAGTACTAGACGTTTTCTATCCTCATCTAGTGCCAGCACGTCAACAAATGGCAATTATGACTAAATCGACCGAATAACTTCATTTTCCAGAATAACTTTAATGGTAAACTAATTCGCTAGTATTGATTGCTGAGACTGACTTCTACGTCTATAGTATATTGGTTTATTATTGGTAGTTTCGAAATAGGGGATGAATAGTTTACTTGCTTGTCTAAAGTCAGAATTGCCCCATGGAATGCAAGACTTTTATACCCTCATACTTTGTTAATCGTTTGCGAGGGAAGTTTCTCCAGCTAACATCAGAAGTAATTTCCTTCTTTTGTCCGTGCCCTTTTCATTTTGTTATTGATAAACCACTTCCCTACCATATATAATTCAAAATATTTAGGCACCGAATCATCTGTACCTCGGATAAATAGTTTATTCCCATACCGCTAAGCATGGTTTGAACCCAAACTTATTTCAAACTACTACAAATATTGAGCGCAGATTTGGATTCAAATCTTGAGAGTCACCTGTATCATTCTCACACTCTCAATAATTCCATGCAAGCTTCAATATTATTCTTTCACAGTTTTTCCATTTTCAAAGGCTTGAGTTCACTCTGAACATTCGCTATCATAGATATAATTGAACTTTCAATTTTATGTATCTCTAAATCGTTTCAATTAACTCAAATGTAAAATTTAGTGACTTATACGCAGCCATGCAGTTGATTTGTACCAAAAAACTATGTATCCAAAGATCAATGCACGTCGAGCTATTCTATTTTCGTGAGTCAAATGATTTTATAGAAGAGTGACTCACGCATGGCTCGAAAAAATCAGGATTATTATATCTGAAAAACAAGATAAAAATAAATCAACAGTACGTTTTGTGATTCAGTTCCATTCGAAACAGTTTCTTTCGTGTATTTGAAACAATTCAAAAACTAAGATTTTCACTAAACGTTCTTAAAATTGAGATAACACATGAATCAAAGAGGCCTTGCATTTTGTTCCAAGTGTTTTTGATTTTGTCTAGAGTTAGACTTTTTGGTGCTGTCAAGACCGAGTTAGCGAGTAGTGTTTAGTCATTATTTGACTTACTCAGCTTTATAATTGTTTGGGCCTTTTTCTCCCATCTTCTGGATCCACTTCTTACACATGACCTGACTTGATAAAAGTTGGCTGGAGTCGGTCGCAGCTCCTAAATTTTATTTTTTCATATAACTTAATTCATTTCTCGGGATACTATTGATGTTTCTCTTTTTTGCCGTTACGGAGTGATTTTCGATCCCGGTACAATGTGATCAATTATTTTTGTCTGGGGAAGTAAAAGCTGGGATATGCTCATGATTGTAATGATCGAAACTTTCTTTCTAAGATAACGTATTATCAAATACGTGGCTTTTGAGACACTTCCTCTATTGAGAATTTGACAGCGTTATTCAGATAACAATTCTCTCTTTTTTAAAACCCTTAATTTTAAGTCTAGAATTAAATACTCTATCCAAGGTATTTCATAGTCTGTTCTCTCTACTCCGCCAGCTTCTTTAATAATGACTGTAGCGACAATACTTACAACAACGATTATTCCGGCGTATATTCTCCATGAATCAATTTGCAGAGTGTTATGGAATTTGGTAACAGGAAAAGGATTAACCAGCCCCGAAAATACAGGGGTTGTTTCTCGTGACGGCCAGGTAAAGTCTATCCTACCGTGACGTGTTTATTCCTGGTCGATTGTCGAACCGAGTTTGCAGTCGTTTTTCCAAGCTTATGACATCGCTTTTTATGGCTTTCAACGCCACTCATTTGGTAGATTCTATTTATCAATCCTTCTCAGAATGCACACGGGACATAACTGTACGTTCTTTTCCCTCTAAATTTCTTCAAGCGACTGAAATGTCTCCGACGTCTTGACAAACTCCCTATAGTATACTTCACATTATTGACCGGGCAAGTGACTCTCAGTAGGAAGAAAAGTAGAGCGTTTTACCCTCTGCTATTAGCTTACTTAGCATTTGTTACTTACATTTGATGTTAACCTAAGGCTTTTCGTAGAGATCAAACAACTAAAGAATGTATTTTGTGAATACAGTAAGTTGAGGCTGCCGTGTGTTTGGGTGCAGATGATCTCACCTAGATCTATTTTAGCATATTGTCTAACAGGCCACTGTTATATCTCAGCGATTTTGCGCCCAATCCCAATAAGGGTCCACCTTTAGATCCTATTATGAAGTTTGCCCTATATTCAATCTATATATACCCGAAAAGAAATACACATTTGATCCCTCTTTTTATCTTTCTTTTCCGGCATTAACATTATAACATACGCATCAATAGCTGTTCCACAGTCCTCATTATTTCTTTGTATGAATGATGTGAAAGCATAATTGAGATCCAAGGTTGCATAGGAAATATACAATATCAGGCTGATCTCACATTTCACACTTCACAACTAGACTACATCTGGTAAAAATGTTTCCAAAAGATTACCAAGTAGTTCGAATAAATCGGCGAGCATGAGATTAAAAGAGCCGATTATCCTAGCTCTGAGGTGTTGCAGGAGACAAAAGGGCTACCAAAGTATGTTCGTAGAAACTTAAAGAGATGGACAAGGACAAGGCAGTCAAGAAGCTACAACTAAAAATTTAAATGGAAGGGTTTCATGACCCCCAGAGTCATTGATATCGAAATAAATACGGTGAAAATCAATTTTAAGGTCATCACAGAGGTCTTGAGATCAACTCCACTTCTTTGTTTCGACTCCTAGTGAGGAAGTTAAAACTTGAACAAAACCCGATTTTGAAAGAACAGTAACAATCTTTTAATCAACTTGTCTTCTCTTTGGAGTCGCGAGGCATTCAAAGGACCCAAAGCTCCAACTTTGGGCGGAGATTGGGAGGATCTGGGTCAACTCTGACCACTTTAAGAACGTATAAACAATATATGATAGTCAAAAGAATGGGGTGTTGTGTTCTTAAAAGGAGGCTGTGGACCAAAAAAAGGCTAAAAAGGATTGCATAAACGTAGCATAAATCTGATTAAAGTGGAGAGGAGGCTACCAAGAGACCTTCTAGACAGTCAGGAAATTGGAAAGCTGTCAGTTTTCCAATGGATTGGGCTAGCGATTCTGCAAACACCGTGTTAATAGTCCTTTCCGCAAATTAATGTTTTTTTCATCCAAGATCCACTCTTAACCTCATTCATTTCTTATCAGTCGTCTTGCATTTTCTTGGCACGTAAAAGTGCTATTATCCGCTCGCTTTATGAATAAAAATTTACTATACAACTCTACTTTATAATTTTTGTTTGCACATTTGATCTTTCTTTTTGAAAGAGAAATATTTGGACTCTTGATCTGTTTCGCACTCGAAATTCAGTTACAGTATTTTACCAATCACATTTTTTATTATTGGACTGAATGCTTGGAAACTAATATGTAGTGATTGAAAAATGAGGACGGTTATGTGGATCCATGTGAGGCACTGCTGTCCAACCGTAGGAAAATGCTCTGTAGGATATAGAGGAGACTAAAGGTGCAATCATAATCTAAGACTCTATAATTGCGGACTGAGTGGAGGCTTATTTAAGGAGGTTTTGGCGGGCTTTGATATGTGCAAAGCAGCTATCTATCATTCTGCTCTATTTTACCGAATGTATAGGGAAGGCATCGGAGTTGAGAAATTTTGGAGAAAATTTTTGACTCTGATCCCGAGAACGAGGATTTTGAGCTCTAGGTCTAGACAGGTATGATGATGGTATCTAATGCTATTTTCTTCTTACACAATGTTCACTATAATTCAATTTAGGGTATTTAGTATGTCAGTCTCAGACTTAAGGGTTAGTGAAGCAGTGTATATATATGGAGAGAACTGCTTTTTGTAGCGGAGTAAGCAAATGTGTAGAAACTTTCAAGTGCAGAGCCATGTACTCAAGAATTTAAATGTTAATATCTACCCTAGAGATAGTGTATTGTATGTTAGTCCCTAATTATAGCTGATAGTCCCTGCAAATTTCAAACTAAGTTATAGTCACTTGACACCCCATACTTATTCATTTGTTTTTGTTCCCACAGCCTTAATTCAGTAGCACTTTTGTCGCTCGCAACACCTCAGTCTTAGACTAATTGGTTATATGAATATCATCCTCTTGTAAATTATTCCCATAACGCCCTCCTAAGTCTAGAGTCGAAGGCGTATACTTCGGAAATGGTGAGATAAGACGGGTTGCGTTGGAGAATATAGAGCATGCGACAAACAATATCCCAGTGCCGAAGCAGATGGCAGAATATTTTCTAGTAGTGGAGGACGTAGAGCTGGTCCCAGATATGCTAGACAGTTTTGATACGTGATTGAGTAATAGCACGGCAACCAAGATTATCGCCAGTAGAGGCACCGAGAACTTCAATAGATAGATTGGTGACGGTTGGACAAGGGATAATGGAAGTCAAAGTCGTAGATAATAAGTGCTCGGGATGCCACCAAGAAGTACTCTTGAAAAGATTGACGGAGAATTCGATGGGCTCTCTTAGACCGCGAATGAATTTCAGGGGTTCATCCGCTAATTAGCGAGGTACGATAACGGTACAGTCATATGCGTACCATGCAATGAGGAAGATGCTGAGAAACTGGTACGAGGGGTCTATTAGATGTGTTGCAGGGCAGTAGAGAGTAGCAGTATCGATAGTGTGTCGCTTTGATGAGTTCTCGTAAAGCTAACTATGAACAAGGTATGGAAGGAAAGGTATGGAGAAAAGAAATAGATTTTTGTGGGGAATCAAGTAATATTCTTGAATGTGAGTTCTTTCTGCTGAAGAATTAAGTCTCATATGATGCAGTTGAAGGCATTAGCTGCATGAAAATTGGTGAAAACGTGCGAAATATCAAGGAGGTGGGGGATTTGCGACGAAGTATGGAAGATGGGCACAGCACTGTAGCGAATCCCTACTGCGAGTTGTTGGGTAAAATAGTATTGAGCTATCCCGCAATAAGTGGAAAGAATATGCATGATGAAGCGGAAGATGAAACGATGCAGAAAGGATCCAGTAGCAGTAGAATGCAGCCTTCTATTACGTAGGCCTTGGAAGACCTAGAGGGAAAGCATTGCCGAGCAAAGTCCTCTGGGAGTAAAGCACGCTTCTTTCGAATGCGCATTTAACGAACAAAGCAAGTTCCCTAAAGTTGTAGCGGATAGCTTCCATCAGGCTCGTGTGACCCAAGTATGCTGAGAACTTCCGGGCGTAGCTCACCAGGCCAAGGGGCGCTATGAAGTGTAACAAAGCGGAAGTGTAGGCTGAACTAGTCCTCAATGAAGAGAATGGGTAATTTAAGCTGACAAAAAGAGTTAGAGTGCATGGAAATAAAGGGGTTCGGGTGCAGTGAGTGGAGGAAATACTTATTACACAGAATAAAAGGGGCAGGTGAGGAAGTCGAACGCAGTATGGCGGCAGTCTTATGGAGCGAACTTTGTTGCAAAAAAAATCTGGTATCGAATTGATACGGAATAAGGAGGGGCGGGTGAAAATTAAGGGTCGTACAACGAATGCCTTAAGGTGTTCATTGTAAATTTAACTCCATTTTCCTGCAACTGGAAGCTAAGCCCGTTGTCAAATGTGATCGAAATATCTGTTGCTGTAAAGGAATATATTTGTTATTGAGAGAAGATCGGGTGCTGAGTAGCCTCGAATAGGCCAGTGCTGAAGTTGCGAATGAGAATATAGTATACGACGTGAACGATTGCTAAAAATAGTTGAAATTATATGGCAGAGATGGAATTGGTAACTGGGATATGGATAGCGTGTCGGGAGCGAATAAGGAGCTAGTGTAACCTGAAACTTGGTTTCTCGGCAGGAATAAGTATGCATCAGGGTCTATGTCGGCACCGATGGTTGAAAATTAGTGAAGAAAACTATACAAGTTAGTAGTAGTTGGTGTATAAAAAGGAGAATAATAGGTAATTAGAGCTAAAAGTGTTGTTCAGCCATTTCGTTGAAGCACGAAGGTGTAGCCTGAACTAACCCTCTTTTTAATACATCTGAAGCGGAAGAAAGGCATGCAAAGGAACTGCTCAATGGTACCCGAGGAAGCTTGAAAACGGTTTGAGGGCTTTGGTATCAATATCCCCAACAGCGGTGGCAGGGGATCGACAGATATCTCATCTACATTTCTCCCTTCCAGACGACGGATTTGGGAACGCAGATCTTGCCGTACGGCAACAAAATCATAACATTGATCGATATCGAAATCAATTAGGCCAGAGAAAGTATAGCAATGAGCTTCAAAGTTTTCAGAGTGCTTAGCAAGGGTTTATTAAGAGTCAGAGGTAGCACTGGTAATTGTTAAGTATTCTTTCGCCACAAACACAGAAATGGTTGATATCTGCGGATTGAACTCTCGCATACTAAATACGGAGCCCTCCAGTGGAGATAAACGTTGTAAGAGGAGGTAATTATGTAACAAAAGGGAACAAGGACACTAAATAAACGCCTTTATTGCCTCCACAGAAAAAAAGATGCAGATTTATGAATGAACCTACCGACCATTATATTCTCAGAGCCATATTCCTAAAAAAGAAGGCCTTGCAAGCGTTAAGAGTGTTACCTAAGTATGATTGCGGAGAAGAAAATACATCAACAAGAATGGGGAACTTATAGGATACAAAGCAGTATAAAAGGGACTGAATTTACCACCTGTGCTTAGCGGCTAGCGTTAAAGAGAATCTGTTAGGACGTAAGTTTACTCTCAGCTCCTGTACTGCTTGGATCTGCAGTTGAAGTTAAGGTTTTCTTTCGACTTGCTACCATTCTTTTAGAGCAATAAGTTTACTCATCTCATCATATATTTATCAAGAAGACACAGTTTCACGTTTACCGTGCCATATTCCATCCTATAAAGTTCTTCAATTTCATTTAGAACTTACATGCAAAACGTTTATAAAATAGTTGAAATCAATTTATATGAAATAATTAGTATTAATTCATTACGTTTTTGGTTAAAAGCAACGAAAACATTAATCCCACATGTAACTTTGATGTCGATTTGTTTGACTTATTTTCTGGTAAAACTATAAATGCAAACTTTCCACTTCAATATTTATCACTTTCTTATTTGCAGGACACCTATTTTAGTTTCATATATCTTATATGAGGCTCTTATTTTAACCAAAATAAACGGAATTATTAGGAATATAACCATTTTTGTGGGATATTTTAGCTTTTAAGCTCCATTATTACTGTACGATTATGGAAGTCAGTTTGTCATGTATATCTTACAGAAAAAATATTTAATATTTAAACTTATAACTCCAGAATAGCATTTGGGGTTCTTGCAAAAGATTTATGGATTGTATTTTATTCTTTGGCTCTTCAGAGCAATATCGATATTTGATAACTTTAATATTTATATAGCTAAATTTTGAGATTTTAATTCACGTCTGCTTCTGTCAAGTAATTTGAAATTTTTAGTCAAACCTAATATTTTCAGAAACATTTGTACTCAGAATGAATTAATATATTTATGGTTTATTTAATATTTCGTTACGCAAAGTTCTAAAACTCCAAAATTTCCAGTTTTCATTTTTCTAATAATTTTTATATCTGGAGAGGACCTTTTTGTTATCTGTAGTCTAGAGATAGAAGTACAGCATCTTATATTTCATTTTGAATATTTTATTGTTTTCTGTAATTTGTTTTCTGGAATTCTGTCACCCTTTCAAGCATCGGAAAGGTTAAAAAGTATACCTGGTTTGAATGTTGTTATGTAAAAGTTCCGAATGGGATGCTTATCATAAAATTAATGAAAAAATATGACCCTAAATTATGGTATAGAAATTCTATCTATATTCCACCTTTCTTCTCTTTTCATTGGCACAACATACTCTTCAATGTTTTGATATGGGGTCATTACATGAAAGCTATGCTTAATGATTTTGGCCTGTCGTTTATCATCTTGAAAAGCCTCTATAACCACGATGGAGTCCATTAAAATCAATAAAATTCGTACCATATTTTCTGTCGAGTATTTTTAATTCCGTTATCAGCAGTCATTCTGCAACTTCAAAAGCTCAATAGTGACTTGGTGCTGGTTATAAAGTGATTCGGTCTATTGGGTCAAAGTTTTATATCTTTTTCATTAGCAGCCAGCGAAGCATGGGAAAGCAAGTTGAAACCGCATCAATACGAATATGCAATAATAGCATGGTAACATTTTTCGAAATAGAGAGCTCTATTATTCGTTCTTTCACTATAATTTCATAAAAACTGGTACTTATTTTCTGATTGCGGCAACATTATTCCTCAAAAATGTAATTCAACAGTCGTATATAAGAATATTCGCTGGCATATGGGTAGGCTTCAATATCAAAAGTACAAACTCGCTATTTCAATGTTTTTGAGTTATGCACTAGCTGTAATTAGCAAATCAAGGCCATGTCATTGGTCAGATTTTTGATGCTTTTATGCGTGGAAGAATGAAATATATCTGATGACAAAACCAATTAGATTAGCTGCTCTAAAATGTAAAACCCAACAGAAACGAAGATACGGGCCAAAATAGTTTCCGATCACAACTGTTTTCAATTTCTTTTATACGATGCAATCCCTGCAAAATGCATCATCACTGCAACTCCTCAACCCATAGTGCCCCTCTCCGCAGATTTAATTGATTCCCTGTCAACCATGGACCTTGACCGTGAGGCATTGTGGGCAGAGGCCCTCCTATCGCTCTTCCACAACCCAATTTTAGATAGTGAACCTGATATCCAGTTGGATGAGTACATTGATCACGATGTTGACCTAGATGCCGCTATCTTGGTTTATTAGAATACCCTTGAAACCGATGAAGAACCAAGTGCTCACCCCGGTGACAACACAGCTCACGATTTCATTACAAAGTTTACAAGTGACATATGTAAGCACGACGAATGCAAGATTTCCAATGCAACCGAAACAGCATTTTCATTAAATAAGCTTCACAACAATGAAAGAGTAAATTTCGTTCGCTAAATTCTATTTGCAACTACCGCCGCCCAAAACAGCCCCAAAATGATGAAACGAGACTCAACAATAGCGACAGGCAAGAAACGGCGCCCACAAATTAATAGCACAGAAGATTTCGTTTCTTACAATACAACAGTGTACTAGGTATGTTTGTGCTAAGTACGTTGCTACTCTTACTTAGTTGTCGTCTCAAGTTATCGCAGGTCATGCCCGTGATGTAAGCCAGACGGGAATTCCAGAGCCTTACACCACTAACAAGTCAAAGAGCAGAAAGGGAAAAATAGGGGTGCAACGCATTGTGTGATCGCATATTTCATGAAGTTGGAATCTGATTACGGAATGGAATGCCAAAGAGGGCGTGATTCGAGAGAGGAGTTCCAATTGCGGCTCTACTACCAAGTCGACATTCTAAACTCCCAATCTACTGTTTATACAGAGATGAATGGAATCACTTAATATATGAGCTGCTACAATTACGCTAGGATATGAAACGCCCAAAACTTCCTATCAGTTTCAATTTGTTTACACAGTACTGGAAGACCGATATGCCCACTCTTCGAATTGGATCTCTCGAAAGTGATTTCTGCGACACTTGTACCACGTTGAAAAATTCAATTGAGGAACTAAATACGAATGACCCGAGGAACACTCAGAGCAAATAGCAACTAAAAAGGCTTCTAGAGGAATCAATCGCAACGTTTAAAAACTACAAAAAGGGCAAAGCTATATGTAATGGTACATCCAGTGATATGCACTTAATTTTCACCATTTTTTCCAAAAAATTGTTGCTACCCAAGTTGCAAAAGCAGTCAGGTCAGCTTAATTTTATAACTATTTTTTTTGATTTGTTTGGGGTACCTTCTAGCAACTTCGGTCTACAATTTTTGTTCGGCCTCCCAGAAGGGCATTGGCCAAACGACAAGGCCGCTAATACTTTTTTATCTATGAAAGCACACATAACTAATCATTCAACAATGTTTGGTGTTGGTTCAAAGCAGCTGAAGCTTCATTCAGATAGTTGCTAAGGTCAAAACAAAAACTGTTTTGTTTCATGGTACTTCGACCGGCGAGTCTTAACTAGACTGGAAGAGAAAATCACTTTATTTTTTTGATTTCGGGTCACACAAAGAACGCCTGTGATGGAGCGTTTGGTCATGTGAAGAGAAAAATGCTAACTTCGGATGCTGCAGCTCCAAAAGATATGATGCGTGTTATTGAGCGAAACTTATTCACTTCCTCATGCATTCCTTCCGCTTCCGTTGGCAGGAGAGAATGGAAGTAATTATTATAGCGGTATTTTACGATGCCGCAGAACTGCAAGATCACCAAGTACCACGTTTTCCGCTTTCTTTCGTGTATTCCTTGGAGTATGTATGTGAAGAGGTTTTCAAACTCAACTGAGGAGTTTACTTTTAGTCTTAAAAAAAGGGATGTTGCTCATGACTCTGTTAAATTGGGCTTGCAGATCGATATGGGTACAAGATAATTCAAATACGTTCTGACCCGATGGATCAAGTGAACTCTAAACAGCACGATATGCAACAAAAATACTTAGAAGTTAATATTTTCGACCGCTGCTACCAACATGACACGGTTATCCAACGAGAGTTGTATGAAGATGGGAGTTGTCAAATTTCCCAGCTCCAATAACTTCGGATTCAATTGACTAATTTGAGATATGTAAACGCCAGATTACGCATCTGTTTGAGCCTCAAGTGTTTTTGGAATTTTTAAATATTTTCGATGAAAATGACCACAACTTCTGATCATAAAATTAGCGAATTTGTATTTTTGATTTTAAAACCTACCAATATTACAAACTATTACCAAAAATAGCTAGGTCTCTTTTTTAATTTCTTAGTAATTGAGGAAGGAGAGTTACAATAAAGATTTTATTGGATGCAATGGAGTATAAAATAGGTTTCCTTTTTTGTTTGAATCATTTGTCATCGTGACGTTTACTAAATTTAATGCTTTCTTTTGGTTTTTAAATAATATTAACTAAATGAAAACGTGGCCAAAAGCGAAAAAAGGTACGTTTTGTTTCAATTTACGTCTGCTGGTTGAGTATAACATTATTTCCAAATATTTGTACGATGGGGGTATTATACATCCATTAGAGAGGACTGTAAGTGAATCGAGTTACCTCTAAATTAAGAGTAACGCGTAGTAAAGAGAAAATGTTTATACTTATCTCCTATCACTCTCAACCTTTATTAAATAAATTGTACAAGATACATTGTCTTTATGATAATTGTGCATATTTTTGAGGTCCTAAGTACTTTCCCAAGTTTTTCAAGCTGATGATGAACAGGATTATACGTACTTAATTTCTTGTCATTTTGTTGAAGCTTTTTCTGAGAGGGCATATCTTCTCATAATATTCTCTTCTGCCACATTCTGATTTCAAATGGGCCTATATAATTCGCAGCTGAAGAAGATTCTGCTCAGAAGGAAGTACACGGGAAGATTAAAATTCTTCGTAAAAAAGAAGGATAAAAATATCATGGAAGCTCGATTTTGTCAGAGTCCTATCTTATGAGGGAGTGATGTTTGGGTGCTTTAGAATTTTGAAAGATGTAGTCGGTTGAGGACCGGGGTACCTTAGAGGGCTACCAATGAAGTAAAGTCCTATTTGCCAGCTGTTTTACCTGGATCATACCAAGATATATGTCCGCCCCTTACTCATACTTCTTCCCACCAGCTTTTGACCCCTCCATATCGGCAGCGACATCACCGAAGTCGTTGACATCCGAAGAGTTGAGATCAGACCAGTCCATCCAGCGAGCAGGCACCCATAAATGCTTAGTACCGTAGAGTCCCATCATATGCAGGTTAGTGTCCTTCTCCGTGGCCATAATAATCCCACTCTTGCGCCATGATGTCTACCCGTAGGCGCATTTGGGTGTTATTTGGTAATCAGCGACTTCCACCAAGATGGAGGAGTAGAGCTTCCTACCATTAGGTAGCGGGCGCGGAGTGTTCGGTACCACAAGGTAGTTCACTATGGGCCTGTTTCTTTGGGGAACAGACAGAGCTGAGTGAGAAACCGACCTTAAGCCGTCAAATATTCCGAACAAAAGGTCCCTCATGGAGCGGTTCAAAATACGCTTTGCTATCTTAGACGCTTGCACACGAGGTAGCAGATCACATATGATTGCCTCCACCACGTGACTGATCCTGTTGTCCCGCCACACAGTTACACTGTGGCGGCGGTTGAATCGTTGGAGTTCAGACACGAGTTGCTTGACCTGTGCATGTAGCCCGTTGAGGTCTTGTTTCGGTTCACGGAGCAAGGAACGGGCGTCAATTTCTAGAGCGAATTAGACCAGTCGCAAATAGAGAAAAGATTCTCCGGGAGGCTTAAGCTTCCACAGGACCTCCGACCAAGCGGTCTCCGTCCTCGCAGAAGGTGCTGCGGGATCCTCCGGGGTGTCCAAATACCAGTCGTTTTCCTCTTCGCCTTCCTCTCCGCAATCATCTGACAAGTTGATCATCGGGATGATCGAAAGGCTGAGAAAGGTGTAAGGGTAGTGGGAGATGTACTGTACTGCACATGCAGCGTGTAGGGTCGTCACGACACCACTTGGTGGTTATTATCATGTGTGAATGAGAGATTTTGGTGACTTGAAAATGTATGGAAAATAAATAAGGCAATTACTACTCCTAGTTGTTGTGACTTCGTAGCTTTTTCAGAGATAAAACCAATGAAACATTTTTTGTCAATCTTTACGCTCAGAGGCCAAAGCAATCGCTTAGATGACAAGTGTGGCACTAAAGTAGGGATAATTGATATTTTATTTCATTTTATTGTCATATGTAGTTGCTTGAAACAATAAAATAGCCTATTTATACAACTAGAACTGTGAATACTGAGTTAAGAAATCTAACATTTCATATAATAGGTTTCACAATACAAGTTTTCCTTGAATTCATATATAGTGTAGATAAATTTCACTCTTACTAGTACCACAGCATTGAAACAAAGACATGCACAACTTATATAAATAATCTCTTAGACAGTGCCAAGCTTTTCGTGTCTGGAAATCGTCGCACATCACAGAACTACATTCTGCATAGAAACTTGGATGTCTTTACTTTTTGGAAGCCGTAAATTGAACATTTAACTGCTTCTATCAAAGTAATAGTACATGAAAATCTCAATTCATATATATTTTTATACCATAGTATATGGTGTACGCATTCAGACATTATTCGCAATATTTATTGACTGTAGCACTGCAACTAAACTACCATTGGAAAGTATTTTGTAAGTCTAAGATACAAAAATTGACCGCAGTTCTCTCAAAAAAAAGTAGATTGACATCTAAAACGTGTTCAAAGGAAGCCAAACATTTATTGGAGAAGGATTGGGTATTAGAAGAACATAACTATACAGGTTGCTTTCCAATAGCGATAGATTGACAATTTTTTAAGTAGGAGCTATATAGAATAGTACTACCAAATGTAAAGCGTAAAATAGGGACTGGGTAAAAACTGAAGAGGTAGATTTCTTTTGCAAAGAAAAATGCATCCTTAGTTAGTTAGCACCATTTATTTTTATTGTATTAATATCCATTTAGGATTCCTAGTCGGCTCTAATTTTTTAAATAAATACTTCCCCTTTTTGCGCATCTTATAAGGTGGTTGAGGCTTCACAATGTATAAGAATGTTTTGGGCATTGAAACCCATTCAATAACCTAGAACATTACCTCTCTTATAGTGAATTTTAAAAAATACTTCGATAAAGTGAGTGAGAGGCAATTAATATTTCCACACACAACATAAACTTGATGTTTAAAGTACTTTTTTTTGAAAATGGAAACCTAAATTATTTGAAAGATTTTTTCTACTGGAACTCGAGTTTTAGGTTTAAATATGATGTTTAGGGGTTATTTGTCCATTTTTGTGGAATTAGAAGATTTACAATGTACCGATTTGCTGTTCCGAGCTCTCCCCTTCCCAACCAGTATATTCACTAATGTCACTGGACATATCGAAGAAACTGAAGCAAGCTTTGAATTCAAAATTCGGTACCCACGAAAGAATTTCCAACTTCAAACCTAAATTGATTTCATAATGCAATATTCTAATATAGAAAAGTTTTACATCACTTAAACAAGGTTAATAAACTATTAATATCAAACGTTCAATTCGTAGGGAAAGTTCAGTTAGACTGGAAATTTGAAGTTCATCGTATTAATATATCCCAACTTTATACATTTTGGAAGTTACTTTATTCTCGAATCTCAAAAAATCGAATGTTTTAATTCAAATATCAGTAAATATTGTGTATAAGAACTCATTAATGATGGGTTTATTTTTCAAAATCATGAGTTTTATCATATTTTTCAGTACCTACTACCTCCGAGACACCCAAAATAGTAATACCATGATATTTTTTGTAATACTCTCAAACACTATTTCTAATCTGATTGTATTTACTTAATTTTACTCGAAGTTGGTTGGGACTACGCAATGATTCAAAAATTTCTATAGCTACTTTGATAGCTTTTTTAAGTCATAAATCGTTCAATTCATTGTTTTCTCTTGTGCTGACGTTTTTTCAATGCCAATAAAAGTTCAGACAAAATATGTGATAGAAATTATAGCAGGAAACGGAAGTTTTAAGTGAAAGGGCGGTTTTTTGCAAAGAAAGATGGCTATCTCTAGGTTGAAATTTGCTTGGAGGTTCATTAAATTAAGGCCATCTGCTCCCTCAAGCTCGCACACGAATTCAATACTAATTTAAAGAATAAACTGATCGAATACGTACAAAAAGTCACTACACAATCTCAACACATAAAATCATCACGCTAGTATATTGTAATTCTACACATACAAATACTTCTTCATATCACCGTGATGTAAGTGCGCCATCTCGTGGGAACTAATAATTGAACAAAATATACCTGTAAACCCCATGACAGCTCATGTACTTTTTACCAGAGTGCGTATGATGCACTACCTGCACTACCTGCACCACTTGTACTATATTTCAATACGGTATGCCTTTAATCAGTAAAAATTTGGACACATTCTTAGGTGGACATATATTTTATGACTGCTTCATCCATACGGGCTGAAACACCTGTGAGCACTACATTACATAAGATAAATTGCAGTATCCAGCCAGAAGCTTGTCCCACGCCGAGTCAACAAAGGCAGACATATGCGCTTCTCCCGCGCCATCCTCCAAAATAACCCATCGTTCCCGGAAATTTTGATTTTCAATGATAGTACCATGTCACCAACCCATAGGTAAGGAAACCGCTCACTACCTCAATAGATTTAGCGAAGTCGAAGCTAGAAAGTTGGTATAGAGTCGACCTTTGTGGAAGATTATTCAACATTTCTCAGAGACTACTTTCACGCGTTAAGCAATTCCATCGGAGTGAATTCAGCCGACTACATCTTTTACAAAATAAGATAACCCAAAACTCTCCCTGTAAATTTTCAACTACAATACCTTCAATGTATAATCTGAAGGTATTCTCTGTACGCGCAGAAATTCTTCTCCTAATGTTTCTCGCAACAATTTGTTGTTTCTTTTACTCGATTAGGCTCCCACTTTTTATACTCTTTTATTTCCTCTTTTGTCCTTTTATATATTACAATATTTCCGTCTTTGACAGAGATTCTTTTATTTTTCTAGCGAAATTTGATTTCCATCCACCCTGGACATACATTTCTATAATCAAGATTTCGACATGTAATGTTCGCTATGAACTATCCTTTTGATTTTTTTTCAGTGAATTTCACTGGAGGACCAAAATTTCTCCTATTTTATTTTCAATAGGCATGCAACTTTCAGCTTGCTTACGCTATTTATACCCGTCGAGTTCTGGCTAAAGCTTATCTACGACCCACTAATGACAAAATAATTCATAACTTTAGCCCGTTTGGCATCCAAAATACATGTAATCTACAGTTCTTGCCTAGTTATCAAATCTAGAAATCCTCTCATCATTATCTTCTTTCTTTTCTTCCATTCCGGCCCAACCGAAGTTGAAAAATAACTCCGGCGCCAAACAATATAGCACCAAAGGGAACTTGTAGATAGTCAAATAGTAAAGATGGAAGCACAGCACGCTACAAGAGGGGAATCTGGAAGATGAATAAGGTAAATTTGAGGGGTTGTTCGAGAATTGGATGCCATCAGAGCTGTGGTTCTAGATTGAATAGTAAGAGAGCGAGGAAAAATCCGAGGGTAAATAGGCGTAGATAAAAACTGCGAGGATTGTGGAGGGGGGAAAGAACGTATAATTAGAGAGGGGAAGGAACAAATTGCATTGATTGAGTTGCCCCAATCATGGGTCCAGTGGGAGCGACACAAGATGAGCTATATTTCATCCAAGGAGGAGTGGTCAATCATTAACCTTTCACAAATATCTGTGAGTACTACATAAATAATATGATGATTTGATCTCCTGAGATATTTGCTAGCTTCAGATTCAGAGAAAGAAGATTGTGAAAACAATTGTTTAGTTTCTTTCAAGTATCATACGTCAAATCAGCTACGCCCATATGAAGTCTTTCATGTTTTATGGAGCTTATAGGACAAAAAACTTTCTAGCCTATACACGAGAAGACATAGGCTACCCTTCTAGAAATAATTCTTATTGAAAATATTCCTCTTTCATTACGGACATAAACTAGGTTACTAGATAGGAGTTTCATTGCCGAGCTATCGATCTTCACGGACCAAGGGTGGTCACTTGATTCATTTGCGAGTGTCAAGAAGATGATAACATGGTTAGACAGTCTTTATTAGTCCAAACAACTTATTTGAGGGCATCATTTCGTAAATGCTGCTTTGATAGTCACTCTAAATGTCGCTTTATTTTTGACTGTGCGAGAATGTTCTTAATATTGGTTACGTTTTTTACAATATTTGCACTGATGATCATGGAACTCTGGTTGAATCGCAATTTCATAACCATCTCCTCATTTGTACTAGTTGCAGTGAAAAACCTCTCTTACTGTGCTAGGAATTGGATTTTTAGAACAATATATTCAAACTCCGAGGAATCCTGGCCTGCAAATATGCCCTCAACTAATAACTTTATTTCTGTAAAACCCTAAGCTCTAAGCTTCGGGCAGCGAGGCGGGGTCGTTCAGAAAAAAATCAAAAAGACTGAAATGCCTGATTCTAGACCGGTGGGTGGAAAAACCATCCCACTTCATGTAGAAAAAGGAAGCACGAACTTTGCGGGAGGCTAATTGATTAACATGAGTAAATTTATAAGAGCATTGGCCTTTATATAGATCAGGAAAGATAGAATAAGGTTGATAAATGGAACATAAATTGATGTCATTTTGGTGTAGATGTGCTTATACAAATGGTATTTCTAAGCAGCAGGTGCTATGCAATGTTTCATAAAATTTTCAAATGAGTTTTCATTACGAATTCGAAGTATCTAGGCACCACTCTTCTAGCGTCTATTTAAATATTTCGGCCTTTACGTTTTAGAAGAAACCCATAACTAACGATTAACGTTACTTTCCGAAATGCTTTCAATTATTTGTAGGAAAAAGCTTTGTTCTGCAAAAGAAACTTTGAAGCAGATTAAAAAGAATCATAGGACCCCAAATCGGGATCTTGAAAATATCGCAGATATATCAGTTACTACAACGCAGCCAAATAGTTGTTAAAAACGCAATTCAAGTACCAAAATCCATATGAATCTAACCTTTCGGCCCGTCTTATCACGAAAAGAATGTTCAATTTCACATGATAAAACTGAACCTGAACAACTTGATGCCAAATGACCTGGCGCTGCCGTAATATGGGCCGTTGAAATACGAAGACTGAATATAAAAGATGGAACAAGAACGCTTTAAGGAGTGAGCTGGGCTAAGTAAAAGATAGCTTAATATAACCGGAAGGAACCGGTTAAGAAGAAGATGAGTTTCTGAAGTAGTTCTTTCGAGAAGTAAGGCAGCGAGAAGATATCTCTGTACGCTCAAATTTTTTTACTGGGAATAAATTTTATACAAGGCCGGTAAATGTTACTTCAGTCTTCACATTTTCATATATTTCAGGTTTTTGGAAGTATAAAAATTTATTTGAATTTCCAAATAACTCTGATAATTATATGAAGATATCTAAATTTCTAGCTGGAATTCTTATCAGTTGCTTTTCCATTGCGGCCTTTTCACTTAAAATGTGGTTTCAAATCTAAGAGTTTTTCCAAAATTTGGTTTTTATATTTCATTTGATTAGCTTGAGACTCTATGGTGTTTCTTGTGTGTTTCATCGACAGTTCAGGACTAGCTAGAAATTATATATCATCTCAGTCCATTTTCTCATCAAGTACATATCACACAAAATCACGGCAAACTGCTAGTGTACTATAAAGACATAAGTAATTACTTGTTACATGACTAAATTGTACTTATGAATTGTTTTTATGTGAAGAAGTGAAATAAATATCCTTTTTATAAAATTTATATGATCTCAAACCCACTATTTTTACCACCGAAGAACTTATTACGCATTTATGTCGATTGCAACTAATAACTGATGAGGTACGTGACTCCATTAATCTCACAAGGGAAGATTTATATCTACAATCTTGGAAAATTAAGAATGACACTGGGTTTAATCTGCATGTCTCTGCAAGTATTGAAGGCGAATAGTAGTGGTACCATTTAAAACAATACTACTTTAAATTTTAATAGGAAAATCTAGCTATTCTGGGTATAATAAGTGAAATGTAAACATATATCTTAAAGATGAGGCACTGACAGCTATAAGAGGTAAATTTGATTTACACCTTTAGATAATTTGCTGTAAACCTGTCAAATTAGTCCTTATATTTTAAAACTTAACATGTATGTCTTATGCCTCGGTCACGCATCAAATACCTATCCCAAGAAAATTCTATAGGAGGGCATACCATTACAACTCTTTTCATTATAATTGAATTCGATAATATACAGTTGAAATGTAGATTCTTGGAGGAGAGTTGGTTTTTTTTTCACAATATCAGAATGAGAATATGCTTAGACTTTGTAATCGTTTTGATCAGTGGGAATTGACTTCAGAGATTCAATAACAAAATGGACTGATTTTCATTCCCTAGTGGGATCTCGTACATTTTTGAAATGTTTTTTCTCGTAGCAAAAAAATTCATTCAGAATGTAACCCTCTTCGGAATGAGGAATAATATGCAAACTAGGACTCTTATATCTAAGGAGAATTTTCTTCGTCTTCTCCTTTGTAGAATAAGAAAAAAACTCGAATTAATTTGGAATTGAACTTTATCTATCAAATTTATCACCTGAGCTCTTGTAAATAGAGTATGATTGGTACCACAAATACTATAAGCTATAATTATTCAAATCTTGAGGAAGTATGTTGACTAAAAATGTCTCTTCGCGGGGCCCAGACCTTTTCCTGGAGACCTTAATCCTATTTGAAGTACGGTTTTTTACTCGGAATACCTATCAGTAGAGTTCTGAGGTTTCATAATGAACCATTGATCCGGATTGCATTCCGTTTTGACATTTCATGCACAAGTAGTCAAAAAAGGAACGAAACCCCATATAAACCTTATTGGGATATAGAAAGTGGTTAGAATAGTCATAGTAGCGAATTCAATTTTAGTTATTTCACACCTTCCATTGTTTTCCTCTGTGTAATTGAAATGATACTATCTCCAAAATTTTCTATAGAACCTTCTTGATTCATGCCTGGCACATAATCTTGGTTTGAATTTCGTATATTTGAGGCTTATATAACTGGTAAATGACCTTTTGATGCTGTCGAGACTGAACGACGAAAAGTTTTTCGTCGGAAGTCGGCTAACTTGATTTTACATATTTCGGGGCCACTTTTTTAGCTAATCCATAATCTGCTCTTTGTAATGAAATAAAATTCATATATAACTGATTTCTCTTCTCTGGCGTACTTATATCAAATAGGTCTTTACGCGCTGTGTTTTAATGTACAATACTGACCAAAACATATTTCAGATTTTAATGGGTGATTCATGTCGATCGCGTGCTTTGAAGATCGAGATATGATCGCGGAAGCCAATGATGAACACAGAGCACAACTTTAGCGCTTACACGTGCATGTTGAAATTGTTGCAGCGTTGGTGCGTTAGTGACCTGCATTGCACTTGAACTGTCTGCAACAGTTAATTAACGACATCTACATAAGGATTCGGCTAAGAAAATAGGAATCAGTCGGATATAACATCTGGTAATATGCAACAGCGTGCGTGGGTAGATATCCATAACCATAGATGACCACATGATAGAGCATAGGCGAGATATACTCGCTGGTATGTCAAACTACTGGTCATATAACATGGATAGTAACTTTACGGCGTTCATATAAAGCTTATAGCGAAAAATGTAAGATGAATAACCTTAGAACATTGTTACGGAAGGTTTGGTACAGGATTTACTGTTCATATTTGTCTTTTAGTCCCCTGGGATACTTTTTCACGCGTATTGGTTTAATTAGAATGATCGGGATAGATACAGGCGACCATCTCTTGTAACTTATGCGACGGTGTACGTCTGTTCTACTAAGTGTGATCGACCTTTTCAAATACATGTCGATTTGCTGGATAAGACCTTCTAGAAATTGGAACGCTGATGCAGGTTGGGGGGGTCTTCAGTCAATCGAAGTGTAGCACTTGAAATTCTAGGCTGAGACCCTTCGCGAGCTTTTCAGAGAAAGATTCAGCGTAAGTAGGGAAAATAAGATACAATTGCGTGTCAGCGAGTTCCTTTGGCTGCAAAAGAGTGGTTTGTGATATTATAATGATATAAAACCGCTGTAAGATACGCATTTTCTAATATCTAAGAGCCAATCAGTTCACGCACGTAAAGTAATGATATATCCGTACTAATATTTCACTAATTTGTCATTTCAAATGTACACTGACTGACTGACTGTTACACGTACGATCAAACTGGATTATTTATACCTATCGCGCACAAAAAAGTGCTGCTGACGACAGTATTATGCAACTAAGGTACGGACATATACGTATACGAAAAATGGCGAGAGGTGAGTAACATTTATTTGCAGCACGGTCGATTCAAATTTAAAGAGACAGGACTGAATTGAAAAATACGATCCTATATGTGGAAACGGACGAGAAAACTATTTTTAAAGCAAGTAATAGCTTTATATATTTTCAGAACGCAAAAGTGTCGCACATTTGAACAGCATATAAAGGCGTAGTACATCCGTTCAGAGAGGATATTCCGAAAGTTACTTGCTTATTGGCTCGTTCTTTTCCCCTATTATGAAGGTAAAAAGGTTTTGATGTTTAATTTTAGCAACTTTTCTTTGATCTATCGCAAAAATGTCCAGAAAATTATAATGAACTCAAATAGTTGTGCTTTTAAATTGGTGAAGAGCAAAATAAGATTCCGAAAGACCACCTTAAGGCCAGCAATTCAGCAGGCTGCACTTAACCTGACGGCTCCTGCAGTTTTATTTTCCATCAAAACTCTCAGAATTGTTCATTATGTCTCTAATACCCTCGCGGCCACGTTTCCTGACATGTCACCATTTATTACGCAAAATTGCGGGTTCCAACCTCGCAAAGTGTAGATAGGCAAATGAAAGATCTTATGTTCGGTAAAGACCGTTAAATCAGTTTTCCATCTTCTCTGGTTCCAACTTCGCGCCACATGTGAAAATGACATCGAATTGAGTGCTCTCACTCTCCTATTGGAGGAAGCAGGGTACTTCTAGAAGAAAATATCCAAAATTTATTTCTTAAATGCTTCAAATTGCATTGATTTCCTTTCTTTGCGATGAAGGAAATAGTGTGGCCCTATGAAAGGAAGAAGAGCAGCTCTTGGAGGGTCTTTTGCGAAAGAGGTGACTTGTGAGGTCTTTTGCGTGAAGGGAGACTTGGGGACCATGCTTGCTGCTCCTGAAGGCCCTGACAGGGTGGAATGGAGTCAACGTAAGAATTGAAATCTCAACTACCAGTAGTGGGAGTTTTTGCAGGCGAAAAAAGAACTACAAGAGAATTTAGCTCCGAAACAGGAAGATTATAACTGAAAAAGAGTTGCTGCTTTAATACCTGATTTTCAAGGGGGAAGATCTGCATCCTTGCTTTCTCGCTGAATAGATGATTAATAGTCCCTGGTTCGAGTAAAAACCACAACTTGCCTTCCTGAAAATAACAGTTCATTCAGCTTACATGGAACCCTTTGCAAAAAACGTTCTCAAAAAAACTAGTAAAAGCTCAAGAAAGCGCTGAAAAGGACTTCACTTGGATGCAGTTAATTTGATCAAAAGATTTTAACAAGAAATGAACAAATCTGCTCCTAGAAACGTTAGTTTGCTTGATCAAACCCTCCTATTTTCCGAAGAACATCGTAAGTACTCGTGAAAGGATCATTACCGCATTGAGTTTTCTGCGCGAAGTACTGGTCCTCTAATGTCACTCCCTTCGGACCCTTATTTGGTACCACCGGGTTCATACAGTTCGTTTATTTCCCTCCGATGTTATCCGTTACACCATTCCTCTTCTCCTCTGCTTTCCACTCGACATTCTCTTCGTTCATTCATTAGAGTTTTTCTGAAGCCACCACCTCTTCGAAGTATTCGCCTGACTTATCTTCTTTTTTTGCCATATCCAGCCCGCTTCGTCCTATGCTTCGATTTCTACTAGAGAAAGATCTAAAAATCCGTTAGACGCTTCTTTATTTGGCACCCCAGGTAATATTCTACTTCAATTGAAACTGAATGGAGTAGAGAAGAGAAAGTCATGGGGCGGGAATTGAAGGATTTGAAAGCTTGTGCGTTAAAGAAAAAAGAGGTACATGGTGGCTGTTAGAAGGGTTTTAATTGCCAAGTTATGTTTGTTAGAGAGCCGAACCTAAATTTAAGCGCACACCCAACTCATTCAAAAATCTTCAGGAGACTCACATTGGCGGGTCCACGGAATCAAAAAAGGGGCGACAAAAGTCTTGCAGTGGTCGTCAGTGGTAATTGAATTTGAAACATTTATATATTGCGACATTTACTGGTAAAAAAAGTGATAATGGAAAACTATGTTTAGGTCCAAGGACCACAGTAAATTAACCCCCCATTTACACTGTAGTGGGTTTCACTGGACTAAAAAAAGGTTCAAGGAGGATTATGAAAAACCAAGAATACCAAAAAAACACGCATATATATAGATAGAGCTTTATATAGAATGTGAAAAGGATAAAATGAAAAGAGTATAAAGAAAAGAGAATTTATTCCTGTGAAAGAAGAATAATTGTAGGGGAGAAGATTGTGAGAAAGCTTTTTGCATGAAGAAAGGCTAACTTCAATTTTTTTTGCCAAACTATACTTAATACTGAGGAAAGTGATTTCCAAGAAATAACTTGGCGCTGGCGATGTTGAAATTTATAGAAACTCCTATCCTTCGTCAATGCTTCCTGATGTTTCAACGTTGTTTTCCACGCGTCTAGCAGTATTTGTTCGTTCCTAGTTATATCACTAGATGTTTTCCTGTTGTTTTTGTTCGTGATATATTTCAATAGTTTTAATAGAATGTTTCCACTTATGTAATCAAGGACTTTTTTTTACCGTGTCCTACTTGAAACCCGCGGGCAATTCGCTCTCATTTTTTTTTGCAAAGCCAAGCAATTTGTCGATTATACCTTCCAAATTGTCTCCTTTTTCTATTGTATTGCTGTGTTGCTGACCAACGCTCAATTTAAGTATCTAATATTGGCCCCATTTTTGCATTGTAGTTCAATAAAAACCTAAATTTTGTTCGACTTTTAATTTCTCGAACAAGCTTGCTGTTCTCTCGCCATCTATTCCTTTTTTGTTCTAATTGATTTCGCTGTCGCTGCAGGCATTGCACAGGGAACTGCCCTGTACCTCTCTGCAACTAAATTTTCCACTACAGCTGCGACGCCCATTCAGCGTATCCTCTTGCTTGAGCGCCAAGGCTTTCCCCAACATGCGGATATTTCCAAGGCAAACTCTCAAAAAACGTTCCAGGCTTGTGTGACATGCCACCAGAGGCCTTTTTGTTGCAACAGGGAAAACATTTATCGATTTGACAGTCCCAACCGATGTTCTCGTGAATAATGCATTTGTTTTCCCCTGAGTTATATCCAACGGCGGTTTCCACTCCTGCTCAATTAAAAGATGTTTCTCTTTTACCTAGCTCCTTGTCTGTGCTGCCGAACATGATCTAGTCTCCCCAGAGCCTTTCTATTCCGCATTCTGGGAGCTGACTAATATCTCCGATAATTGCACACTTCCCGTCCTAGAATTCTCTGCCATACTTGACCTCTTTACAGATCTTTCCCCTCTTCATCTTCATGAAGTTCTCCGAGGCCTTCCCTATGAAATCATTCAGCTCGAATCACTAGCCAGGGACTAGTACTCTGTCTTCTTCTTTCGCTCTTGCCATTCGTGAGCCCTGCGAATAGTAAGGACTGGACCTTCACCCCATGGCTGCTGATGTCTATGGTTGCATTGGACCCGGGTTTGATCAAGCTGTGCAACAAGTCGCCTACTTTCTCGCCAGCAAGAGTGGTACCTCTGTTGGCGCCGAGAAACATTCGCTCCTCGTTACATTTTTATGCCTGATTGTCCAAAACGTTGCTACGTCAGTTAATCTGCGGCGTCTTCACAAGACCACTGATTTGGCCCCTGCTGTTTAATCTCAGGCCCTGTGCTGTATGGGTCTAGCGGTCTGTTGAGTGTTGATCATTAAAGTTGATGCTTTCGTGAACCTGTGAAGATGGGACATTTGCTCTAAGCAAACTCCAGTTGCGCTCTCAAGGTCTAGCAAAGGGACCGGAACTGGCCGTCTGAAACACAAAGCCCAGGTAGATGAGGACTGTATTACTTTGTTGGCTTGACATAGGCCTTCTTCTAGAATAATGCCTGCTCCGCATCATCCATGCACTGCATCAAATATAGTAAGCATTTGAAGCCTCAAACAGGTCCCGATCCCGTATCCTATGACCAATGATGGTGAGTAGTACTTTTCTGGACTACTTAACTGCCATTCATTTTGCTGCTTTCCTCGCTGCTTCTAATTTTGTCCTTTCCTATATCCATCGCCCCTTTCAAAAAGTCGCGGTTGACCTTTATTTTGACGCCTTTCGCCGAGCTTCCGCAGCCCAGTTCGATCCACAACGAGAAGGCACTTTCTTCGAAGTCATCAATTTTCTCAAACTCGGGGAAATGGGGGGTTAATTTACTTTGGTAGATATGTAGGTTGGTACCCAGTAAATGTGTACCGGAGCGTAGATATCGTATCATAAGGCCCTTTTCTCAAACTTGTATTCCGCCGCAATTCTCCCGGAAATTATCTTTTAGGTCGACCTTATAATTGTTTCAACCTCGCTGCCTGCTTCCGCCTTGCATCGAATGTCCTCTTTGCAGTTCACTCCGTTCAAGCCGAATCTCCTATCGGCCCGTTCCCGATACCTTCTTTCTCACTATCCTCAAATACATCCTTTGCCTTCATCCCTTGTTCAACCTCGGTCGTGCTCCGGAATTCCACCCGCCATCATTAGTTCACAGCTTCTACACCTCCACTGTCGAGGCTGTAATGCCCTCTTCTCTTCTAGATCCCCTGTGTAAATGGGGGGTTAATTTACTGTGGTAGATATGTGGGTTGGTATCCAGTAAATGTGTACCGGAGCGTAGATATCGTATCATTGTCAAGCCAATTGCGAAATCCCCTTACTGCCTCGCCCAGTTTGGTTAGTCTGTCCTGATTGTAATTGTCATTAAATAATTCTTCAAAATGTGCTACTATCGGGAGCTACCCACTTCTTGTCGACCTTACTGTTGCAGAGGTAACCTTATCTCTCTCGCTAAAACAAATGATGACCTGCGCTCTATTGCTTCTGGGGTTTTCTTTCGCTGTCTTCTCACGCAAGTACTTGCCAAAAGACGCAAGCTACTGTTATTTCTTATCGTTCAACTCATTAACTCGGAAGAGGGGTATATATTGGTACCGAGGCCATTGTTAATACCGTTGGATGACGACCAAAATGAATATAATTTAGGGACGATGTTCTGATTCGAGTTGATGCACACAATGTATTTAATAGAATCAGTCGCCGACGCATTTTCAATGGAGTCGTAGAACACACGCCGAACGCTGCTACTACTGCTGCGGAGAAGCCATTTATCCTTCATTTGGTTTTTAGTCCACGCGCAGTTCAAATGTAACCCAACTGTATGATTCATTCGGTCTTTCGGTCCTTGCCCTTCCCCGGTATCCCTATCTTTTGATTTTTAAAAACTGCATTCGTCGACTTCTCAACGTATGGTACGTATAACAAGATAATTTGTGTGTTTCCGAGAACTAATTCCCTGACGCACTGCGCTACTTGTAGAATCACAGTTCTGCTCTCGGATTTGCGTTGCGAATGTCAAAAATCCAAACAAATTGGATCATAAATACGATTTCAACGCTTCCCCATCCATTAACAGTTTTACCACTTCTGAATTTACTGTTCATGATTCTCCTGTCGGTTCCTCTGAGTTTCGATAGATATAAATGGGAGATGGATTGATAAAGAGAGAGAACGATGGAACAAGGGAAGGAGAATGAAAGAGAGAGTGGGAGAGTGAGACAAAGAAGCGGTGCGGGACGAAAGAAAAGATTTGAGAGGAAGGATGGGAATGAGATACATTCACAGACAGAAAATGGAGGGAGATTTGGGCCTGTATAGACCCTGGGGCGAGTTGACTGGTGCTTCGGGGCGATCAGAAGTTTCAATAAACCATGGAGACTCCGGAGGGGGACTAACTTTAACTTGCTTGAAATAATCTAGAGAACATCAACGCAATCTTACAGAACTTTACAGTGCGTAATAATAACATACAATATCTAAGTTGTACAGCAACCTGCAGTAACCGACTTTGTTAAGCCTCTTTGTTAGCAGTGAGATGTCAGAAGAGCCAAGAGAAATTAATTACACTAAGAAGCCCGTCAAATTGGAATTAACCACAATAGCGCATCCCCAATCTTAAAAAAATTAATTACAGTAGGAACGAAACTCAACTCATATCAAAAACTCACGTAATTCACTCAAATCAGAGGCTTTGTGAGAATATCGGAGACTTGATCTTCGGTTCGGCAATGAGATAAAAGCATATGCTTGCCGGCTAATGCCTCACTTACGAAGTTGTACCGAATGTCAATATGCTTATTTCGCTTGCTGATAGACCGGTTCTGGGCAGAGCTAATAGATCCTAAGTTATTGCCGAAGATTGAATACTTTGCGGGATGTTTTGCACACACTATCCCACAGAGGAGATTGAAGAACCAGCCGGCTTCCTCAGGAGCACTGCAGAGCAAAACCAATTCTGCTTTACAAGAAGACAGGAAGGCACATCTTTTCTTCTTGTAAAGCCATGTAGGCCCTTCAGATATCATGAAGACAAATGTTTTTTGTTGATTCGGAGTTGAATGCCAGCTTATCCAATCTCAGTTGCTGTGACCGATAACCATAGCGGAGAAAGGGGGTCCAAAACAAATACCAAGATTCACAATTCCGTTAAAGTAGCGAAAAACTCGCTTCACTGCTTCCCAGTGGCTCGACTGGGGCCGTTTACAGTACTGCGAATTTTTCAAACGGTAAAAAAAGTTTTTTGGACGATTGAATACCATTAAAGAAATAAGTATTCCACCTTTGGTGCGAAACAGTGTCGACGAAGGAAGTTCGCCGTCTTTGTTTCGTTTTTTCTCGATTTGAAAGTACCATGGGAGTTTCTACAGGCTCTGAATCACTAAATTTGAAATTGTTGAGTTTTTTGGTAGATGATACTAAAAATTGGGCAAAGTCTCTTTTCTGCGGTAAACAAAGGCTTGTATTACCAGAAAATCAATGACAGGGCCAAGATGTTTAGTCTTGAAGCGGCGCTTCAATTCAGTTTTGACTCTTTCGTATGTAGCTCTTTTTGATCCTTCGGAAAAGATATTTTAACCGTATAACACCATTTTTGAACCTGAGCTACTATACTAAGCCTAAATGCATGTAGGAATTTTTCATGCTTTTTGCTTTCAAATCAAATATTTCATGTTCAAAAATCGGCTTTTTTACATGCTATTGACGTGGGGACTGTTTCAGTCTGTAGAAGGCTTTTAAAAGTATGCAGACCTCGTGAAAATTGTTTGCATTACAAACGCAAGATGTAAATTCCATTTGTATCTCTTTTTCAGAATATATGTTATGTAATACGATTACCACATCCATTTGAGCAAATTAGAGGTCGTAAAGATTCATTAAACAAAGAAAAAGGCCGAAAAAACAGAGGGAACCAGAGAAGCGTACAAGTCGTTCTACTCCAATCAAGGGAGCTTGCTAATTATTCTGGCGACGGTGCGGAAGTTCAGGCCAACTTTCGGTCTCACGTAGAACACGTAGTCACAAGGAATTACGTGCATTCATTGTTTCCCGAGGAAGAGTTTAAAAGTTTCATTTTCTCAAATGGAGTCTTCCATTTACTTGATCCCAGGGATCCGGAAATCGATGTACTTGAGAGAAGTTGCGTCTTCCTACGAAGCAAGGATGCCGACGGAGGTCGATGCAGTATCAACAATAATAGATGCATTCTCTGTGAAGACATGGATCTACATCCTGCTCAGCTTCCTGGATACCTTAGATGAAGGAAGAGGTATGACCGCACAGGAGTCATACTGAAGTGGAGGATAATTATTTTATTCCAGTAACACGTCTACATCTTCAGTATCTTGCGCTACAAGACACTCTTGGATACTATTTCCCACTGACGACTATTTTTTTACTGGGAAAATTTCTTGTTCGGAATACTCCTCGATATCTTCTGTAGTGTATTGAAAGTCTGCATTCTAGACTGATTGAATATTACTTTTGGAGATTCAGCCATTTCCCCTGCATCGATGTCCCTAAGATTGGAAATTTTAGTTTTCTAGTAGCATCCCATCATAAATACCTCCATTGACCACAGATAAAACTTTTTGTCGTCTTTTCTATGGTGTCAACACCAGCATTGTGGTCCGAATATCCATAGATGAAATATGTTCGGAATTATCCTGTCCGAAGGAAATATGGAGTAGTGTTATCTGGTAGAGCTCTGGAGGATTCTCGGCTCAAAGTGTAAACAGCGGTAGAGATAGCTCTTGCCCATAACTGTTCGGGAGGACTCTCATGATGAAACATCGAGTGGCTCATGTTGAAAATAATACGACTCATTCGTTCAGAAACAAAATCTTACTGAGGTGTACACGATACGGAGAACTGATTTTTAATACCTTCCGAGAGTAGAAAACCCTTGAAACCTGAAGAAAGATACCCCTGTCATTGTGAGATCGCAAGGCTTTGAGGAAGAGACGGTCTTTCTCTGGGGCGGGATTTTTGTTATGAGATACGTGAACGTTAAGTTTCCTTAATTATCGATCAGTATGTTTTTCTGCAAGTCTCTGGTTCTTTTTGAAACATTTCATAACCTTTGTATTTTGCGTCAGAGTGTATGCCCGTCTTCCATTTGAAGTATTCTTCAATAAGTGATAGGAAAACCTTGTTACACCAAGGGAAAGGGTCATGAAAGGTCCCAAACATGTGGGTAAACTATCTAAGGGAGATTGGCGGGGTTAGTACCTCGTTGCTTACATATCGGGGTATCGGGGAACGATCCGAGTTGTCGAGGATGAACCCAACGCAAGAGCCATTTTCGTTTGATTCTTTGAGCTGGGTGCTCTGAAAGGTCCAATTTGTGACCATTGACTTGTTCCAACTACTGTTAATTTGGGCAAGTCCTTCGTGCCATGTTTAAAAGTAAATAAGAAAGAAAGTTTCTGAAAAAGGAGTCATTGATGAATCCCGGGCCATATCCATTGTATGAAAAACTTTTCAAGTATTCTAATGGTAATTGTAGAGTCTTCTATACCACTGAAACGGTAAGCTCTCTTGAGATCGAAACGTGAGTTGATCACTCGATCTTCTGTGGAAGATACTGAAAGCAATTGATAGCACAGGCTAGGGATATGCAAAAAATTCTTCATCATGCATTTGATTGCCGCACCACTCCGTTGAAGATTTAGGACTACATCTACAGATCATTCGATAGGCTCTGAGGATTCAGCTCCCAGATTCAGTGTTGAGGGGAATGAAGAGGAATTTTACGTAGTGAAAGCTGAAAAATTATACGTTAAACGTTAATTGCATCCCGAATTAATAACAGACTCATAAGAAAGCGTGATTTGTGTACCAATGGTTTGTGACGCGAAATTATTCTTTTCGGAGAAATTAAGTAGACAGCTGGAAATCTCGATAACACTGCCACCGGGAATAGACCGTGCTTTAACGTAACTAGGATTATAACAGAGAGCCAAATTCGGATCTTCATATTTCTCAGGGTACATACAAGGTCATTGGGCTCTTCGTCAATGATAATTTCCTGTGATCGTATAACCCCCTTTCCGCCAACACGAGCCTTGTTTATACGAGCTCGAGCAGGATAGCCGACAGTAGGGAATTGGGGGTACTCTTTGAAACAACGACTGCTGTCCCGATTTTGTTTGCATTGTGTACACATTTCTGTTAAGGGATATAGTTTGATTCTTGGACGTCCTTTGAATAGAAATGATGGAGACTACGATGCTTTCAGGGCTTCATGATCACGTTGAGCATGACATTGTTATTCATAATGGCATCTACTCTGGATTAGTTCGAATGAAAGTCTGCATTCATCAATGTGGGCAGCATCTAGTGCTGAGATGACACTGTCACGGCTATCAAGGAGTCTATTTAGAAAGACTATGGCCACCTTACTATCATCGACGTTGACAGACATTTCTTTGAGAGTGGCTGCAAGCTGAAGTTTTTAAGCTTCAAACTGCAGTATTTTATTTCTTTCTTTCATCTACTGAGGGTCAAAGCGACGCCTTGTAGCAGAATTTTAAAAAGGCAGTGTTTTTCAAAGATAAAAAAAGTGAGAGACAACATGACTTTGGCGGTGCTGGAATGATGTACCTGCTCGAGATTTGTATCAGAGAGAGTCATTCCGATAAAAACGCGTGCCATTAAGTCCGCCCTCTCACATGAGTAGTGTGTGGTGGGGGAAGTATTTTCGGAGATTTCTCTGAGACAGTAGTCTACTTCTCTTAATTTAAGCAAAAGCTGGATTCGAGACTTCCAAATGTGGAAGTTGTCATTGCAAAGCTTTTCGAGACTGACGATGAGAAGTCCAGACGAATCCATCATTTAATTCAGTAGGTGATTGGAAATTGTGATTAGCAAAAAAGATACACAGTGATCCAAGATGTATTTTAATTATTGCTATGCTTGATGTGATTTTCGCGGTCGTTCTTTTTCTGTAACGGGCGATTGCAGAAGACGCAGGGAGTAATGGGTGTTCCCCTCTCGACACACTTCATACTCTCGTTACCTCCTCTGTGCTGGTCGAGATTCTTTGGTTCGGAACACTTAGCTAACAAAGATCGCAAACAAGGAAGAAATAATTTGGCTGGAAGCAGTGACAAGGAATGGAGATCGAGAATTAGACAAAGTTTCAACGGAGATAGGAGTCGAAACACTTTAAGGTAGAGGAGCAGATGAAGAAGTGGAAGCCGTTGGCCAAACAGAAAGAGACTGAGTAGGAGTAGCTGGAGATTAAGTCGACTGAAATGCAGTCCAAGAAGGAGGAGCAGGAGGGGAAGATGTCAAAGAAATAAATTTGGCGAAAGCAGCCGTCTTCGTATTCCCAAGTCTTTGCTTAGCCTTCTTAATAAAAATATGTGAGACGTAAAAGGGCTTAGAGCGAAGTTTAAAGGGCTCTCGTAATGCATTTACGGGATCAGCATTTGCTTAGGGCATTCATTCAAGGGCAAGGATATGAAGAAGGAAGTATTTCTTCGGAGAAGGAGAAGGAGGGGCGACTATTACTTGAATGGTGAACGATAGAGGGTACTCCAACACCTTCGCATTCCGACTCGATGGCTGAGTAGTGGATTAAGCGACACTTCAGTCGAGGGTACTATCGTGAGTCAAAGCAGATCTTTCGAACGACGGGATCTTCTGGAATGATTTCGATGCCGCCACAAACGATGGAACGATGATGAGCACTGGAGGCAAACAGTTGCGAGAAAAGGGAATTCCAAGGCAGTGGTGTGGTAAGATACAGAAAGAAAGCGTGCGAGATGGTTTGGACGTACTGTTCAAAAGATACACGGGCCGTGAAGCAAACCTAGGTATCTAGCACAGAAACGAGACAGTTAGCAACGGGAAGAAGTCAGACCGCAGAATAATCTAAGTTCTGTGGTGCTGAGATGTAGAGCCAAACCGGCCGCAAAAACAACAAAGGGATTTATGCGAAGACGACAAAAGTTAGGCAGGCCACAATACAGAAGTTAGTAGCTAATGCAGAGACGACCTAAAAGTCACGCCCAAAACAATAACATATTTTTCGTTTTTTAATTGGTAGCCGGCGAGAATTTTATTTTCTTCCCTTGAAAGAAGTTTAAGGGAGCCTCCGGTTGGTCCGCGACGCAAAAAGTGAAGCCGAATAGGTGAGTGGTTGAACTCCGTTAGCAGTCTGGACCTGTAACCTGATAGATAGCGCCTCCGGCTGGCCCGCGACGCAAAAATTGAAGCCGAATAGGTGAGTGGTTGAACTCCGTTAGCGGTCTGGACCTGTAACCTGATAGATAGAAGGAAGATATGGATAGAAGAAGAGAGGGAACCAGAGTAAAAGGGCTAGGGATAGAGAGAAGGAGTGAAGAACCAAAGAAGAGAATTGCGAGGAGGGAAGCTGGAAAGAGACTTTTTTCAAACGAAACGTGGAGAGATACCGGAGCTTGCGTATAAATCGAGGCGATTCGACCGGTGCTTGAGGGCGATAGAAATAAGTACCCCAACGCCATGGAGACTACGGTTGAAGGCCAACCATAAATCTGATTAAGCTTATCTAAAGAAGATCAGCACAATCTTAAAGCAAAGTACATTGAATAAACGCCATTCTTATAGTGTGCAGTGAAATATAGACTCAGACGCCTGTAAGCCTCTTTTATAGCTTTCAGCTGTTAATAGAGGGAACAGAAAGTAATTAAACTAATAAGTATCTCAGAAAAACATTTGCTTCCTGCGAAACAGCACTCGTTCGCAAAAATTTATGCCTGTACTAATTCAATGAGCCTCAGCTCCCCTGTCACATTCACCGTTTTAGTGAAAATGCTTTAATTCTTTGGTGTCTGTTGCCAACTTGTTTTCCAACCAATCTCCTGCAATAGCCATCAGCTTCGACATGAAACATTGAGAGGCTTTTTATAGGGTAGAAATGGTGCAAATGGAATGAGTACCCGCTAGCTATCCGAATTGAGAGTTGTTGCGAGCGAGTAAAGTGCTGCATTATGCATTAAATATTAAATGTTTATCCGGACACCTCCTTATATCGTGTTTCGAAAACGTAATATTTGTCACAATTAAGCAGTATCTATACCATCTCAAAACCGCTACAGTAAGGCACATGTTACACATTTAGAAATCGAAAACAATAATGTATGAATTAATATGTCAGCACAGCATGCACAGTATGACAAAAAAAATCTAGGCAGCCCAGCAAGTCAGCTCATCTGGTGCAGTGTGCCATAATAATATCTAGAGAGTTTTCGAAATAAGCCGAATCTTCCTCCGATATGAACGTGCCGTCCCTTCATTACTTTCGCTTTCTTCTTCCAATGTATTAATTCTGTTTTCAGAAATACAAGGTCAGTCGAACAAAGAAGGGAGTAGGCGACTATCATTATGTTTCTCTAAGAAGTAAGTTCTCGTCAAGAGTACTTCAATTCGTTCATGATTCATATATCGGCTTGATGATGCTAAGGCGTGGCCGAATACATTGGTTCTCACTAACAGATCCAAACCTTTCCTTAGTAATAATATTTTTGTGGTACGCAAAATCATATTGAAAATCACAGATTAATTTCTGTCTGAAGGTAAGGGATACATGCCTTAAAAGAAGTACATCGTTATATGGCAAGTACGCTCAATGAAAAGGACCAGAAAGGGACACAAATAATCAACATAAAGTAAAACCTTACTTTCGCGTTGTTTTCGTCGCCTGCAGCATCGCCAGGGCGAGTATAAACTCACTTTCTAGCGATAATGTGTTTTCTATAGTTGAACAGTGGGGTCATGGAGGCGGTATTAGGAACTTCTAGTACAGGCGTTTTTGACCTCCAACGGTGCCTAGAATGGCACACAGATCCCTCAAAAGGTCTTCTGTGGCCCTTTTCTGGGTGATCAGATCCTTCGGAAGACCATCTTTGGACCATGATTACCTCATCAAGGTCTCTTCTACCCCTTCTGGGTTCTCATTCTGCCGAGATCGAGCGTATGCGTACTTTTTCAGGTAGGAAATCAACCAAAAATCCATACCTGAACCCAGTTCAAAGCACCAAAATAGTCTTTTGAGCCACGTTGAAGTTCGTAAGCGACAGTTTTCCAGGTGAAACTGCGCCACAACGTCCCACCCAGTATTGATATATGGTTTCTACAAAATTCGGACTTATATTGGCAAATATTTCTTGCTGAAACGAAAAAAAGACCCTTTACAAGAAACTCTGGCAATGTTTGGAAATAAACAGACCACTTCAAGTCTTGAAAACATTTTAATGTCCAAAGCTGTAGGATGACTTGAGTTTTGAAATTTATCCTCTTCAAAGAGCCAATATAACTCCCTCCTCTTCTTCAAACAATTCTAAACATCGTTTGATTATGTCTTTGTGCACTTCTTTGAAAAGTGCAGGTTCCAATTATGCAAAGGTATTCTGTTCTCTCATGATACTGAGTGAGGCGTCGAGCATAAATAGCCCTTCTTGATGACTTTCCAGAGAACAAGCGGGGCTTAAAATTTGGGAGCCTTGTTTTTTAATAGCACACAGAATAGAGCACTTCGTTCGGAACGTGGGCCGGGTCAGAGTCTGTTGTAAAGCATTATCATGAATGACCAAAACCTTCGACCCGACAGCAAATGCCCGCGACTGCTTAGTAGAGCCCCTATTTTGGTTACCATTTCTGGCCTGATTGCACCACCAGCATTTTGAGGGTATAAGCTCCATCTCTCATCCCTCATATCCCATATAAGTACATTTAACATTCTCTTGCACCAATATGGGGTCCATTACATACAATATCTCGAACGAAGAGCACTGATCTGTAACTTTTCTACGCCTGAAGTCGTACAGGAAATTTTCACGGCGTGTTCTAACGTAATGTCGTTTTATTTATAGGAAACTTGACATGGCCCTTTGCAATATTTATAGCATTCTCTATGTCTTCCAGTTAGCCATAGGGTAATAGGTTAGAACTATTTTGCACTTAGTTTCATTTTTTCTCATGAGTTTTGCAAGAGATATAAGAAGGAATTTGACCTTAAAGAAACGTTTTTAGTAATACTTAAACTCTTTTTCCCTCATTGATCTTGCAATATATGTAGAAGTAAAGCAAATTAGTCTTCATAATAATTCTTCTAAGTAAGCCAAAAGGCTCGATTATTTCATTTTTTATTAATTACATGAATATGTCGGCAGTAACGTCCTTGATCGTCACTGTAGATATCCATTTCGTCAGATGCTAAAATCCTATAATAAGAGACTTATATCAGAAGGATTCCTCTTGAAAGAGCCTGCTAAGTTCAGGGACAATATCTCAGCTACTCAGATAATATGAATACTGTGAGTTTACTTCTATTTTTGGACTGAAGTGAACGTTTGAAGACCACAGCAGCTATTGCAGATTTTAAGATGTCTCTGTGCAATTGTGGCCCCCGCAAATTTCCTCTAGATGATTTTTTTTGTTGTACAAAGACTCTAATGGACAAGTTCATATTGAAAGTTCCTAAAAAATACTTTTTTATAATAGGAGCCACCAGGTGAGGTTCCATTTTTAGGATGAAATAGCTTTTATTCAAATACGGAAAATATTTTCAGGTTTCGTCTCACCCAGTTCATGTCTTTTAAATCCACTTTCTTGATTTTCATCTCCGTCATAAATGTAAAATCGATTTTAATTTGGCTTTGTGGCCATCAAGCTCTTCCATATCAACGACGGTTACTTCAACATTATTTCATTCCGTTTCACCGTTGCTTTCTTTTTAAGTCTTAGATTTTGGAAGAAAATAAGCTGGCTTGTTGATCCTTCTAGGCCTTCAAATGATTTCAAATCGATATTATGCGAAAATTGTAGCCATTGCGCAAAGCTTCTGTGAACATTTTTCTTCTTTGACTGCATTTTTTAGAACCTAGTGAACTGTTGTAAATTCAAATTTTGCTATTTAGAAACGGTAGGAACGAATATGTAGAGAAAATACAAGAACCAGGACCTCTCTCTCGCAGACGGTATAACTTCAATAAGCACCATCCCTTATAATATTCACAAACTGTAATTGGTGTAGTTTGTCATTACCATCTCTAGGACGAAAAATACTAGATATAATGCTCCTTAGAGTCATTTTAAATGATATAAGGTTCTTTGAAGTCTGGATATGAGGATAATAATGGCTTGCACTACTTTCGTTTTAGCTTGACGAAATTTTTTATATTTCAGGTCCTCAGTTAAATTTTATATGATTTGAATTTGGCGTTTTTAAGGAGGCAGAGATCTTAGCAAAACCATGGATAAATCGTCTATCGTACGATACCAGGCCGAAAAAGCTGCCCAACTCTATTTTGGACATTGGTTTGGGAGCATATTTTATATTAGAGACCTTTTCTGGATCAAACCTTTTCTTTTGCTTTCCATCACATTATAAGCTATTTTGACACGTGATAGAGGGCTTTTTGATGATATTCTTTCTCAGTTTGATCCTCAAATGATAAATTGATATCTTTTCCAAAACTAACTTAATATGGTATGAGTTGGACTCCAATGGATCCAAAAATATCACCGTATCATCTTTATACACTCTTGTAATAGAGAAATCACTTTCAATTCTTCGTTATTCATTCATTGAAAGTACACTGCTGAGTTCAAAAGACTGAAGGGCCTCACGTCAAACCTGGACGTCGTGCGTTTGCAGAAAAATGTATTAACTGCTTAACCATCTTCAGAGACAATGATATGCCAATTATATGCGTACAAGAACAGAAAAAGTACCGCTTGCCTTACAAATATTATGTGATATGCTTCAGTTTTATAGAGAAAATCGATCTGGGTCAATTTTTAGTTTATTAATCCATAGTGGATGGAAAATCTCCACCCCAGACCTTTTTGAGGAACGGTGACAGCTGGGAAGTACCAAGCTGACGAAACCTATTTACTGTTACAAAATTTCATTTTGTGAAATAGCAGTGACGTTTCTTTTTTACATTCCATCCCACTTGTTGCTTGACATCTATGATGAACCGACTCGGTATTAGTCAACTCAAATGAAATCGTGACTGGTACTTGGGTCAGTCGTACGTCCCAAGGGTTCCAGGCAATTTCTCCGTTTAATATAAATATTGAAGAAATTTTCTTCAATTCAGGGAGAGACAAGTGAATTATTTTGTCATGAATATCATCCCACTTTTCTGATTTAGGCCCCAGCTCTCTACTATTACCGGCATATTTTATCTTGGATTTTCTGTTGGTTGCAGATAGAGTAATGTCAGCTAGTGCAATAGTGTTTTTCTCTGAGCCTTGGTATTTATATATCCATTTCGCGCCAAGCGAAAACAGACAAGACCTATGCCTGCTTATGCAGCGTCATTTGATATATGGGATACGATCTTTGCATGAGGCTACTCATTTTTTTGGCCGCATTGCATAAAAGCCTACTGCGGGGTAGTCCGAATCTGGATCAGGCAAGCGAAGCTCAGAATTTCACATTCCCCCTATTCTGCTAGTTATTTCTCCACTATAACTTCAGAGCCATCGCAATAGTTACTGAAAGTAAAGTAAATCGCTATTTATTAATCTCTATTTCTCCAAAAGTGTTCCATCGCCTTAATGCAATGGAAACCCACTATTATTCTGTGAATTTAAAGTAAAAGTTTATTATAACCTATTTCGACTCGGATTTTTAGCTTTTTAATTGTTTGGCACCCTGTAATTATGTCAAAAGGAAGGTCTTGCATAACCGGGAAGATCAAACTCAATTTCATACCCTCAAGTAATAATGAAAAGTTTTCAATATTGCCGGGGCAGTTACACAGTTACATCCTGAAAAGTTATCCTCCTATTGGTCAGGAGGATGTAGAGGCTTAGTTTCTCACCATAGTTTCCTCAAATATGATTTCAGGCTACTCTGGAGTCAAATGAAGCCTGTGATTATCCCTCCAGTACCTTTATAAGAAATAAGTTTAGACGTCTACTGGTGGTGTTTGCCGACGTAGCGGAAGCACTCTTTTTCTTGTTACTCTTCCCCAGCCTAAAGATCTTTTATGCTATCTCCTCGCATTATCGGCGTAACCTCTCAGCAGCAGCCGAATTTTATACCTAAAAGGGCCGTAAAGAGCTCGGAAAATAGTTTGCATTATTCGTCGTATCCAAAGAAATCTAAACTCTTAAAATTTGGCCTCCGAATTCTCTTCTGTGTCTCTATGTTAAATTGCACTTTTGATATAGTTTCTACAATTTTAAAGACATGCCTTTGCTCTCTGAATTTCAAAGGAGGATTCTTAGGTGACTGTAGCTAGATTGGGTTGGTTTACATCAGCTTATGGCTGAGGATTCCAAGAATAAGATGTATTGTTTTATAGAAAGGGATGAATCGTTAAGGGAAGATACTTTGCTGGTGGTCAACACCTAACTAGGCGGATCAATAAATGCCATATGCAAACGGGAGATTTTAGAGAGACTACTTAAAAATGGTTTTTCTGATAATCTGTCGGAACTTTCAGTGTTAAATGTATATGAGAGATTCTCTCCTACCGTTCCGTATTATTTATCAGACTATAAAGGGTTTTTCATTCCATTTACCGTAATATACATGCTATATATAGGTGCTTAAATGTACAAGTTGATTTTAGAGATATGTGCAAATGCCTATTATGTGTTTTGAGGTTAAAAGGGCGGTAAATTTGGGCGGTTTCACTTCATAGTGAAACTCGCGGCTGTCATAGTCGATTGAGGATGTCTTGAAAACTTTGGTGGTGGTGAATCTTTACAAGTTGTACATTCTGGAACAGACACGTGCGGAGAGTATTCAGGATTTAACTACGAATGCAGGCGGTGGGTGGAAACCTGTCGAACCTGCATCATTTGGAGACTAAAGGCAAAACTAGTAACGAGGTCGCGGGTTTCCTGTTGAGGAGAGCGAGCGCACCGGGAAGCAGCGAAAGAAAAAAGGCGACGAAAGAAACCCTTGCAGTTGTTTGCCAATATTTCATAGATATCAATCCTGATGGGGGCGACGAAGATATCGTTTTGGTCGCATTTACTGGCAAAATGACGATTTTTCTCGCACTCTGCGAGTGTCGCGGCAGCCCCTGTTGTGACTCAAATTGGCGAGAGGTGGCGGTGAGCGGAGGGATGGGAAAAAACGTCGACGAGGATATCGGGACGCAGCGAGAGTGTAAATGTCAGTTTGCAGCCCAGGTGACTCCGAATGACCAGACGAGTCTGTACCTTGGTAGAGGAGCGGAGGTTAGACGAAGGCGACGATCCCAACTTCCTTACAGAACCAGGCAAGAACGTTGTGGTAGACATGATTTCGACGATTCATTCCGTCTTCGTATTTGCATGTCAATGCCTGTTGGCCGCTTGGTTATAAGACAGATGCGACGTCGGCTGAGCGCCAGGAGCAGACTGCCCTGATTGCAGATCCAAAGAATACCAAAATGCCGAGAAGATCAGTAGATATAATTTAAACGCAGAAGAAGACACTTAAATACCGTGGAGGAGGTGAGGAGACGAAGAGTAATCAAAGGAAAAGGAAGATGTGAATACGGAAAGGAAAACTAAGGATCGATCGAACATATCATCGAACATTAAAACACCCAAAATTCCCTCATGACTACAAAATGAGAGACAAGTGCCATATATGCCTTAGAAAATGGCCAGATTTTGCCTAATTATTTACCATTCCCCTTTTTTTCCAATCATGAAAATACCCATATTTTCCCCTTTTTCAAAAACTTGTGACAATTGTCACTATTCGAGCAGTAGACCAATTTTTCGAAGTAAGAAGTACTTGGCACACGGTACGTCCCAAAGCGTATACCTTGTGCTTGCGTCACGCCTTGGGTTCCGTAACGTTTTTCGCTGACACCTTTCATTTCTGACGATTCTTTTGGTCACGCATCACCCTCTTCTCGAAGGCTAATAGTTGTGGTTTTCAGGAAACCTTTAGGATAGATTGAAGAGATCTTCTAGCAGTAAACAATCAAAAACATTCCCTCCCTCTGCATCTCCATTAGTAGCTCGGAAAGAAACCATCTTTCTGTCCATTCAATCTCTCTCGAAGCCCTGCCTGCGCCAGAGGGACAATTACTATTCGCATCGCAACCTACCCACCACTCTGCTTCGTTTCTATACCTCAAACTACAAACATAATATTCTAGTCGTAGTTTGATCCTCCAGGCACAAGTTTGGTGTCTTTATTGAGATATATGGATCGTCTAGCTACCTCTTGTTGTCATATAAGAGGTACTGGCAAATAATAGTGGTGAAACTGCGAAAAAGAGAAATCCGACACTCAATATCTCAGAACGGAGGTGTTGGAATCCACAAAAGTGCTACTGTAGTAGCGTTGCAGGATCTTGAACTGATATATGTGGATAAGAGGCCAATTTTCTACAGTTTTATTCAGAATGGTAGGGCCATAGCACCTACTGTAGCTAAAAAATATATCGAGAACGCGAAATGGGCCTGAAAGTGAATCTCAACTTTCTAACTACTTGTGATTTGACTTGAAGTTGCGGGATATCTTGGTTGACCTCGCCCTGAGGAAGTACTTTAATCAGCTTGTACTCTATATATTTTTGATACCCATAAAGTCTTGGAAAAACTATATTAACGATCAATAAGATCGCTGAAATAATGTTAAAGATCATTAGGGTCGCTGAAATGATGTGTACCGACGTGAGAGTCCCAATAAAAGATACTTTGAAAATATTAAAAGATATTTAAAATTTTCTGAATCGACGCAGAAACGATACTCGTCCTCTCAATTTCAAATCCCATCACTAGATCCAAACAAACCATCCAAAATATCCGTAACATGAAAAAAATCCCCAAAAATATCTGCGAACGGTTTACAGTTCTCTATTTCCTCCTGAGAGATATCTGAACGACTAAAAGTTCCCCATTCGTTTCCACCGTTGGGACCACCTGGTCCATGCTATCCTTCCCCGTCCCAACATTCGAAAAATTTCCATGTCTCCCTCCCCTCATCTTTCCCATCCTCTTCATCATCCTCCTCTTAGTCCTCCTCTTCATCCTCCCTCTTCTTCTCCTTTTTCAGATTCTCGTAAACAGATCCCGGGGCTGCCCACTCGGCAAAAGTCTCCCCAGCTCTATCATCGAACTCCACCTCCTGCACTTCACCTATCTCCTCCGCCTCATCCTCGATTAAAAAGCCACAAACGAACTCGATCAAGTTCTTCCTGGTTTGCTAGCGAAGATATTCATCGCGGTCTGCAGGGCCGAAAGATAGTAGGGGAATGAAGTTTAGGGGAAGACGGTGGCGGGTTTTGGAAACGGTCCAGAAGGGACTTAGGTTGTTGATTTTGGTCGAATTTAAGGAGTAGCAGGCAAGTTGAGCGTGTTTCAACTGGGTCAGGGTAGAGATATAGTGAGTATATAATAATCGAGGAGGTTTGAAACTTGGAATGAAGGTGTTTATATAGGCTCTCAAGGCGCATTTTATATGTTCCAAATAGATAAAAGAAATAAAACATATAATTTGCATTATTGTATTTGTATCATTTTCGAAAAATTAAATTGGAGACAGATTTAAGCAAAAAAGAGGAAGAATTTGATTTGGGATAGATTTGGAGGGGCGTGTATGGTATTAAAATATCTAGTTAGATGGACCCTAAATTTAAATAGAACCACAGATAGGTTAAGTAAGGACAGAAAAGAATAGGTAGTATCTGTTTGGGACTGAGCAAAGTAAAAGCGGACGGGTGAGGATTGTATGTATAAGCAAATTCGTAAAAGGGAAGGCGCTACAGTAAGTTGAATTCAGAGGGCGATAACGAAAAAAATGTGTTGCGCTCGCGCGAGACCAATTCTACCGTGATGAAGGAAGGGTCACTGGTACGTATCACCAATTTCGATTAAGGCCGAATGTTGTGATAAAAGTTAATAGACGAGCCGGTGATGTCTTGGCTGTTCAAGGCACTCATGTGGATCGAAACGTGTAGGCGGTGACAATATTTCGAAATGCCGTGCGCGATGTAACACGTGTGTGTGATGGATAAGGCATGGGTGACAAGTGTAAGCTACAGATCTACCTTTGGTATGTCACTTGTTTGATACTGACACATGCACTTCTCATGTGTGCCAACGACACTACCCAATTCATATACACTCTTGAACAAAAGATATTTAAGAAACTAACAATCAATGAGGTCCTCTTATTTACAATTCTCTTAATCAGATCCAAGAAAATCCTCCAAAAAATCCATGCGGCCCAAGCAGTCCCCACAAATATCTGCGAATGGCTCATAGCTCTCTATTCCCTCCTGAGAGATATCTAAACTACTAAAGATATCTCCATCCGGTTCCAGCGTCGGCACTCCCTGTTCCATAATCTCCAGTCCAGGCCCCACCAGTCCAACACTTTCCATGCCCCCATTTCTCTCATACAACTCGTCCTCGTCCTCGTCATCCTCCTCTTCTTCCTCTTCCTCGTGCTCCTCGTCCTCCTCGTCATCCTCCTCTTCCTCGTCATCCTCCCCGTCCTCCTCGTTACTAACCTCATAGACCAATCCAGGGGCTAGCCACTACTCAAAGGTCTCCCCAGCTCCCTCCTCTATGTCCAACTCCCGCCCCTTACCTACCGCCTCCGCCTCATCTTCAATAAAAAGGCAACACAAAAATTTGATGACTGTCTTTTTGGTTTGCCCGTGCAAGTATTCCTCGCGGTCAGTAGGCCGAAAGGGAGGAGAGAAATGGAGTTTAGGCGGCGGGGATGGCGATTTTTGGGAATGAATTTCGAGGGGCATAGATTGTTCATTTTGGTGGGCTTTGGGAATGGGAGGTAATGGAGGGTGTTTCGGGTGTGTAGAGGGAGAGGTATGACGAGCAAAAATGATCGAGAACGTTTAAAACTTGGAATAAAGGGGTTTAAATAGGCTCTCGGGGCAGGTTCTATAGATTAGAAATAGGTAAAATAAATCTGTAAGGGATTTTTGTAGTAGTGCATATGCGCCGTTGTTCTCAAAAAACGAATTTAGAGGAGGAGGTAAGCAAAAAGTGAGAAAGAACTTGATTCGGGATCGATTCAGAGGGGTAGATACAGTATAAAAATATCTAGATAAAATGGAAGTAAATTTGGAGAGGGCCGCGTTAATGATAAGCGAGGTTCAGGGAGGACGAGAAACGACCGGAACTATAAGCAAATTTGGACAAGGAGAGGTAGTACAGTAAACTATAGGCCTGTAGATGACGGCGGCAGGAAAATCTGCGCCTAAGAGATGGCACTCTAATCTACCAGAAGGTGGAAGGGAGGCCAGCCAGCAAACAAGCGACATTGGAGAATACTGTCAACGCGGAGTGCCGCTGTAAAAGAATGCCTCTAACTTTCGAAAAACGTTCCATTGCGCGGGTGCCAACGGTTCTCGCGAGTTCCTTGACGACGGAGAACGCCACCGGATGGCATCCTCCAAGCGTTGAGATGGGAACAGGAACTAGCCTGTTTCTCCCAGGCAGCTCAGCAAGGAACCCTTGGTATTTCCGCGCCTTCTCTGTGTGAGCTGCGTTGAGACTTGTGAGTCGGTTGAAAGCCCTGGCTCTTGCGTGGGAGGGAGCGAGCCGGTTGACAAAGGTTACGTCGAAATAATCCGTGCCACCGCCGGCCCCCATCGCCCTGATATCCGGCCTCGTCCAGTTTTGGTAGTGTAGACGAGGTTCGATGAATGGACGTCGGACGGCTCTTGCAAGGTCGTTCCCCAGTGAAGTCAACTGGTTGTTGTGGCGAGTATTCCGCTCGCAGCCAAAGCGACAATGTAGCAAGTGGTCCCCGTAGATATCCAGCATTTCATGGCACCCTTCTTTGGGGCAAGGGGTACCTGGGGCGAATAAAGGGGTTTGGCAAAAGTACTGGAACCACACGGAAAAGTCTTTGCTCTTGATGTGCGTCCTCAATCCAGGGCAAGGTGTACAGTAGACCCAGCCTTTGGAATCGGGGAGGGACATGCTAGCGCGGAAGGCGCGGGTGCGGATGTTTCCGAGCGGCAAGGCCTCTTGCGCAGCCATATGAATTGCATCTGTTAGCTCCTTCTGCGATGGTGGGTTGGACGAGCAGAAATTGCTAAACGGAATTCGTTCTGAGGGTCGACAAGAGGCGCTCCATGTGGTAAAGGCGGCTGTAGCATCCTCGTACTGCGTCAGGTCTTGAACACAGGATGGCAAAGACTTCTCGCATAACTGCTGCGTCGCGGCGCAGACGCAAGAAAAGAAGCGGCGGCGACATCTCGCGCGGAGCAGAGGCCAATTCCCAAGGTAAGCTTCTTCTCCTGTAGTGCCTTAATGGGCAGTTGCAGCTCCTTGAATATACAGTTGTCTTGCATTCCACCCGCTAAAGTGCGGCAGCACCTCTCGATTAAGCTGTCGAAGTTTTCGGCCCCTTTCCGCGTACAGGAGGGCGGCACAACTCGCAAGAGGTATCCCACTTTGTAAACCCCAAAGCAGTTGCGCAGTAGTTGGAATGAAGCGTGCGCGTCCTCGATTTCCATAAAAGCGTTAAGTAAAGGCTCAAGGGAGTATACATGGTCCAGGAAGTATTGTTCCATGAACGTTTGGGAGCCGATTGGTGCATTCAAAACCGAAGTACCAGCACTGTATTCCTGCCGCATATCATAGGGGTATGCGGACTGAACCGAAGCGGAGGGGGCGGTGGGCCACCATACTTTGCATTTCGAGACTGCCAGATGGAGACCACGACGTTTGGCCTCGGGAGAATACAGAACCTCGATTACCTTGAATATATCGTAGTGTTTGGCTACAATGTAGCCATCGTCGTGATGCCAAAGCTCTAAAAGCAGTGTGTCTAACCCTGTGTCCTCGTCGGGGGATCACGACAATAGCTCTTTGATCTTTAGGGCAATGGGGTGGAGTACAAGAGCGAAAAGCAATCCGCTGAGCGGGTCTACTTGTTGAGTACCCAGAACGCTCCATATAGTCTCGAATCCCGTCCAGAGGAACGCTGGGTCGTTGTAGCAATACAGTACCCAAGGAAGCAACTGGGGAAAGAGGTTCCGGACTGCATTAAAAAAGGAAGCACGGCTGCACAGGTTGAACGCATTCTTCAGGTCGACCGACAAGAGCGCATATTCAGAGCGTGTACCGACCTTGTTCACGATGCGTCGAACACAGTGAACTACTGCATAGGTTCCTGACTTTGTAGCGATACCAACCTGAAGAGGCTGGAAGTAGGTGGAGGCCTTCCCACTGACCCAGGTAGCAAGGCAGGTACTAACAGTCGCAAAGTCTCTCCCACTGCAATGGGGCGCGCAGTCATGTCTTTATTCGCAAGTGGTGTGAGTGGGGCTCAAGCAATCCACGGGGCGAGGGCAGTAGGAGCCTTTCCGGAAGCCAGGACGTTCACCAGTTCTGTTAATGAATCTGATTTAATGAAAATTGTAGATATTCCTTGGCATGCTGCGCTGGCTGAGTTGGCTGCGCTGGCTGAGTTGGCATGCTGCACTGGCCGAGTTGGCACGCTGTGCTGGCTGAGTTGGCATGCTGCGCTGGCTGAGCTGTCACTGTACTTACAATTATATTTTTAATTATTTTTAGAGGGATGCTTTGCACTGTACTGTGGCGGTGCAGATTTGGAATGTAAGTGTTGAAAACTCTATATAAGGGGCTGTTTGCATGAAATGGTAGGACTACTTGGGAGCCAGCATACCGGAGCGGGGCGCTCAACAAGTTAAGTCAAACACAAAGCATAAAAGAAGTTGGCAGACAACTTCAAGCCAAGTCCCGAGTAGTAGGAAGTTGAGAGTCAACTTCAGACCAAAGAAAATTTTTTCTTACGCTAGTCGCAGAGCGTCGGTGGTAGGCCCTGCCCCTTTTATACTTGCTTTTAGCTTCCTCAACTCTCTTCTATATACACTTCCTTTTGTTCGTTCAAAAATACCACGGTAGGACTTTTATCGCTCGCAACACCTCCTTCTCAGGGTAATTGGTTCTAAGGATCTCTTCCCCACCGATTTACCCCTATCAGAATCCAAGAATTTCCCCTGCGAGGAAGATGTGGGTATCCGTAAAAGCTCTTCGACGTGAGAGGGGCGAAGTCCGGACCCCCCAGGGCTGAACAGGGTTTGAGAAAGCGAACTGCCCTCAAAATTGCATCCTTTGTGATCGCTGAGATGTCGGGAGGTGCGGAAGGGTGTTCAAAATGTTCCTCATCCTCTCGGGAAGATTGGAGATGTTTAGCTCAGAGGGCGTCAGACACCGATTTAGTTGCCAGTTACACCCCTAGCGATCCCAATGCCTGCGCAGCTTTCCCATATGCTACTTCGCTGGCGAGTTGTTAGGCGCGTGCTGATAGGAACGGATTTTTTGTCGCCGTCATCTACAGACCTATAGTTTACTGTACTACCTCTCCTTGTCCATACTTGCTTATAGTTACGGTCCTTCCTCGTCCTCCCTGAACCTCGCTTATCATTACCGCGGTCCTCTCCAAATTTACTTCCATTTTATCTAGATATTTTTATACTGTATCTACCCCTCTGAATCGATCCTGAATCAAGTTCTTTTTCATTATTTGCTTACAAACTCCTCCAAATTTGCTTTTTTGAGAAAAGGGGCGCAAATGCACTACTGCAACATCCCTTTCATTTTTATTTTACCTACTTCTAATCCATAGAACCTGCCCCGGGAGCCTATTTAAACCCATTTATACCAAGTTTTAAACGCCCCTGATCATTTTGCTCATCACTCCTCTCCCCACACACACCTTGCTCACCTTTTTTCTAGAAATATGACGTCAAATCGCCCCTCTGTCCCTATCTCCAAAAACCGCCCTTCCCGTCCCATTAATGGTCTCCGTCTCGCCACCTACGGGCCAACCGATGCCGACGACTACATTTGGCGGCAAGCAAAGAAGGGTCTCATCGAGTTCTTTCGTCACCTCTTTATAGAAGAAGAGGCGAGGGAGGTGAGTGAGGATGAGACTGAGAAAGTCGAGGAGGAGAGGGGAGAGTCCTTTGAGGAATGATTAGCCCCTGAGCTAGTGTACGAGGCTCAGGAGAAGGATGAGGAGGACGAAGAGGAGGAAGAGGAGGATGGGAAGGATGATGAGGATGACGAGGATGACGAGGTGGACGAGGTGGATGAGGGAACAGGGTGCATGGAAAGTGTTTGACTGGTGGAGCCTGGACTGGAAAGTACGGAACAAGTGTTGCCGACGCTGGAACCGGAAGTAGATATCTTTAGTAGTTTAGATATCTCCCAGGAGGGAATAGAGAGCTATGAACCATTCGCGGATAATTTGGGGGACTGCCTAGACAGCATGGATATTTTAGAGGTTTTGTTTGGATCTGATTTAGAGAATGGGAAGTAAGAGGACCTAATTGATTGTTAGTTTCTCAAGTATCTTTTGTTTAGAGTATGTCATCCACACAAATTGTTTCTGTGCATTTCCTGGTACCTTCGGTAGTTTTTTTCGGACTTTAGAGGTAGCCAAAAGTCTATATAAGCTGAATAAACTCATAAAGAGGTCAAGCAAGTTGGCAGAAAACTTCAGGTCAAGCTCCGAGTAGTAGGAAGTTGAGAGTCAACTTCAGACCCAAGAAAAATTTTCCTAAGCTGGTCGCATAGCATCAGTGGCAGACCCTGCCCCTTCCATACTTTCTTGTAGCCCTCTCAAATCTCTTCCATATAAACTCCTTTTTATACATTCAACTATACCACGGTAGCACTTTTGTCGCATGCAACACATCCTTCTCGGAGTGGTTGGATCTGAGTATCTCTTCTCCCAACTATTTACTCCTGTCACGAGTCTCATGCACGATGGATGTTGGCCTGTTTTTGTTCCCGGGGCGTTCAAGTTAGTTTTGATCGGGAGGTCGCTTGTTGAAGTTTGTTCTGCCATAAGGTTTGGAACTGTCCTGCATTCCACAATTCGAGCCGTTCTGTGATTAAGTCACTGGTTGATTGGACTTGCGTTTCGACGTTCGCACCGGTAGCACCTGAGGAAGGTGCTGCCACCCGCGTGGGGATCCATAGGCACAGCACAGCGCGTGTTCACCGTTCTGATCCATGAGGGTCGTGCATCCCCCTTTGTGGCATTTCGAAGCTGGAGAAAACAGTGGAACCCTGCAATAGAACTGCAACCACGTCTTGTAATTGCGGTCCGGGATGTAGGTACCCAACCCGGAGCCGGTTGGCATGACAGCCAGTCCTTGCAACCCTCCACTGACAACGAGGCCCGGAATGCAACAGTCCTCTCATCTCCCTTCGGCATGTCATCAAAGGCCTTTTCCTCAACTGGGCGGACGAGTTGCCCCTGCCCAAACCTCTGCACTGAGTCGATAGCCGTGAAATGGACCACCTTCTTGGGTGCCACTTGAGTCTTCCAGTCGTCGTGCGCCCGAACTGCGTATTTGTATGAATGAAGAGAAGTGTTCGGTAGCACAGCCAGAAGGGTAGAGCAAAGGGCACGCGTGAGGGACACGGAGGAAAGGAACGCAGCCGCCACAGTGAGCTTCGCAGAGCGAAGCCCAATGCTAAAAGTTAGCTTGAGTAGTCCGAAGGGCGCCACAGGGAGTCGCAATTCCTGAAAAGTATTGCTGTCCAAAACCCCGCCCATCCACCCCCGCAGTGTAGCTTCAAAAGCAAAATCGAATTCCGCAGCCCCTTTAGCAGTGGAATGAGGGGAAACTACACGTAGGAGGTAGTTCAGCGACATACGCCGAAGCAGGTCCGTAGGAGATGGAGGGCTGCTTGAGTATCCTCCAGGGTTACCAAAGCGCTAAGGAGAAGCTTCAGCGAAGCGACATGCTTTGAGAACTCCCGCTCCACGAATAGGTCCGATTCGATTGGGGCGCGGAGCACTTTTGTCCCTTCACTAAAGTCCTGCCGAAGGTCGGCTGGGAAGAATTGAATGGGAAATTGGGTTGGTTTACTGTGAATAATGGAAACGTTGGGAGTCCTCTGTACTTGTAATGAAACCATTGGCAGGACCTATATTATAGTGGTGTACATGTACATGAAATACACCGCTCTGGATGTAGTATATGTGACTTCTGAGGACAATGACACAGACATTCTTACCAAACCACTCGGTCCCACCGTGCTAAACAGAATAATTCCCAGGATCTGGCTTGGAGGAGCCATTGAGGAGGAGTGATGACGAAACGGTCACTGGCACCTCTGGCCACTTTCGGTTAAGGCCGAATGTTGTGACAAAAGTTAATAGACGAGCCGGTGATGTCTTGGCTGTTCAAGGCACTCATGTGGATCGAAACGTGTAGGCGGTGGCAATCATTTGAAATGCCATGCGCAATGTGACACGTGTGTAAGATGGATAACGCAGGGGTGATAAGTGTAAGCTACAGATCTACCTTTGGTATGACACGTGTTTGAAACTGACACATGCACTTCACATGTGTGCAACCGCCACTACCCCAATTCACCTCCGCCGGCGTTGATTGATTTTGATGTTGAAAACAGAGGAGATTAGAAGAAAAGGGGCGAATGGGGGACTGGGGGTCGAACAGAATAAACTCACAAAGAACATCGATCATTGATTCATCTGTTCATACTACCTTTGTCAATTGTATACCGTAAAAATAAACAGATAGGAAGGGGAACGATTCTATTTCTGTCTGTTTGTAGAATAATGATGTCGTCAATGCGGAGAAGCAAGGGGTTGTCTGGATTTGTTTATTGCGAAGGTTATGATTTTTGTGATTTTCCATTCAAACCATGTGGAGGAGCAGCAATACAGAAAATAGAAGTTCCTTCCCCATTACGGTGTCGGTATACCCCTTTTTGAGCCGATTGTGGTTGTCTGGAAAACCATGGGATAGATCGGATATACCTTCCAAGAGTAAAACACCAAACATTTCCCCGAAAATAGAAGTATAGCCATGCAAAAGTAGCATTCCTTCCCTCTTTATTGCGAGTAACAAGGTTAACAGATTGGACACAGTTTTTCTAGCATTGGCCAGGTTCTTGAGTTCGAGAGGAAAGAATGTCACTGGTTCAAGCTTTGCAAGGGTCAGTGCAACATTTATGTTGTGCCAGATACACGTCAACACATTTACTCATGAACTAATTACCACTAGCTGATGTGTACAAATTTATGGTTTCCATCAAAGCAGACTGATTAACTGCGGATATTCTAATGGGATCACGCGTGGATGGTTACCCGTGGATCATAAATAGTTAAAATTTGTCTAAAAGGAAGTTTTGAGTAATACTGTTCTCCTCATCGTTTGAGAAGAGATCCGAAATTCCCTCAACAGGAACTACTGAGGCTAACTGGGTAGTGAGAATAGCCTGGTCCGTAGGCCGAATAGATTCTTTCAATTCCATATTATTGCTCGTCTCTAGTGCCAACTGTTCTTGAGCAGTCTCGAATACCGACTTCCACATCATTATTTCCCTCTGTACTTGGACCAACTGTAACTGTAATTCATTCTTTTCCTTACTTCGATCCTCTTTGATGAGAGCATCACGAAGGCCGTATTGAAAATAATCTTATGGACTTTTCGCGCTCTGGAACTAAATTCATTGCTTATATCCTTGCGGTGTTTCTTCCAGCCTCTATATGGTCCTTAGTGACACCTTGTACGTTTTTAGCGATTTTACCATTGCGCAATGCCTTCATGCGCTCTTCCGCATGTTTCCGGTCATAGAAAAAGTCAATATCTTGCATCTTCTTCTTTACAAGCGATTTGTACGCATCTTTCGCCTCGGCTGCTAAGTCATTGAAAGGCTTCTCAATGTCAGAAGTATAGGAATCAGTCTCCAGGATAAGATTATTTCTTTCAAAAACTTTGCTGAGAACTCCCGAAATCCCATCGCACAGGCCATCACCCTCCTTTTCTACGCATTCCTGATTCTGAACGGCACAAGGTGAGTTCATTAGGTTATGCTAGTAACGGGGAATTACTGGAAAAGAGATTCTGCAATTGAGCAGTCAAATCAGTTGAGGCACTTCCTGAATGTATGGGCTTTGAGATCGATATCGCTTTCTGATCCCAAGAGTTGGGAAGGGGCACTTCTGCGGCAGTGATGTATGAAAAACATTCTTAACTCTGCTTAAATGCAAACAGAAGTGAACTGTACAAAATTAAAACCAGTAAATTATTAACCGATCTGCTTTGTACTTCATTAATGTCTTAGGTTACACGTAGTTGGACGAATATTTAATTTTTCGATAAATGGCATTCACTGAGGACACACGAATACATTGTCTTTATGCAACATCGATGGACCTTCCTGTCCTGAAAGGACAGTCTTCTTCCAGTACTAAAACTATGAGAAATAGAGCAGCTATTTTACTGATTTTTTGTATTTTTTTTCCGAAGGCAAGAAGATCAGTTCAACCTCAATGACTTTGAGTTCTCCAAAATGATTGATGTGGTATCAGATTGTCCGCGAGATTCTCATCTCTCTGGACATGGTTTTGTATGGTCTATATAAACTTTACTGTCGCCTTTTGAAGTACAGCATGTAACATCAAATGCCCTTGTGGCCCTGTGATTACTCATCAATTTAAATTCAAATTCGTCTAATTTCGTAGAAGAACCTAAATTTTGTCCGAAACTGAAATGCAATTGGCAATAAAGGTGGTTGAGATCCTATCAAAAGAGAAGTCCCTCTGTCGCTGAATCATCCTTTAACATCACTGGTTGGGCAAAACGCTTTTGCAAAGGGGAAACATTTGGCTTAAATGGGGTGGTTTACTTAATTATCCTGATAGCGGAGGTTGAGGTTGAGTGCAAACCGAAAGGGTCGAACATTGTACCGGTCCGTGCAGCAAAAAGGCATCCATAGTCGCTCGGTTGCGTATGGTCCCATCAAAGGTAGGCAAATGTCCTTGTCCGTTGCCGTAATAACCACACTCTCGCGCCTTACCGTCTAATCATGGACGTCTTCGGGTTTTTTTGAAATTGCGGGCTTCCAAAATAGAATATTGGAGCTACTCAACATTAGGAGACGGGCGCGACCCGACAGTAAGAGACGGGCGCGGAGTTTTCGGCACCACAAGATTATGGACCTGTTTCTTTGGGACGGGCAACCTTGACAAATACCATTGAAAAACAACGCCCTCCTTCTTGCGCACCATTCCCGGGTCATCAACGTTCCTCGGGGCGACGGGTGGCGGTACTGTAGACAAGGGTATCAGCGAGATCGAGGCAGCGAGATCGCAGCGGTCACGGCGTATTGATCTGGACGGTAAACCCGCTAGCCGGTGGAAGTGGCCGCGCCCGCACCCGAACACATGTCGCACAGGGCGGGCGCCGAAACAAGAATTGATTTGGTTCTTTAATACTTGAAATGTGCGGTTTGGATATCCTCCGGTGTATGCTAAACGTGTTCAGGATAATAGGTAGTGTCACTCCTGCGCCTAAAGGACTGGTTCAAAGCCTGTCAGCAGGCATGATGCATTGAACACCACTGCTGGTGCCGCATGCCTCTGGGTTAAAACTGCTCAAACCGTCCGGTATGTCTCCATTCCCCTACAGCCACGTTCCGCGCCACATCGGTTAGCACTGCATAGGCCTCTTGGTGTCCGCCCCGAGGGTGGATATAGGGATGAGCATGGGTCTCCTTCGCGAGGAGGTCGCGATAAAATATTCATATCTTCTTTACTCTGCAGTCTTTCCCTCGTTGAGGAATGTGAGTGTGTTAAAGGTGCGCACTCTCCTGTTGGATTGGGCGAGCGGGTTGATAAATGTGACATCGAAGAAATCTGTGCCTCCAGTGCTTCCCCTTGCCGTGCTGTCCGGCCTTGTACGATGAAGGCCATCCCGCGGCTCAATGGCGGGGTGGCGAGCAGCCTTCTGCAGGTCCGGGGCAAGCAAGCGAATCTGGCGGTCATTTCTTCGTATTCCATGGCCTCCGTGAACGACGAAAGCGGCGAAATGTTCAAGCTCTGCATTTGTTGGGCTGAGTGATTAGAGGGGAGCATGTGAAGAACAGGATCGGAATTTTGAAATGTTTGGTTTAGTTTCTGGAACGTTTGGGTAATTTGGGTTTACTTGAATGGGTTGATATACTTAATTTTCCTGATAAGAGCAACCATTTGGGTTAGTTTACTGGAGTGGAACATAGGGTGAAATTGCTAATAGCCTGTGCAATGTGGCGACGGCGGAGAAAAAACTTATGCAAAGAAATTGAAAAGAATGAGAAGAACACGCTTAATTGGGTAGCCAGGGACCACTGTTAGGCACGGGTCAGTGCTAGAGAACTGCGGCAAACGGCGTCAGCAATGAGTGGCAGGGTGAGGGAGGAAATCATTGTAAGGGGTCAAATGTATTCAGAAGAGGAGTTTGGTTCGGGGCTGCAGACAACATGATAAGCAAAGGGTCCAATAAGGTCTGTGATAGGGGTAAATCGGCGGGGTAAGAGATCCTCAGAACCAATTACCCTGAGAAGGAGGTGTTGCGAGCGACAAAAGTGCTGCCGTGGTATTGTTGAACGAACAAAAGGGAGTGTGTATAGAAGAGAGTTGAGGAAGCTACAAGCAAGTATAAAAGGGGCAGGGTCTACCACCGACGCTCTGCGACTAGCGTAAGAAAAGTTTTCTTGGGTCTGAAGTTGACTCTCAACTTCCCTACTCGGGACTTGGCTTGAAGTTGTCTGCCAACTTGCTTGACCCTCCATGAGGAAGCAGTTTACTCAGCTTATAAGACTTTTGGCTACCCCTAAAGTCCGAACAAAACTACAGAAGATACCAAGAAATGCATAAAAATACTTTGTGTGGACAATACTCTAAGCAAAAGATACTTAAGAAACTAACAATTAATTTGGTCCTCTTATTTCCCATTCTCTAAATCAGATCCAAACAACTCCTCTAAAATATCCATGCTGTCCAAGCAGTCCCCACAAATATCTGCGAATGGCTCACAACTCTCTATTTCCCCCTGGGAGATATCTAGACTACTAAAGATATCTCCATCCGGTTCCATCGTGGGCACAACTTGATCCATACTCTCTATTCCAGGCCCACCAGTCCAACACTTTCCATGCCCCCTGTTCCTCTCCTCCTCCTCCTCCTCATCCTCTTCCTCATTCTCCTCATCCTCTTCTTCCTTCCTCCTCCTCATCCTCCTCATCCTCTTCCTCTTCTTCCTCCTCCTCATCCTCTTCCTCTCTCTCCTCCTCCTCATCTTCCTGAGCCTCGTACACTAGCTCAGGGGCTAACCATTCCTCGAAGGACTCCCCGCTCTCCTCCTCGACCTTCTCAGCCTCTCCCGGACTTACCTCCCTCGCTTCTTCTTCTATGAAGAGGCGGCGCACGAACTCGATGATTTGCTTCTTTGTTTGCCGCCGGATGTAGTCGTCGGCATCGGTTGGCCCGTAGGCGGCGAGACGAAGGCCATTGATGGAACGGGAAGGGCGGTTTTTGGAAATAGGGACAGAGGGGCGAAGGTTGCTCATTGTATAGACGTTGGGGAACGGGAGGCAATGTAGGGTGTTTTGGGTGTGTGGGGGGAGAGGGGTGATGAGTAAAATGATCGGGGGCATTTGGAACTTAGAATAAAGGGGTTTAAATAGGCTCCCGGGGCAGGTTCTATAGATTAGGAATAGGTAAAATAAATCTGCAAGGGATTTTGCAATAGTGCATTTGCGCCTTCTTCTCAAAAAAAGGCGAATTTGGAGGAGGAGGTAAGCTAAAAGGGAAAAGGGACTTGATTCGGGGTCGATTCAGAGGGTTAAATACAGTATAAAAATATCTAGATAAAATGGAAGTAAATTTGGAAATGACGGTTGGAGAAGTTAGGGGCGGGATCGTTGTAGGTTGCTGGATTACACGAGGGAACCATTTCCTGTATTACGTGAAGGGAGGACCATTTCCTGTATAACGTGAAGGGAGGACATTTCCTGTATAAATGAGGGAGGACCATTTTTTGTATTACACGCCCCCTTTCTCAAGGCGAACGTCCCGGGTCGTCACTGCTCTTCTTCTGCTTCCGTTAGTTTCGCTGTTTTATTGATAAGATGTATGGTCTCTCAAACGGGTACGGATGCAACTGATTACCAATATGATGCTCTAAAAAGTAGGTTCGCATTACTGGTACCTCACTTTGTAGCATAGCCTCATATATTGGTTTGATCACATCGAGGTGGGGTTGAATACATTCTTCTTCCGTGACTCTTCCGAATCTTCCAAGAGTGAAAAAATATATGTGATATGCAAACTCTTCTGGAAGATGCCGGAGGAATGGATGTCGATAAGAAAAGAAGACGCGCATCATCAAGAACGAATCTTCGTAAGATAAGTGCGGTCCATGTAGCGCCCTAAAAATAAACAGATGCTTATCATGAAATAAGAAATGACCTGCGCATCGTTCGCATCCTCGGAGATATTGCGCAGCCAAAAAGATAATCTTCTTCTTCCGACTGTATGCTGTGCATGGTTGTGAAGGAGAGCTAGAGATGAAGTTGTGGTGGACGGTCCCGATGAATGGCCGCGACCAGCTCCTGACGTACTGGGACCTGCACGAGGTCCTCTCGGGGGACGACCGGAACCTCTTCTGGGCGGGTTGTTGTCTCCTGAAGGTCCTCCTCTGGTCATCATCACTGCTTCAGGAGGATCTCGCCGCCTCCAACGTTCCCAATTTGTGGGGAGAAACGTAAGGTTCCCATAGAGGATACGGGACCAGCCTGTATTCCATATCCGGGGGTAAGGCGTAACTCTCAGTCGCACGTCTTGGTTGTTCTTGAGAAATACGTAAATTGACGGATAATATTCAGATACGTTTGCGACAAGTCTCCAGCAGCTACCATTCCATATCTTCCTATAGAGTAATGATATATTACCTCCACAAACTCTGGACCTGCTTCCGTGAACCCCGTTTTGGAATGAAAATAGAACTCTTATTAATAGTCGGAAATCTTCTTCAGGTAGCAATGGTCCGTTCAACGTACGAAAACATAGGCATATATTAATGTAGAAATGGATGATTACGTGGAGTTCGTAGTAGTCCCGCGTAACCGAGATGATCCATTCCCAGGCCCTTTTTCCTCCCATAGGAATCATTCTATAGTTAAAGATGAGTATGCCCCGTGGTTGCGCATAGTCCTGTGTGAGAAGGAATTCTTCAGGCCTCTGATGGTAAGGGACCAGACGACGTGCATGGATGGCCCTCCTTGATCTCTTCCCTGAGCTTGAACAGAGCTGATAGTGCGGGTGTCTTTCCTCCGTGACGATGCAAGGGTTCGAGTACTTGGTTTGGAAGGCCGGCCACTTCACAGCCTGCTGCATTGCTCTTCCATGTACTACAAGTACTTTAGAGCCAACTGAAAAGGTTCTGACTGCAGGTTCTGCATCCTTATTTCTTGTCTGTGTTAGCGCGCGGTGTGATCTCCAGCCTTCGGGCCAGTAGTTCAACTTCCCTACTCTCTTCATCGATAATATTTGTTTCCATGTCTCTCTGTAACATTCTAGGAGCCCTTCCGTACATTAGCTCGAATGGTGAGCGTCCATTTCTTCCTCTTCTTCGACGGTAGCCGTATAACACTTTTGGTAAGGCATCTTCCCACTGGATTTCATTCTCCAACATAGTTTTCGATATTGCTCGTTTGATGGTTCCAACCATCCTCTCCGCTTTCCCGTTGGACATAGGAGCGTATGCGAGAACGGTCTTCAGCTGAATCTCTTTCTCTTCCAAAAAACGAAGCAGTGAAGTTGCAGTAAAACAAAGGGCGTTATCCGAGATGATCCTTTTTGGAAGACCAAACGGTTCAATTATTTCTTTTTCGATGAATCTCAGTACCACCTCAGCATTTGCCTCCTCGATTGCAACTGCTATTGGCCATCCAGTAAGGTTCCACCCTATAAGGAGATATTTGTTTCCGGAAGAAGTTTCCTTGAACGGGCCGCGAAGTCAATTGAGAAGGTTTCAAAGAGACCGGAAACTGGAAAACTTAGAGTTGTCTTATACTTCCGTATTGGAGTGAATTTTTGGCAGTTGTCGCAGCTTTTCACGAAGTTATAGACGTCCTTATGGATACCGGGCCACCAGAATCTCTCAGACAAATTTTTTGGTTGTTTCGAGATCCAATGCCCTAGCTCATCATGGAAAGTCCTCAAATCTTCATTCTTTCTTTCAAAGGGGCCACTAGTCGGGGACCGGCTTTAGTGTGCCGGAAAAGTTTCCCATTCCACAATGTAAAAGCCTTTTGATTCCTGCGTACCCAATTTCGGTGTTCAAGATCAACCTTTCTCATTTCTAGTCCATCGAGGAATTTGATCAGTCCGTGAATATTAGCTTCGTACTCGTTATCGTTCGGCAACTGCAACTCGGCGACTCCGACGATGTCCTCCGAAGCTTTTTCATTTGGAATCAGTGCGTCCCTCAAGCGGGATAGGTAATCGGCAGGCTGATTATTGCGTCCGGGTCTATACACAATTTCAAACGATATTCTGCGAAAATGTCGAGCCATCGGGCCAAGCGGTGATGTACATCCTTCTTTTGGAATGCTGTTTTAAGTGCCTGGTGATCAGTTATCAAGACAAATTTCTCGAGTGATAAAAGGTATACGCGAAACTTTTTCAGCGCGAAGACGACAGCTAGCGCTTCTTTCTCGCAGACTGAGTATCTTTTTCCGCGTCATTCAGAGTTCGGCTTGCGAATTGAACAGGGTGTAGTCTTCCGTTTTCATCTTTTTGGGACAAAACGGCACCCAAAGACCGTTCTGAGGCATCTGTCTCCACAACGAATGGTCTCTTGAAATCTGGGTACATGAGAACTGGGGGACACATAGCTTATCTTTAAGCTCCTTAAATGCAGTTTCCATTTCCTTGTTCCAGTGAAATTTTCCGTTCTTCGTAGTGCTGGCATGTAACGGTGCTGCAGTCTTGGCGAAATCTTTGATAAATCTTCTGTAATATGAGGCCAGTCCTAAGAAGCTTCGGACCTCCGTCTTTGAAGCGGGCCTTGGTGCCAACTTTATTTTTTTCGTTTCTCTGGATCCACTCTAATTCCCTCTTGGTCGACGATATGACCGAGTAATTGGATAGAAGTTTTCGCAAAGAAGCATTTGCTCAACTTAATTTTCAAGCTATACTCCGATATCCTCTCCACAACTGTCTTGACGTGCGAGATGTGCTGATCCAATGTTTCTGAGAATATGACGACATCATCGATATAGACTCTTGCGAATGGAAGTCCTTTCAAAACCTCGTTCATCATTCTTTGGAATGTAGCTGGTGCATTCATGAGACCAAAGGCATCACTTCGAACCTGAACGTACCGGCTTTGCTGGTAAAGGTTGTTTTTTCCTTACATTTTTCATCCAATGGAATCTGCCAATAGCCAGTGAAAGGTCAATTGAGGTGAAATATCTCCCGTCCTTCAGGTCCTCGAGGATCTCCTCCATGTTCGGAATCGGAAATCGATCGGGTATCATTCTCTGGTTCAGTTGTCGGTAATCGACGCAAAAACGCAGCTTTCCATCCTTCTTTGATGCGACCACAACTGGAAACGACCATGGGGATGAAACTGGTCGAATAATATCATTTTCAGCATACTTGTAACATTTTCTGAGATAAATTGGTCATATTTTGGCGGTTGACGTCTAGGCTTGTGGTAAATCGGTTGAGTGTCGGTAAGTTCGAACGAGTGAGTAACCGGTACACTTGCTTTTCTTAAATCTGAAACGCTCCATGCAATTACTTCGGAAGATGTTAACATGTCGGATATTTTCCGTGAGGCGGGGGCGGGAAGGTGCTGCACTTTTCCTTGATTTCTGCCATTTGGCGCCCTTTTTCTTCTTGATCCTCAACCTCAATATTTTGAAGGACCTCTTCCGTCGTGCTCACATCTTCATATATGGAATTCGACGTATTCTTTTTTTCTTTGCAACGGTAATCTTCTTTCATGCTCCGAATTCTGTCCTTTGATTCGATATCATCGCAAAAAGAAACACATTCGGGTTTCAAACTTATCCTAGAATCCCAGTCGTCATCTGTTTCAAACCCGGAATCATAATCGTCCCATGCCATGTTCATTAACCCCGAGGGTACCCTTTTCCACTTCCGAAAGTGTTAGTTGGTTCCGAATCTTCGCTGTCATAGCTAGAGGTAAATCTTCACTGTCCGTTTCTTTAAATCTTCAGGATGCGTGCTTTTGTCGAAATCCAGGGCATCTTCACGGTTCTGCCGTCAATATTAA
>NADL03000580.1:0-35065 GCA_002205965.3 Kappaphycus alvarezii
AGGTGACTTCAATTTTTCCTTAGCCCATTGAGAGAGGTGCGAAAGTTAAACGATTCTTCCATTTTTCTCTTTCGGTGGACTGGTTACTGCAAATTTGTTGCTTTTACAAATGTTTTAAGGACTTGCACTTTCGTTTGGAGCCCATGATGTGCACATTCGAATGTACAGAGCACGTCTCTGCGCTGTTGGCGGCTTCAGTTTACAGAAAGTCTCTGCCTACATAGATAAAGTACTACTATCTCATGAACCGTTACAGAGACATACATTATTCTTTGAAATGACATAAGGTTCGAGACCGAGTCAGGTAAAATATACGTTTCAATTATTGTAATTTGCAACGATATGTAGTTCAGTTAATTTTCAGGTCTCCGGAGTCGGGAGTCAGGGGTTTTTTTTCAAATAAGGTGCACTTACGCTTATGTTGAACTACAAATGTGGAGAGAATAATGCTAGTTGAGTCAAGATCTTGAGCGACGACCCCCTAGGATGTGGGCTTTCGTAAAATTGAGGTCGAGCCCGTTGATTTTGTTGATATGACTCTTTCGAGCCTTTTAGAGATAGTACGTATCAATATGAAAGGGAACAGATTTCTCGTTTAATGTCCATGCTTCCGGTTGCACTACCGTCAATTCAAGCGCATATTCACGCACTGCGACGAATTGCGATTTGTACTTACTGTCTCATCGGGGAATTGGTTAGTTTACCACTGTGTGGTCTAGTGCGATGGACTATCAGTTGGATTAACTTATTTGTGGATAAGAGATGACCTCCTACCTTTACTGGTTGTCGTTAGTTGTTGTGTGAGCTCGGATTTTGGTAGGTTCGCCGGGCTATTGTGGTGCAAAAGAGCATGGTCGAGTTGGATAATAAAGCTACGACGACTTGAGTCAGTGACCTTCCCCAGCATCCATTCAACGACTTTTTCAGATCCGAACAGGTCCAAGCAGGCAAGCTATGTGAGGGATGCCCGCCGTCTGCAGTGGCCGACTGAGCCACCTACTCAAAGGCCAAACCGCAATTCAGTTTGTTTTACAAGAGCGCCGCTTCCTGTTCGTTCTTAGTGCGTAGGTATTCCTCTCACTTTCTAGCACCCAGATGCATGCACGGTGTTAGATGATGTGGCAAGGAACGTGGCCGTGATGGCAATGGAGAGCCACGGAAAGGTTCGGGGGGTCATGATTCAAAGGCCCGCTGCAGCAGCCGTCATGTCCAATGCGGCCTGCTCGATGGCTGGCCTTAAGGTAGCCTCCTAGGGAGCGTAGCTCCTCCCCGATTACTGCGTCAGCATATCCTTTCGATTCCATTGTGGTTGTCTGGAAATTTAGGATAGATCGGATATACCTTCCAAGAGTAAAACACCCAAACCTTTTCCCCTTTTGCAAGCACCATTGTCTGAACCGGGAACACCCTGCCGAAGAGTCTGGTGTCCGAAACCCTGGACGTCCACGGCGACCACCTCATCTAATGTAAATTCGGCCCCAGCGGGTCGAACGCCACGATGACCTGGTTACTGCGCTGGGTAACGATCTCAGCCTCGGTGCAAGGCGTTACGCCGTCGAAACCCGTCCATACACAAGACGAGGTCGGCCATCAGGGCCACGGGCGCCGCCGCCGGCACCGATTACTTTGATATCACCTTTGTGAGCCGGTTGGCTCCTGCCCGCCATAGAATGAGAACCTTCAACCCTCTCACGACCTTGAAAGCAGTCTGATAGGGGTAAATCGGCGGGGAAGAGATCCTCAGAACCAATTACCCTGAGAAGGAGGTGTTGCGAGCGACAAAAGTGCTGCCGTGGTATTGTTGAACGAACAAAAGGGAGTGTATATAGAAGAGAGTTGAGGAAGCTACAAGCAAGTATAAAAGGGGCAGGTCTACCACTGACGCTCTGCGACCAGCGTAAGAAAAAGTGTTCTTGGGTCTGAAGTTGACTCTCAACTTCCTACTACTCGGGACTTGGCTTGAAGTTGTCTGCCAACTTGCTTCACCTCCACTAAAGGAAGCAGTTTACTCGGCTTATATAGACTTTTGGCTACCCCAAAAGTCTCAACAAACATACTAATAACCATAAAATGTATTCACGGTAATCGTGTGAACCAGAGAGACTATTAGAAGATATTTCCTCAAGGTAAATATCTAGGTGCCATACCCATGCCAGCCACCATCGGCCAGGGGTGGGAATTGATGTGGCCATTATATAGACCTTTCAGAGCTACTTGTCGTATCACCCACAACCTGGAACTGTACTGACATCTACTATGACAGCGTGTCCTAAAATGAAAAAATCAGCCGACGAATTTGCCACACTCACCCAAATTAAAAATATCTTGCAAATTCAAAAACTGTAAAAATATCTTCCCAATTCCGATACTGTATACAATCATGGTCCTCATCTAGATTTTTTCGTGCGCGAATTTGCGCACATCACGCCCTCTCGCTCAAGACGAACGTCCCGACTCGTCACTGCTCTTCTTCTGCTTCCGTTAGTGTTCGCTGTCTTATTGATAAAATGTATGGTCTCTCAAACGGGTACGGATGCAACTGATTACCAATATGATGCTCTAAAAAGTAGGTTCGCATTACTGGTACCTCACTTTGTAGCATAGCCTCATATATTGGTTTGATCACATCGAGGTGGGGTTGAATACATTCTTCTTCCGTGACTCTTCCGAATCTTCCAAGAGTGAAAAAATATATGTGATATGCAAACTCTTCTGGAAGATGCCGGAGGAATGGATGTCGATAAGAAAAGAAGACGCGCATCATCAAGAACGAATCTTCGTAAGATAAGTGCGGTCCATGTAGCGCCCTAAAACATAAACAGATGCTTATCATGAAATAAGAAATGACCTGCGCATCGTTCGCATCCTCGGAGATATTGCGCAGCCAAAAAGATAATCTTCTTCTTCCGACTGTATGCTGTGCATGGTTGTGAAGGAGAGCTAGAGATGAAGTTGTGGTGGACGGTCCCGATGAATGGCCGCGACCAGCTCCTGACGTACTGGGACCTGCACGAGGTCCTCTCGGGGGACGACCGGAACCTCTTCTGGGCGGGTTGTTGTCTCCTGAAGGTCCTCCTCTGGTCATCATCACTGCTTCAGGAGGATCCTCCCGCCTCCAACGTTCCCAATTTGTGGCGGAGAAACGTAAGGTTCCCATAGAGGATACGGGACCAGCCTGTATTCCATATCCGGGGGTAAGGCGTAACCTCTCAGTCGCACGTCTTGGTTGTTCTTGAGAAATACGTAAATTGGACGGATAATATTCAGATACGTTTGCGACAAGTCTCCAGCAGCTACCATTCCATATCTTCCTATAGAGTAATGATATATTACCTCCACAAACTCTGGACCTGCTTCCGTGAACCTTCCGTTTTGGAATGAAAATAGAACTCTTATTAATAGTCGGAAATCTTCTTCAGGTAGCAATGGTCCGTTCAACGTACGAAAACATAGGCATATATTAATGTAGAAATGATATTACGTGGAGTTCGTAGTAGTCCCGCGTAACCGAGATGATCCATTCCCAGGCCCTTTTTCCTCCCATAGGAATCATTCTATAGTTAAAGATGAGTATGCCCCGTGGTTGCGCATAGTCCTGTGTGAGAAGGAATTCTTCAGGCCTCTGATGGTAAGGGACCAGACGACGTGCATGGATGGCCCTCCTTGATCTCTTCCCTGAGCTTGAACAGAGCTGATAGTGCGGGTGTCTTTCCTCCGTGACGATGCAAGGGTTCGAGTACTTGGTTTGGAAGGCCGGCCACTTCACAGCCTGCTGCATTGCTTTTCCATGTACTACAAGTACTTTAGAGCCAACTGAAAAGGTTCTGACTGCAGGTTCTGCATCCTTATTTCTTGTCTGTGTTAGCGCGCGGTGTGATCTCCAGCCTTCGTGGCCAGTAGTTCAACTTCCCTACTCTCTTCATCGATAATATTTGTTTCCATGTCTCTCTGTAACATTCTAGGAGCCCTTCCGTACATTAGCTCGAATGGTGAGCGTCCATTTCTTCCTCTTCTTCGACGGTAGCCGTATAACACTTTTGGTAAGGCATCTTCCCACTGGATTTCATTCTCCAACATAGTTTTCGATATTGCTCGTTTGATGGTTCCAACCATCCTCTCCGCTTTCCCGTTGGACATAGGAGCGTATGCGAGAACGGTCTTCAGCTGAATCCTTTCTCTTCCAAAAACGAAGCAGTGAAGTTGCAGTAAAACAAAGGGCGTTATCCGAGATGATCCTTTTTGGAAGACCAAACGGTTCAATTATTTCTTTTTCGATGAATCTCAGTACCACCTCAGCATTTGCCTCCTCGACTGCAACTGCTATTGGCCATCCAGTAAGATGTTCCACCCCTATAAGGAGATATTTGTTTCCGGAAGAAGTTTCCTTGAACGGGCCCGCGAAGTCAATTGAGAAGGTTTCAAAGAGACCGGAAACTGGAAAACTTAGAGTTGTCTTATACTTCCGTATTGGAGTGAATTTTTGGCAGTTGTCGCAGCTTTTCACGAAGTTATAGACGTCCTTATGGATACCGGGCCACCAGAATCTCTCAGTTACGAATTTTTTGGTTGTTTCGAGATCCCAATGCCCTAGCTCATCATGGAAAGTCCTCAAGATCTTCATTCTTTCTTTCAAAGGGGCCACTAGTCGGGGACCGGCTTTAGTGTGCCGGAAAGTTTCCCATTCCACAATGTAAAAGCCTTTTGATTCCTGCGTACCCAATTTCGGTGTTCAAGATCAACCTTTCTCATTTCTAGTCCATCGAGGAATTTGATCAGTCCGTGAATATTAGCTTCGTACTCGTTATCGTTCGCAACTGCAACTCGGCGACTCCGACGATGTCCTCCGAAGCTTTTTCATTTGGAATCAGTGCGTCCCTCAAGCGGGATAGGTAATCGGCAGGCTGATTATTGCGTCCGGGTCTATACACAATTTCAAACCGATATTCTGCGAAAATGTCGAGCCATCGGGCCAAGCGGTGATGTACATCCTTCTTTTGGAATGCTGTTTTAAGTGCCTGGTGATCAGTTATCAAGACAAATTTCTCGAGTGATAAAAGGTATACGCGAAACTTTTTCAGCGCGAAGACGACAGCTAGCGCTTCTTTCTCGCAGACTGAGTATCTCTTTTCCGCGTCATTCAGAGTTCGGCTTGCGAATTGAACAGGGTGTAGTCTTCCGTTTTCATCTTTTTGGGACAAAACGGCACCCAAAGACCGTTCTGAGGCATCTGTCTCCACAACGAATGGTCTCTTGAAATCTGGGTACATGAGAACTGGGGGACACATAGCTTATCTTTAAGCTCCTGAAATGCAGTTTCCATTTCCTTGTTCCAGTGAAATTTTCCGTTCTTCGTAGTGCTGGCATGTAACGGTGCTGCAGTCTTGGCGAAATCTTTGATAAATCTTCTGTAATATGAGGCCAGTCCTAAGAAGCTTCGGACCTCCGTCTTTGAAGCGGGCCTTGGTGCCAACTTTATTTTTTTCGTTTTCTCTGGATCCACTCTAATTCCCTCTTGGTCGACGATATGACCGAGTAATTGGATAGAAGTTTTCGCAAAGAAGCATTTGCTCAACTTAATTTTCAAGCTATACTCCGATATCCTCTCCACAACTGTATTGACGTGCGAGATGTGCTGATCCAATGTTTCTGAGAATATGACGACATCATCGATATAGACTCTTGCGAATGGAAGTCCTTTCAAAACCTCGTTCATCATTCTTTGGAATGTAGCTGGTGCATTCATGAGACCAAAAGGCATCACTTCGAACCTGAACGTACCGGCTTTGCTGGTAAAGGTTGTTTTTTCCTTACATTTTTCATCCAATGGAATCTGCCAATAGCCAGTGTAAAGGTCAATTGAGGTGAAATATCTCCCGTCCTTCAGGTCCTCGAGGATCTCCTCCATGTTCGGAATCGGAAATCGATCGGGTATCATTCTCTGGTTCAGTTGTCGGTAATCGACGCAAAAACGCAGCTTTCCATCCTTCTTTGGTGCGACCACAACTGGAAACGACCATGGGGATGAAACTGGTCGAATAATATCATTTTTCAGCATACTTGTAACATTTTCTGAGATAAATTGGTCATATTTTGGCGGTTGACGTCTAGGCTTGTGGTAAATCGGTTGAGTGTCGGTAAGTTCGAACGAGTGAGTAACCGGTACACTTGCTTGTCTTAAATCTGAAACGCTCCATGCAATTACTTCGGAAGATGTTAACATGTCGGATATTTTCAGTGAGGCGGGGGCGGGAAGGTGCTGCACTTTTCCTTGGATTTCTGCCATTTGGCGCCCTTTTTCTTCTTGATCCTCAACCTCAATATTTTGAAGGACCTCTTCCGTCGTGCTCACATCTTCATATATGGAGTTCGCCGTATTCTTATTTTCTTTGCAAAGGTAATCTTCTTTCATGCTCCGAATTCTGTCCTTTGATTCGATATCATCGCAAAAAGAAACACATTCGGGTTTCAAACTTATCCTAGAATCCCAGTCGTCATCTGTTTCAAACCCGGAATCATAATCGTCCCATGCCATGTTCATTACCCCCGAGGGTACCCTTTTCCACTTCCGAAAGTGTTAGTTGGTTCCGAATCTTCGCTGTCATAGCTAGAAGTGAAATCTTCACTGTCCGTTTCTTTTAAATCTTCAGGATGCGTGCTTTTGTCGAAATCCAGGGGCATCTTCACGGTTCTGCCGTCAATATTAACTGAAACCATTTGGTTGCCCAAGTCAATGCATGTTCCTAGTCTTTCCATTGTGGGGCAGCCAATGATTGCATCGAAAGGGAGATCCGGCATGACAAGAAAGTCTACATCAACTTTAGAGTCCCCAAAGAACACGGAAACCTTGTCAACAGTGCCCATGCATTTTGAGACGGTTCCATCCGCTACAGTTATTTTTCGAGTCGTTGGAGTAATTTCGAGACCTAGATCTGTCACCAAGTTTCTGAAATGAGGTTTGGAACAGCACCCGAATCGAAGAGAGCTTGGGTTTTCATACCCAATACTTTGACTGGTACCAGCTTAAGACGTCTTGGTGCTGTCGAGGCCGATTGAAGAAACAGTTTCTTACCCTTAGCGGACTTATTAGACCTGATAATTTTTTTGAGTTCTTTTCTCGCATCCTCTGCGTCGCCCCTCAAAAGTTGACCAAACGTTATCCCAGTTGGGGCCGATGCAAGCTCAGCCACCAAATTGTACCTCTTCACATACTCTAGTACGTCCTTAGAGATACTCTTAACTTTCTTACTCTTTTTCGTCTTCTTGGCCGGAGTGACTCCCACTCCTGGAACAACTTGATCAGACCTCTTGGTTCGAGGAGGTACAGGTGCTGGGATATGCTCCAGCATTCCATACTCTAGCCTAGGTTTCTTCGATAAAATGTTCCCTTCCCCATCCCTTTTTGTCACATTGACTTGACTAATCTCTTCAGCGATGGATACGTTACCGGCATCCGTCAACCTTTGATCCCTTCTATTTTGTAAGATTTTCACCTCTGGTCCTGACTCACTCCTTGCTTCCGATAAATTTGCTCTTCTGTTGTCTTTAGACCAGCAGTTACTTTCATGATGCCCATATCGACCGCACTTTGCACAACGAGTGTTTCTATGTGGATTATCAGGACACCTGTTTGCAAAGTGTCCAGGCTTGTGACAGTAAGAACAGACTTCTGCGGCCTTAGGGGCCCCAGACTGGTTCTTCTTAATGGTAAGAGTAAGGCTTTCCAACTGCGAGGTTATCATGTCAAGTCGATTATCGAATCGGGTTTCCAACCTTTCTTCCAAGTTTTTGACATCGCTCCTGACAGATTCTAATGCCGCTGCACTAGTAGCCGGCCTTTGATAATTCTTTTCAGGATGTACGATAGGCATCGATGTGCGGGTTTCCCTCGGTACCTCACTCAGTGACTGAAACGTCTCCGAATTTTTGACAAATTCTACTATGGTACCCTTCAGTTCATCAAAAGTGTGAGGGCCCTTGATAAGGAGGAAATCGGAGAGCCGCTTATCCCCCATAGCCGCCTTACGCAGCATTCCGTACTTGGCTTGGGCGTTGAACCCAGCCTTTTCATAAAGATCACACAAGTACACCAATGAGCTTAACAAATCGTCGAAGTTGAGCCGGGCCTCTATGGCGTACGAATCATCTCATCTGGTTCTACCTCCTTAGCATACTCTTTCACAAGCCACTCACATACCTCACCGAAGTTACGCCCATTCCCGTTAAGAGACCACCCGTCGATAAACTTGGACTTATATTTGTGCTTTGCGTCACCATGAAGATAGGCGAAGATACTTGCGGCCTTCTCTTCATCGCCCTTCTCTCGCATCACAACGTTGACATATGTGTAAAGAAACTCCTCAACGTCTTCAGTCTTGCCGCCTGTGAACGTTATACGAGCAGCGTTGAGATCCATGATTACAGAAAAGAAATCCCCCCGAAGTGTTCCTTACTACTGCTCAACTCGAATACCTCGGGTGCAACCCCCTCCACAAGAGTACCAAATGATAGGGGTAAATCGGCGGGGGAAGAGATCCTCAGAACCAATTACCCTGAGAAGGAGGTGTTGCGAGCGACAAAAGTGCTGCCGTGGTATTGTTGAACGAACAAAAGGGAGTGTATATCGAAGAGAGTTGAGGAAGCTACAAGCAAGTATAAAAGGGGCAGAGTCTACCACTGACGCTCTGCGACCAGCGTAAGAAAAAGTGTTCTTGGGTCTGAAGTTGACTCTCAACTTCCTACTACTCGGGACTTGGCTTGAAGTTGTCTGCCAACTTGCTTCACCTCCACTAAAGGAAGCAGTTTACTCGGCTTATATAGACTTTTGGCTACCCCAAAAGTCTCCAACAAACATACTAATAACCATAAAATGTATTCACGGTAATCGTGTGAACCAGAGAGACTATTAGAAGATATTTCCTCAAGGTAAATATCTAGGTGCCATACCCATGCCAGCCATCCATCGGCCAGGGGTGGGAATTGATGTGGCCATTATATAGACCTTTCAGAGCTACTTGTCGTATCACCCACAACCTGGAACTGTACTGACATCTACTATGACAGCGTGTCCTAAAATGAAAAAAATCAGCCGACGAATTTGCCACACTCACCCAAATTAAAAATATCTTGCAAATTCAAAAACTGTAAAAATATCTTCCCAATTCCGATACTGTATACAATCATGGTCCTCATCTAGATTTTTTCGTGCGCGAATTTGCGCACATCACAGTCCATGTTGATACGCTACGAAAACACCAACAGTTTCTAACCGGATGGCACGGTAGCAACAGGATTGTCCCCGCTCCTATCTCTGCGCTCGGGGGGTGGCACCCCGATTCGTTTTCCCAGATCAGGGAGGTGGCACAACCGTCGCAGCCGAGCCTTGAACCAATACTCCAGGGTGCAGGATATTTTCCCTCGACACGCCGCATTGATGGTCGCTTCCAACGCCGCCTGCTCGGCTGGGCTACCAGTTACATTTAAGTTGGTGCAAATGCTCAGCTATTCGCACTGTGGATCCTGCCAAATGGTTTGAATACAAGGTCATAGGACTAATGCTGGGTTATTCTCATTGCAGATCTTGTAACATGGTTTGAATCCAAGCTCATCGGACTCCCATCCTTCGCACCACTCGCAGTAAAGCAACCCCATGAACCCTCTCTTTCAGAATCCCAATGGGTGGGGTGCAAACTGAACATCGGACCGTGTTCCCTGAGTCGAGGTGCGATGCCTTTCGGTTCGGGCTTAGTTGCCGCAAAGTACAGCATCTGCTGGTTGTCGCACAGTGCCGCATCTGCTGCTAACGGACATTGAAGCACGTCCCCCGGGGGTACGTGGGGTTTGTTTACTCTGAGAGATATGTACGCTGAGTTCCCGAGCTGACTGGACTATCTTAAACAAGAATTCCCTCGCAATAGAGAAGAGCTGTCATCCACTGCAACATAGAGTACGTGGGGATAGAGTCGAATATTTATTCCAAGAAGAAAATACCCAAACCATCCCCCATCCACCACCATTGCCTACCCATCCACTACCTCCAGCAACGTGAAGTACCCCCGCAATGTGAAGTATGAACCCTGTAGAGGCAAACCGGCGGTTTCATCCCCCGCCGCTTATAGCCCACGTAGGCTTCTTACCGGGTGAAAATGAAATGTTCAGCCCATCCTGGCTAGAGCCCCTAGGGGGCAACAGAAGGGTGTAGGATTTCGGTTGCAAATGGAACGAACGTCAAGTCTCCAAGTAGCCCAAGCTGGAGTGGAACACTCGGCTGATGCAGCTGGTGACCGCTGAGCAGCCGTCTTTTCTACCAAGAGCATTGTTCGAAGCACCGGGTGGGGCTGTCTCTTGCAATTCATTAGATGAATCCAAATTGCCGCCGTGAAACACAGGAGTCCTTAGGGTACGCCAACCACTCTTTTTTTCTCTCCCTGCACGAGACATCACTATTACATTACATCACCACATCTGCAATCTCGTGAATCTTTCCGTGAATCAGACATGCACGCCTTTATTCATCGCAAAACATTGCTGCATCACTTGGCTACTCCAGCACGCATCATCCCACATCACGCAACTCTACTGCACTTAACTCGTAAAGTCCATGAGTAGTGAGCCCTCTCCACGTTTCGCCCCCAACTACGTTCCTATACTTTGCACCCCCTCTTCCTCATCCCTCCACTTCGGTGCATCACCAAACACGGGTTTGCCAACTCCCAGTGTCGCCTGCCGCGAGGTTTTAAGAAAAAGGTACGCAACAATTCGCTTATGAAACGAGCGCTTTTGCGGTCTATTTAACCACGATCTTCCGTGCCTCCGCCCTTTCCATCCTTCCCAGGCACAGCCGCAAAACACCATCACGATACCGCTCCACTTCAACTCTCTCAGGATCAATCATGTTGTTCAACCGAAACACAGACTTGTACACGGTTACCACTGATCGGCGGTTCACATTACCTTCATCGGCCTCCTCACCGTCACCCAAGCCAGTGTTCCTTTTCTCCTCTGGAGTGTTCTGCCCATCATCCCCCTTTTCTGGACGCTCCGCCTGAGACCTCACGTTCGAGCCGTCGTTCTCAGTCCCACCGTTCTGCCCAAACTTGTCGAGCTCCTCACTCGGTCCGTCCCCACTCGCCACCACGGCCTTGACCCTCTTCGCGTCTGCCTTCCGATCCACACCCCGGTATCGCTTACCGGTCACCTTCAGGTTCCTCCCTTGCACCTCCACCGAGATGTCCTCCGGCCGAACACCTGGCATCTCAACCTCCAACGTACCGCCGTTCTTTTCCCATTGGTAAGAATAGGAGGGCTCGCGGATAGCCGGGGTTCGCTTCTGGTATTTGACGCCCGAGCGAGCATGGCGCGCGAGGTCATCAATAGCAGGGAACAGGTCAAACGGGTGCAGAGTCGGGTTGCACAGGGCCATCATGTTGTGTGTGCTTAAGTTGGTAGGGTTGGACGTTGGTAAGTTTGATTTGGTGTTCTACGTATGTAGTCCGTGTGTTTCAGAGTCTTGAGTGAGGGGTCACTGATGACGCGATGAGCGTGTTGGGGTAATATTTATAGAGAATTTATGGGCGGGGGGATTGACGAGTATGCTAATGAAATGGGGCCCGCAGAGCTATTTCGGAGCGTAGATTAGGAACATCCGCAAGGGCCCGACGGGTAAATCGAGCCGTGGACTGGTGTTTTCTAGATGGCGCCGTTCCAATCTCGACGGGATAGAGGGTCGTCCAGAACAGTACACCTAATCTAGAACTTTGTTGGATGCTGCCGGAAACGCCTGGAAACCTTGCAAACTGTGGCAACGCTGAGTCGATGATTTATTCAATTCGGCACAGTACAACACGGCACCGTGACGTTCTCACAATGTCACGGTGTCACGGTGTCACGGTGACACGAACCAGTGCGCACACAGTACTGAACACTGCACGTACAGTACAGTATTAATTACAAAGATAACAATTGTACTGTATTTTTATATTTATTTAACTCGTGTGTTTTCTGCAGATTCAATTACACTGTAGAGGGGGCAAACGTGGGGTTGTACACTTTTTACAGTACATGTCCTGTACAGGGCACAGTGCTGTACAGTAGCTGAGGGGGAGGGAGACCTTTGTTGGAAGACTGGCATAGGACTGTCACAGCTCTTGGTGGTAAAGCTTTCTGCGATTGATTGCAATCGCAGAAAGCTCAAACATAATTATTGTTCAATTGTAGCAAAAGCAATTTGAAATGTCCTTTAAACTAGGAGAATATATTTCTGATTATTTTTAGTGGAGGGCGACCTATTGGTTACTGTCCCAAAATATGTCTGCTTTAGGAGTACATTTCATGTTACAAGCTGAATTCTATGATTCGAACAATGTCAAGTGTGGCTAAGGGAGGATTAATCGTTATCCCTGATTACAGCGTTCGTAGGTTAAAGCTGTATAGAACTTAAAGCTCTATTCTTTATCTTGCTAAACCGTCCTTGAAATATGGGAAGATACGGTACAATACGCGGGTGGTGGGTATGTATGCGAATTAACTCCCTCCAAACAACCGCCAAGGAAATAATTTAATATCAAAGAATATCAAGTAGAATCAAAACATTTGACTACAGTACTTTAGTATGTTGTTATAAGCTAGCAGGACTAAATCAGCTCCTGGAATTAAATTGCTCGACATCAAATACACCATTCCAAATCTCCGCACCTTTTCATTCTTTTCAGCATATAGAGCTATTGATTGTACGGTACTTCGCAGAACTGCACAAAACCTTTTCAAGACAACCGGTCCACATCCTAGGTTATTGATTTTATTGTTAGGATTGAAGGGTACAACAATGTTATTTGTTTGGACTGGGGTCGATTTCCTACACTTGTTGTATGAGTTTGTCTTGGTATGGTATTTTTAGGGCTGATACAAAACGCATCGAATCTTTGCAGCGAGCATTTATTATTTTTGAGGTACAGAATAGTCATGTTAATTCCCCACCATAGCATATCATTAATAGAAGTATAACACGCAAACACTGTTTATTGAGCTGAGCTGAGTGTAAAAGAATCTCAAACTTCAGAGCTTTTATACGCTAGAAATACAAAAAAAAGTCCTTTGTAAACCCGCTGAAGCCGAAGGAGTAGAAATAAATAGCGCTACTCGAACAATGCGGCAGCTAACGCAGCTTGAACCACAAACAACACAGTAATTTTCAAGAATAATCCCAAACCTCACCTCCAGAGTAGTGCTATAGGCATTTCGTCCAATTAGACAGCGCACATGCGGACGAAAATCTCGAGAAAATTACATAACCAAAATACAACGTCAAATAAAAAAACATAAGTAGATCAGAATGTGGACACTTCCAAAGACACCCCAACTTGAACAAAAAATTAAGATAAAGTGGGTCTTCACACCCTACGACGGACGATAGCACAGAGAATGAGTCGAGTGGAAGCTTTTTCACGTACATACTCCAACTGTATATCCCTGCATTCTGAAAAATATATATGCATAAAAAGCCCAAAGACATCTTACTTGTCTAATTAAAAAGAGGATTGCCGTAGAGAATAGGAGTTCCTTATCCGCATTTAAGCCTCTTCTGTACCCTTGCTTAATATTTATATGTTATTAGAGGGTTACAGTAGACGTTTCTAGAACTAAAAACTTCAGGATTCAGAAAAGGTTGAAAAGAAGAAAATTTCTTGAAATTGCTGAAGAGCACAGTATTTGAGTAACGTAAATCACTGAAAATCATACAAATGCAGAATGAGGAATATTAAGCGGTACAATTCATCAGCAATCAACTAAGAAAGTAGAACTTAAAGAGCCCTTGTTTACTGAAAAGTGCAATTTAGTACAGTGCAAATAACTGTAATGTGACGGAGTGCTGCTATAAATTTACTGGTACGGGAGCACTACATGTTACTTGAAATACATGTTGCTTTATCTAGTTGTTTGTTGGGTTAGGTTGCATCAGGTGTTTGGTTAGAGAAGGGATGCAGCAAGAAACTGCCGGCGTCGCTACTTACGTCTGCTTGGATTCAGGGGTCTCTTAACACTTCGCTGTAAAGTAAGGACACGGCGTTCTGGCTGTTACTTTTTTCATAAATATACTGCCACTTGCATTCTGTCTACCTGTTTTTTCAATTTTCTATTCAAAATCTATCTCAATCCCTTTCATTGCCCTTATTTGGTTGTCTCGGTTGTATATATAGATGCGAATCTCATTGTGAGACTCGTCGGTCTTATCATTGTTAATTTTTCCATCAGCATCGTGTCCAACATTTTGGTTGATTCTTTGTTTTCTCTAATGCTTGTGTTGGGGAATCATTTTTCAATCCCACAAATTTCATTGAAAATTGTTGTAAAAGTGTAAACTTTTCTGATTTTTCTCAACAGCTGTATATCGAATCATGATGCCCTCTCTGAAGCTATGATGGTTTAATATTGATTAAGATAGAAAAATTAGCTATATTTGCCTCTTTGAAGTCTGTGAAGAGGGTTAATTGCGAGCTAGTATGATTTTTTGGTTTAATTTGTGCATACATAAGGAGCAGATTCTAGAGATACGCGCTGTCGCTGATAATTCAAGTTTTTTTAAAAAATAGTACTGAACGACTGTTGACTCGTATCGAATAAGTTGATACATGTAGTTGTCTGGTAAATATCGTATTCTTGAGCCCGTAAGTCAAAGAGACTAAAGAATTCCGACAATTAGCCCTCCGAATCACCTCATAGTCGAGGGCATGGGGTTTGATGGTTTCTTTCACTGTAATGGAGATGATGGCTAAAACTTGCACAGTGAGAGTCTTAGCCGCTACTCGAAAAATTGCAAAATTTGATATGAACCTTTCAAAGAGCTTTAATTCGAATAAGACTCAATCTATACAGTAGATACCTAAGTGTAGCACAAAAATACACACAATTTTCTTCCAAGTCATATCTTGAGACCTATCACTTCCTTGTACTACTGTCAACAGAAATAGCATTCATAAGGCAGCCACCGAATTTGGTATTGAAATATTGAACGAAATAATGGCCAAAAAGAAACAGCGCCTGCAGATCTGGTTCTATTTAGCGCATACCGGTTATAGTACCAAGAACTTTCGTGATGGAATCATCTTACACTTTTTTCTTGTCCTTACGTAAATACTGTAACGTCTTCGGCAATTCATAATGAGAATCAATTTTAGAAGGCTGTTATTCTCTTTAGAAACATTCTTCTAGGTATAATAATGTGATTATCTCCATTGTTATCGAAAACCTTCGATAGGTATTTTTTTGAGATGTTTGGAAGGTGTAAAAAATCTACGAGAGATAGAATACCTGCATAATGTTCAATTATTAAGACTCCAGGAGATGCAAATTTTCATTTGTATTAGCTGCTTTTGCAAGTTCGGAACAGTTTTGGAGATAATGAGTACAGTGATGTTTTTGAGAATCGCGTGAAAAAAGCAGTGGACGGTGAAAGAAAGAAACGCCCAAAAAGAACTGTCGGGAGAAAGAACAGAATACAAACGCCCAGAGCGAGAGAGAAGCATGGAATAATGCTAAATTTAATATTTTAAATGACAGAACGTGGGAAAGAGCACGTTTAATCTATCAAAATAATTTATCTTGTGTTGGGACCCTGTCTTCCGTGTTGATCTTCCCGAGTTTCACGAAGGAGCAGTTAGTGGTTTGTTAACTTCTAAAAACCGTGAAATATTAATGAAATTAAAAATGTTCAACGCTGGTAGAGGTTTTTGGAAGTGTATGCAGTAAATTTTCATATTTTACATCCTGAAAAGGGAAAATTGAGTGCCGAGTGGCAGTGCTAAAAGTAGGATCATTTTATACCTTGGACTTCGAGGATGAAGCAGTACAAGTGTAATAGACGAATGACATACATATGAAAGAACCGGTAGATTTCTGTGTTGAAATGTCAAATGTTGTCCTACTGAGCCAGATATTCGTGGAAAAAAAATAATCCTCGACAAAGATGAAACAAAAGAAGAGTCATCTGGGTAGGTCAGAAACAAGTAAAACGCAATACTACTTTATATTGGAGACATTTTACATTCGGTAAGACAATTGAACAAGCTCAGATGTGGTTGCCTCCAATATATTCCCCGAGGTTTTATTTCCTTGAAATTTAAAAACCTTCCGCAGAACGGCTTTCCTGGGACCATGATGGTGATCAATAACATACTGAAAACAAGATGTAGGAGGAGAAATGGTTTCGTAACCTTCATTAACCGTGATAAGAGGAAGACTGGAAGACTGACTGCAGGATTGATTGGTCGAATACAGTAGATTTCATCTGAGATGAGATTGTGCACCATAGCTGAAGATGGTAAAGATCCAATCAAAGGGAGGCGGATAAAGAAAAATGTAGCAGCAACATCTGGCAAGGCTTAGAAGGACGAGTTAGTGTTTATTGAAGAGATGGAGGGTAGGGGACTGTAGTTACAGACGAGGGGAGGATTGTAAATTTGAACAGAGTTGATATTGAGGAATAGAGCTCTGACAATGAGAAAATCCATGGTGAATGTAGATTACCAGAAGTGGAGGAGGTTTAGAGGGAAGGGCTAAAAAGCGCGAATGTGAAGTAATACATAAATATTAGATTGGAATAATCGTAGGCTACCATAGTGTTTAGGGGACTTTTGTGAAAATTATGAATAAGAAGGGAGATAATCTGCGGAGCGGTGATGAATTCGGATAAGAGACGATTTAAGCTTACTATACCTCTCTCTCTGGTGTTGTAAAATGATGCTATGGGCCGATAGATATGCTCTCATTTTCTTCGGTATAGATTTTTAGCAAAAGAACACATGAATTAGTCAAACATGAAGTAATGTCAATTAATTTAGGATTCATTATGAGTCACAATATTGTGAAATTTAGTCCTTGTGAAGATTTTATAGCGAAACATTAGTTTGAGGTGTGTGCTACAATTCCCGTGTGCTTATCGCGACAGGATTAGCACATGGTATTTTTTAAACATATTCAGCAAACATGTAACAAAAAAGTTCGAAAATTCTGTTAAAAAGATAGATGAACAGCATACATACCGTTCTCGACATCAAAAAATCATACAAGTCGCAAGGAAGCAGGCCGTTGCTAAATAAAAATTAAAATAAGTTTAACCAGGATTCTAAAGGGTTAGGGATTACTGGCAAAGGTAGTGAAATCGATCATTTCGTGTGTTCCCAGCACATACAAGTAAACAATAATTAAAGTGCATGTAATCCAGCAGAGTGAGTTGTCTTAAAGCAGTTAGTCAATAACTGCTTGGTTTCACTGAAATATTACTTGATCAATACTGAATTGCTGCATTCATTAACTTTAGAGAAGCTTGTTTTAATGTATTGAAAGATCCATTTTCTGATTACAGAAGTATAATTACTTCAACGATTATGCATGATCAAAAATTATTAATCAGTAATACGGTAGTGAAAATTGTAATGGGTTTATTTTTAGACAAAAGACCACATCAACTTGTTTTGATACAATTTATAAACAAGTAGGGAAGTTTCACTTGCGTGATATACAGCAGCAGTTGTATTAATCTCATATAATATGTAAATTTCCCGTGTTACTTGATTAACTCAGTAATTTTTGTTGTGATAAACTTAAAATATGCTTTCTATCTGCAGGAACGAAATACGCTAAAATTTAGTCCTTACATGCAATGATTGAAATGATCATTCTTTGAATAAAGTAGCAGGTTACACAACAGCGTTCCTCTACTTGATATTCCCCCCCTCTGTTATTTCAGTAACATTGTACTTGACATTTACTATTGCAACGGCGTTTAATGTATTATCTTTATACTTGTACTGAGATATATATTATTAATATGTTAACAGAGACAGCTCTTTTAGTTTGCTATTGCAGAAATAAAATAAATCTACTTCGCATACTACTTGTAAACGTGGTAACAAATCTAGAAACAGTTTTTAATTACAAAAAGGCTGTGGGAGTTTTCTTGTAACTAAATGCGAGTTTAGCTTGTATTGAACAAGTTTAAGCCTTGATTTAGAAATATTTTCTGCGAAAACACGGCAAGAGTGTTTTTATATTATGAATACGGTATACAGCAAAATATAATTAGAAAACGGCCACTTAAACTTGCAGTATATTATAAAGACACTGTTTCATATGAGAAAGGCAACGCAGTTTGACTCTGTACTTACTTTTTATCGTGACGAGTCCTTTATTATTAGGAAAATACGTCCAAAGATTTTTTTTCCCTCATTTCTATTAAAATAACATGATTTGAACGAACTTATCTATAAAATGAACTACATAAATGAAGTTGAAATAATGTAGGAGTTTTGGTTAGGGGTAGAAACATATTGCTTCTCCTTTGGCAACAAAAGTCCCAATAGGATCAGAATATATAACTGCAATACCAAATTATCTATATTTTATGATATCTTCATACCTTACTTATACTCTACTCCGTTTCTGTTACTAAAGTAACACCTCAAGTCAGCACTTGACACATAAATAAACCTTGTTAATTTATTGAGCATGAACCTACTATGTGTGACTAGGGTACCACGTGAATCTTAAATAGTTATCTCATAACAATGCAACTCTGTATCGTAGATTTTCTCCTTTAAGATAAGACATTTTCGTCCTAAGTACAAACCATCACATTTAATCTTTATATTCATTGCTAACATCATTGTGCAACATGATTTATCACCCGTTTGGTCTATTCACTCTCAATAAAAGATCCAAGAGTTACCATAGAGACACAAATCCCCTAATACACATCTTATAACCGATTCAATGGTCCAACCGAGTTAACTAGTCGTGAAAGAGACTTGTGGTCATCCATGTTCTGTTATTGTATGGTAATCGCATCCCAGTTCTTTTCCTGTTTTTCTACGGAATCATCTCTTTTTAAACGGTTTTACTATAAGCATTGGCTCAAAACGCTCAGTATCATCTGCATTAAACATGACATGAAATTTAACCTGTCTTCCTCTTTTATGGTCCTGGCAAGCGTTCAGTGAAGATGTTTATATAGGGTGCTATCCGAAAAAAGGACCGGATTCATCAAAATTAAAGACATCCTTCAAATCATATCCGGACAAATTCCCTTTCAATATCTGTAGTTCTCGTTCCAATGATACATCACCATAAGATTTGCACAATCGAAGTTTCCATATTTTTTTAAGTTTTCCAGTCAGCCTTCGCAAAACTATAGATGAGACTCTTTTAGTCTTCTAAACAACCACTCGCCCTGTTTTGTAAATAAAGAGCTTTACTACAGATTGTGCCGTCGTTTATGTTGCTACGGTTTGATTCATGGTCGATAAACTATCGAAATAAGGCTTCCTCAAGGGAATTAACTGCCCCTTTCCTATATTAAGCTTGCTTTATAATCGCTCTACTTGATTTAGCTATAAATTTTGTTCTATTGACAAGTAAGCGAGAAATAGTTGCCATGATTAGGTAAGTAGGTGACTTCAATTTTTCCTTAGCCCATTGAGAGAGGTGCGAAAGTTAAATGATTCTTCCATTTTTCTCTTCGGTGGACTGGTTACTGCAAATTTGTTGCTTTTACAAATGTTTTAAGGACTTGCACTTTCGTTTGGAGCCCATGATGTGCACATTCGAATGTACAGAGCACGTCTCTGCGCTGTTGGCGGCTTTCAGTTTACAGAAAGTCTCTGCCTACATAGATAAAGTACTACTATCTCATGAACCGTTACAGAGACATACATTATTCTTTGAAATGACATAAGGTTCGAGACCGAGTCAGGTAAAATATACGTTTCAATTATTGTAATTTGCAACGATATGTAGTTCAGTTAATTTTCACGTCTCCGGAGTCGGGAGTCAGGGGTTTTTTTCAAATAAGGTGCACTTACGCTTATGTTGAACTACAAATGTGGAGAGAATAATGCTAGTTGAGTCAAGATCTTGAGCGACGCCCCCCTAGGATGTGGGCTTTCGTAAAAATTGAGGTCGAGCCCGTTGATTTTGTTGATATGACTCTTTCGAGCCTTTTAGAGATAGTACGTATCAATATGAAAGGGAACAGATTTCTCGTTTAATGTCCATGCTTCCGGTTGCACTACCGTCAATTCAAGCGCATATTCACGCACTGCGACGAATTGCGATTTGTACTTACTGTCTCATCGGGGAATTGGTTAGTTTACCACTGTGTGGTCTAGTGCGATGGACTATCAGTTGGATTAACTTATTTGTGGATAAGAGATGACCTCCTACCTTTACTGGTTGTCGTTAGTTGTTGTGTGAGCTCGGATTTTGGTAGGTTCGCCGGGCTATTGTGTGCAAAAGAGCATGGTCGAGTTGGATAATAAAGCTACGACGACTTGAGTCAGTGACCTTCCCCAGCATCCATTCAACGACTTTTTCAGATCCGAACAGGTCCAAGCAGGCAAGCTATGTGAGGGATGCCCGCCGTCTGCAGTGGCCGACTGAGCCACCTACTCAAAGGCCAAACCGCAATTCAGTTGTTTTACAAGAGCGCCGCTTCCTGTTCGTTCTTAGTGCGTAGGTATTCCTCTCACTTTCTAGCACCCAGATGCATGCACGGTGTTAGATGATGTGGCAAGGAACGTGGCCGTGATGGCAATGGAGAGCCACGGAAAGGTTCGGGGGGTCATGATTCAAAGGCCCGCTGCAGCAGCCGTCATGTCCAATGCGGCCTGCTCGATGGCTGGCCTTAAGGTAGCCTCCTAGGGAGCGTAGCTCCTCCCGATTACTGCGTCAGCATATCCTTTCGATTCCATTGTGGTTGTCTGGAAATTTAGGATAGATCGGATATACCTTCCAAGAGTAAAACACCCAAACCTTTTCCCCTTTTGCAAGGCACCATTGTCTGAACCGGGAACACCCTGCCGAAGAGTCTGGTGTCCGGAAACCCTGGACGTCCACGGCGACCACCTCATCTAATGTAAATTCGGCCCCAGCGGGTCGAACGCCACGATGACCTGGTTACTGCGCTGGGTAACGATCTCAGCCTCGGTGCAAGGCGTTACGCCGTCGAAACCCGTCCATACACAAGACGAGGTCGGCCATCAGGGCCACGGGCGCCGCCGCCGGCACCGATTACTTTGATATCACCTTTGTGAGCCGGTTGGCTCCTGCCCGCCATAGAATGAGAACCTTCAACCCTCTCACGACCTTGAAAGCAGTCCATGTTGATACGCTACGAAAACACCAACAGTTTCTAACCGGATGGCACGGTAGCAACAGGATTGTCCCCGCTCCTATCTCTGCGCTCGGGGGGTGGCACCCCGATTCGTTTTCCCAGATCAGGGAGGTGGCACAACCGTCGCAGCCGAGCCTTGAACCAATACTCCAGGGTGCAGGATATTTTCCCTCGACACGCCGCATTGATGGTCGCTTCCAACGCCGCCTGCTCGGCTGGGCTACCAGTTACATTTAAGTTGGTGCAAATGCTCAGCTATTCGCACTGTGGATCCTGCCAAATGGTTTGAATACAAGGTCATAGGACTAATGCTGGGTTATTCTCATTGCAGATCTTGTAACATGGTTTGAATCCAAGCTCATCGGACTCCCATCCTTCGCACCACTCGCAGTAAAGCAACCCCATGAACCCTCTCTTTCAGAATCCCAATGGGTGGGGTGCAAACTGAACATCGGACCGTGTTCCCTGAGTCGAGGTGCGATGCCTTTCGGTTCGGGCTTAGTTGCCGCAAAGTACAGCATCTGCTGGTTGTCGCACAGTGCCGCATCTGCTGCTAATCGGACATTGAAGCACGTCCCCCGGGGGTACGTGGGGTTTGTTTACTCTGAGAGATATGTACGCTGAGTTCCCGAGCTGACTGGACTATCTTAAACAAGAATTCCCTCGCAATAGAGAAGAGCTGTCATCCACTGCAACATAGAGTACGTGGGGATAGAGTCGAATATTTATTCCAAGAAGAAAATACCCAAACCATCCCCCATCCACCACCATTGCCTACCCATCCACTACCTCCAGCAACGTGAAGTACCCCCGCAATGTGAAGTATGAACCCTGTAGAGGCAAACCGGCGGTTTCATCCCCCCGCCGCTTATAGCCCACGTAGGCTTCTTACCGGGTGAAAATGAAATGTTCAGCCCATCCTGGCTAGAGCCCCTAGGGGGCAACAGAAGGGTGTAGGATTTCGGTTGCAAATGGAACGAACGTCAAGTCTCCAAGTAGCCCAAGCTGGAGTGGAACACTCGGCTGATGCAGCTGGTGACCGCTGAGCAGCCGTCTTTTCTACCAAGAGCATTGTTCGAAGCACCGGGTGGGGCTGTCTCTTGCAATTCATTAGATGAATCCAAATTGCCGCCGTGAAACACAGGAGTCCTTAGGGTACGCCAACCACTCTTTTTTTCTCTCCCTGCACGAGACATCACTATTACATTACATCACCACATCTGCAATCTCGTGAATCTTTCCGTGAATCAGACATGCACGCCTTTATTCATCGCAAAACATTGCTGCATCACTTGGCTACTCCAGCACGCATCATCCCACATCACGCAACTCTACTGCACTTAACTCGTAAAGTCCATGAGTAGTGAGCCCTCTCCACGTTTCGCCCCCAACTACGTTCCTATACTTTGCACCCCCTCTTCCTCATCCCTCCACTTCGGTGCATCACCAAACACGGGTTTGCCAACTCCCAGTGTCGCCTGCCGCGAGGTTTTAAGAAAAAGGTACGCAACAATTCGCTTATGAAACGAGCGCTTTTGCGGTCTATTTAACCACGATCTTCCGTGCCTCCGCCCTTTCCATCCTTCCCAGGCACAGCCGCAAAACACCATCACGATACCGCTCCACTTCAACTCTCTCAGGATCAATCATGTTGTTCAACCGAAACACAGACTTGTACACGGTTACCACTGATCGGCGGTTCACATTACCTTCATCGGCCTCCTCACCGTCACCCAAGCCAGTGTTCCTTTTCTCCTCTGGAGTGTTCTGCCCATCATCCCCCTTTTCTGGACGCTCCGCCTGAGACCTCACGTTCGAGCCGTCGTTCTCAGTCCCACCGTTCTGCCCAAACTTGTCGAGCTCCTCACTCGGTCCGTCCCCACTCGCCACCACGGCCTTGACCCTCTTCGCGTCTGCCTTCCGATCCACACCCGGTATCGCTTACCGGTCACCTTCAGGTTCCTCCCTTGCACCTCCACCGAGATGTCCTCCGGCCGAACACCTGGCATCTCAACCTCCAACGTACCGCCGTTCTTTTCCCATTGGTAAGAATAGGAGGGCTCGCGGATAGCCGGGGTTCGCTTCTGGTATTTGACGCCCGAGCGAGCATGGCGCGCGAGGTCATCAATAGCAGGGAACAGGTCAAACGGGTGCAGAGTCGGGTTGCACAGGGCCATCATGTTGTGTGTGCTTAAGTTGGTAGGGTTGGACGTTGGTAAGTTTGATTTGGTGTTCTACGTATGTAGTCCGTGTGTTGTCAGAGTCTTGAGTGAGGGGTCACTGATGACGCGATGAGCGTGTTGGGGTAATATTTATAGAGAATTTATGGGCGGGGGGATTGACGAGTATGCTAATGAAATGGGGCCCGCAGAGCTATTTCGGAGCGTAGATTAGGAACATCCGCAAGGGCCCGACGGGTAAATCGAGCCGTGGACTGGTGTTTTCTAGATGGCGCCGTTCCAATCTCGACGGGATAGAGGGTCGTCCAGAACAGTACACCTAATCTAGAACTTTGTTGGATGCTGCCGGAAACGCCTGGAAACCTTGCAAACTGTGGCAACGCTGAGTCGATGATTTATTCAATTCGGCACAGTACAACACGGCACCGTGACGTTCTCACAATGTCACGGTGTCACGGTGTCACGGTGACACGAACCAGTGCGCACACAGTACTGAACACTGCACGTACAGTACAGTATTAATTACAAAGATAACAATTGTACTGTATTTTTATATTTATTTAACTCGTGTGTTTTCTGCAGATTCAATTACACTGTAGAGGGGGCAAACGTGGGGTTGTACACTTTTTACAGTACATGTCCTGTACAGGGCACAGTGCTGTACAGTAGCTGAGGGGGAGGGAGACCTTTGTTGGAAGACTGGCATAGGACTGTCACAGCTCTTGGTGTAAAGCTTTCTGCGATTGATTGCAATCGCAGAAAGCTCAAACATAATTATTGTTCAATTGTAGCAAAAGCAATTTGAAATGTCCTTTAAACTAGGAGAATATATTTCTGATTATTTTTAGTGGAGGGCGACCTATTGGTTACTGTCCCAAAATATGTCTGCTTTAGGAGTACATTTCATGTTAAAGCTGAATTCTATGATTCGAACAATGTCAAGTGTGGCTAAGGGAGGATTAATCGTTATCCCTGATTACAGCGTTCGTAGGTTAAAGCTGTATAGAACTTAAAGCTCTATTCTTTATCTTGCTAAACCGTCCTTGAAATATGGGAAGATACGGTACAATACGCGGGTGGTGGGTATGTATGCGAATTAACTCCCTCCAAACAACCGCCAAGGAAATAATTTAATATCAAAGAATATCAAGTAGAATCAAAACATTTGACTACAGTACTTAGTATGTTGTTATAAGCTAACAAGGACTAAATCAGCTCCTGGAATTAAATTGCTCGACATCAAATACACCATTCCAAATCTCCGCACCTTTTCATTCTATTTCAGCATATAGAGCTATTGATTGTACGGTACTTCGCAGAACTGCAAAACCTTTTCAAGACAACCGGTCCACATCCTAGGTTATTGATTTTATTGTTAGGATTGAAGGGTACAACAATGTTATTTGTTTGGACTGGGGTCGATTTCCTACACTTGTTGTATGAGTTTGTGTTGGTGTATGGTATTTTTAGGGCTGATACAAAACGCGTCGAATCTTTGCAGCGAGCATTTTATTATTTTTTAGAAGGTACAGAATAGGTCATGTTAATTCCCCACTATAGCATATCATTAATAGAAGTATAAGACGCAAACACTGTTTGTTGAGCTGAGCTGAGTGTAAAAGAATCTCAAACTTCAGAGCTTTTATACGCTAGAAATACAAAAAAAAAGTCCTTTGTAAACCCGCTGAAGCCGAAGGAGTAGAAATAAATAGCGCTACTCGAACAATGCGGCAGCTAACGCAGCTTGAACCACAAACAACACAGTAATTTTCAAGAATAATCCCAAACCTCACCTCCAGAGTAGTGCTATAGGCATTTCGTCCAATTAGACAGCGCACATGCGGACGAAAATCTCGAGAAAATTACATAACCAAAATACAACGTCAAATAAAAAAACATAAGTAGATCAGAATGTGGACACTTCCAAAGACACCCCAACTTGAACAAAAAATTAAGATAAAGTGGGTCTTCACACCCTACGACGGACGATAGCACAGAAGAATGAGTCGAGTGGAAGCTTTTTCACGTACATACTCCAACTGTATATCCCTGCATTCTGAAAAATATATATGCATAAAAAGCCCAAAGACATCTTACTTGTCTAATTAAAAAGAGGATTGCCGTAGAGAATAGGAGTTCCTTATCCGCATTTAAGCCTCTTCTGTACCCTTGCTTAATTTTTATATGTTATTAGAGGGTTACAGTAGACGTTTCTAGAACTAAAAACTTCAGGATTCAGAAAAGGGTTGAAAAGAAGAAAATTTCTTGAAATTGCTGAAGAGCACAGTATTTGAGTAACGTAAATCACTGAAAATCATACAAATAGCAGAATGAGGAATATTAAGCGGTACAATTCATCAGCAATCAACTAAGAAAGTAGAACTTAAAGAGCCCTTGTTTACTGAAAAGTGCAATTTAGTACAGTGAAAATAACTGTAATGTGACGGAGTGCTGTTATAAATTTACTGGTACGGGAGCACTACATGTTACTTGAAATACATGTTGCTTTATCTAGTTGTTTGTTGGGTTAGGTTGCATCAGGTGTTTTGGTTAGAGAAGGGATGCAGCAAGAAACTGCCGGCGTCGCTACTTACGTCTGCTTGGATTCCGGGGTCTCTTAACACTTTGCTGTAAAGGAAGGACACGGCGTTCTGGCTGTTACTTTTTTTATAAATATACTGCCACTTGCATTATGTCTACCTGTTTTTTCAATTTTCTATTCAAAATCTATCTCAATCCCTTTCATTGCCCTTATTTGGGTTGTCTCGGTTGTATATATAGATGCGAATCTCATTGTGAGACTCGTCGGTCTTATCATTGTTAATTTTTCCATCAGCATCGTGTCCAACATTTTGGTTGATTCTTTGTTTTCTCTAATGCTTGTGTTGGGGAATCATTTTTCAATCCCACAAATTTCATTGAAAATTGTTGTAAAAGTGTAAAATTTTCTGATTTTTCTCAACAGCTGTATATCGAATCATGATGCCCTCTCTGAAGCTATGATGGTTTAATATTGATTAAGATAGAAAAATTAGCTATATTTGCCTCTTTGAAGTCTGTGAAAGAGGGTTAATTGCGAGCTAGTATGATTTTTTGGTTTAATTTGTGTATACATAAGGAGCAGATTCTAGAGATACGCGCTGTCGCTGATAATTCAAGTTTTTTTAAAAAATAGTACTGAACGACTGTTGACTCGTATCGAATAAGTTGATACATGTAGTTGTCTGGTAAAATATTGTATTCTTGAGCCCGTAAGTCAAAGAGACTAAAGAATTCCGACAATTAGCCCTCCGAATCACCTCATAGTCGAGGGCATGGGGTTTGATGGTTTCTTTCACTGTAATGGAGATGATGGCTAAAACTTGCACAGTGAGAGTCTTAGCCGCTACTCGAAAAATTGCAAAATTTGATATGAACCTTTCAAAGAGCTTTAATTCGAATAAGACTCAATCTATACAGTAGATACCTAAGTGTAGCACAAAAATACACACAATTTTCTTCCAAGTCATATCTTGAGACCTATCACTTCCTTGTACTACTGTCAACAGAAATAGCATTCATAAGGCAGCCACCGAATTTGGTATTGAAATATTGAACGAAATAATGGCCAAAAAGAAATCAGCGCCTGCAGATCTGGTTCTTTATTTAGCGCATACCGGTTATAGTACCAGAGAACTTTCGTGATGGAATCATCTTACACTTTTTTCTTGTCCTTACGTAAATACTGTAACGTCTTCGGCAATTTCATAATGAGAATCAATTTTAGAAGGCTGTTATTCTCTTTAGACATATTCTTCTAGGCATAAATAATGTGATTATCTCCATTGTTATCGAAAACCTTCGATAGGTATTTTTTTGAGATGTTTGGAAGGTGTAAAAAATCTACGAGAGATAGAATACCTGCATAATGTTCAATTATTAAGACTCCAGGAGATGCAAATTTTCATTTGTATTAGCTGCTTTTGCAAGTTCGGAACAGTTTTGGAGATAATGAGTACAGTGATGTTTTTGAGAATCGCGTGAAAAAAGCAGTGGACGGTGAAAGAAAGAAACGCCCAAAAAGAACTGTCGGGAGAAAGAACAGAATACAAACGCCCAGAGCGAGAGAGAAGCATGGAATAATGCTAAATTTAATATTTTAAATGACAGAACGTGGGAAACAGCACGTTTAATCTATCAAAATAATTTATCTTGTGTTGGGACCCTGTCTTCCGTGTTGATCTTCCCGAGTTTCACGAAGGAGCAGTTAGTGGTTTGTAAATTTCTAAAAACCGTGAAATATTAATGAAATTAAAAATGTTCAACGCTGTAGAGATTTTTGGAAGTGTATGCAGTAAATTTTCATATTTTACATCCTGAAAAGGGAAAATTGAGTGCCGAGTGGCAGTGCTAAAAGTAGGATCATTTTATACCTTGGACTTCGAGGATGAAGCAGTACAAGTGTAATAGACGAATGACATACATATGAAAGAACCGGTAGATTTCTGTGTTGAAATGTCAAATGTTGTCCTACTGAGCCAGATATTCGTGGAAAAAAAATAATCCTCGACAAAGATGAAACAAAAGAAGAGTCATCTGGGTAGGTCAGAAACAAGTAAAACGCAATACTACTTTATATTGGAGACATTTTACATTCGGTAAGACAATTGAACAAGCTCAGATGTGGTTGCCTCCAATATATTCCCCGAGGTTTTATTTCCTTGAAATTTAAAAACCTTCCGCAGAACGGCTTTCCTGGGACCATGATGGTGATCAATAACATACTGAAAACAAGATGTAGGAGGAGAAATGGTTTCGTAACCTTCATTAACCGGGATAAGAGGAAGACTGGAAGACTGACTGCAGGATTGATTGGGCACGGCTAAATGTTTTGAGGACCTTTGCGTAGTATCAGTGGTTTAGGACATGTTTTCGGGAAGCTTCCGTTGTTCCGATTAAGGATACACCGATTGAAATTCTCAATGCGGGGTGTGGAGAATAATATGTTATTTATGAATCTATTTGTAGGTGCAAAAGAAAGATGTATTTGAGTATCTAAAACTGGTGATGTAGTAAGTAAGTTTGGTTGTTTCCATTTTCATCTGACCACTTTTATCCCATATTTCATCATATTTCCAATCTTCCTAGTGAAGAGTTACTAGAAAAGATAACAGTAAGTATGAATTATCTATTAACTCCTTAAATCTCTTTGTGTCGCTATTTTTACTCGAATACAGTAGATTTCATCTGAGATGAGATTGTGCACCATAGCTGAAGATGGTAAAGATCCAATCAAAGGGAGGCGGATAAAGAAAAATGTAGCAGCAACATCTGGCAAGGCTTAGAAGGACGAGTTAGTGTTTATTGAAGAGATGGAGGGTAGGGGACTGTAGTTACAGACGAGGGGAGGATTGTAAATTTGAACAGAGTTGATATTGAGGAATAGAGCTCTGACAATGAGAAAATCCATGGTGAATGTAGATTACCAGAAGTGGAGGAGGTTTAGAGGGAAGGGCTAAAAAGCGCGAATGTGAAGTAATACATAAATATTAGATTGGAATAATCGTAGGCTACCATAGTGTTTAGGGGACTTTTGTGAAAATTATGAATAAGAAGGGAGATAATCTGCGGAGCGGTGATGAATTCGGATAAGAGACGATTTAAGCTTACTATACCTCTCTCTCTGGTGTTGTAAAATGATGCTATGGGCCGATAGATATGCTCTCATTTTCTTCGGTATAGATGTTTTAGCAAAAGAACACATGAGTTAGTCAAACATGAAATAATGTCAATTAATTTAGGATTCATTATGAGTCACAATATTGTGAAATTTAGTCCTTGTGAAGATTTTATAGCGAAACATTAGTTTGAGGTGTGTGCTACAATTCCCGTGTGCTTATCGCGACAGGATTAGCACATGGTATTTTTTAAACATATTCAGCAAACATGTAACAAAAAAGTTCGAAATTCTGTTAAAAAGATAGATGAACAGCATACATACCGTTCTCGACATCAAAAAATCATACAAGTCGCAAGGAAGCAGGCCGTTGCTAAAAAAAATTAAAATAAGTTTAACCAGGATTCTAAAGGGTTAGGGATTACTGGCAAAGGTAGTGAAATCGATCATTTCGTGTGTTCCCAGCACATACAAGTAAACAGTAATTAAAGTGCATGTAATCCGCAGAGTGTGTTGTCTTAAAGCAGTTAGTCAATAACTGCTTGGTTTCACTGAAATATTACTTGATCAATACTGAATTGCTGCATTCATTAACTTTAGAGAAGCTTGTTTTAATGTATTGAAAGATCCATTTTCTGATTACAGAAGTATAATTACTTCAACGATTATGCATGATCAAAAATTATTAATCAGTAATACGGTAGTGAAAATTGTAATGGGTTTATTTTTAGACAAAAGACCACATCAACTTGTTTTACAATTTATAAACAAGTAGGGAAGTTTCACTTGCGTGATATACAGCAGCAGTTGTATTAATCTCATATAATATGTAAATTTCCCGTGTTACTTGATTAACTCAGTTTCTTGTTGTGATAAACTTAAAATATGCTTTCTATCTGCAGGAACGAAATACGCTAAAATTTAGTCCTTACATGCAATGATTGAAATGATCATTCTTTGAATAAAGTAGCAGGTTACACGAACAGCGTTCCTCTACTTGATATCCCCCCCTCTGTTATTTCAGTAACATTGTACTTGACATTTACTATTGCAACGGCGTTTAATGTATTATCTTTATACTTGTACTGAGATATATATTATTACTATGTTAACAGAGACAGCTCTTTTAGTTTTCTATTGCAGAAATAAAATAAATCTACTTCGCATACTACTTGTAAACGTGGTAACAAATCTAGAAACAGTTTTTAATTACAAAAAGGCTGTGGGGAGTTTTCTTGTAACTAAATGCGAGTTTATCTTGTATTGAACAAGTTTAAGCCTTGATTTAGAAATATTTTCTGCGAAAACACGGTAAGAGTGTTTTTATATTATGAATACGGTATACAGCAAAATATAATTAGAAAACGGCCACTTAAACTTGCAGTATATTATAAAGACACTTTTCATATGAGACAAGGCAACGCAGTTTGACTCTGTACTTACTTTTTATCGTGACGAGTCCTTTATTATTAGGAAAATACGTCCAAAGATTTTTTGTTCCCTCATTTCTATTAAAATAACATGATTTGAACGAACTTATCTATAAAATGAACTACATAAATGAAGTTGAAATAATGTAGGAGTTTTGGTTAGGGTAGAAACATATTGCTTCTCCTTTGGCAACAAAAGTCCCAATAGGATCAGAATATATAACTGCAATACCAAATTATCTATATTTTCTGATATCTTCATACCTTACTTATACTCTACTCCGTTTCTGTTACTAAAGTAACACCTCAAGTCAGCACTTGACACATATGCTCAATAAACCTTGTTAATTTATTGAGCATGAACCTACTATGTGTGACTAGGGTACCACGTGAGATCTTAAATAGTTATCTCATAACAATGCAACTCTGTATCGTAGATTTTCTCCTTTAAGATAAGACATTTTCGTCCTAAGTACAAAACCATCACATTTAATCTTTATATTCATTGCTAACATCATTTGCAACATGATTTATCACCCGTTTGGTCTATTCACTCGCAATAAAAGATCCAAGAGTTACCATAGAGACACAAATCCCCTAATACACATCTTATAACCGATTCAATGGTCCAACCGAGTTAACTAGTCGTGAAAGAGACTTGTGGTCATCCATGTTCTGTTGATTGTATGGTAATCGCATCCCAGTTCTTTTCCTGTTTTTCTACGGAATCATCTCTTTTTAAACGGTTTTACTATAAGCATTGGCTCAAAACGCTCAGTATCATCTGCATTAAAACATGACATGAAATTTAACCTGTCTTCCTCTTTTATGGTCCTGGCAAGCGTTCAGTGAAGATGTTTATACAGGGTGCTATCCGAAAAAAGGACCGGATTCATCAAATTAAAGACATCCTTCAAATCATATCCGGACAAATTCCCTTTCAATATCTGTAGTTCTCGTTCCAATGATACATCACCATAAGATTTGCACAATCGAAGTTTCCATATTTTTTTAAGTTTTCCAGTCAGCCTTCGCAAAACTATAGATGAGACTCTTTTAGTCTTCTAAACAACCACTCGCCCTGTTTTGTAAATAAAGAGCTTTACTACAGATTGTGCCGTCGTTTATGTTGCTACGGTTTGATTCATGGTCGATAAACTATCGAAATAAGGCTTCCTCAAGGGAATTAACTGCCCCTTTCCTATATTAAGCTTGCTTTATAATCGCGCTACTTGATTTAGCTATAAATTTTGTTCTATTGACAAGTAAGCGAGAAATAGTTGCCATGATTAGGTAAGTAGGTGACTTCAATTTTTCCTTAGCCCATTGAGAGAGGTGCGAAAGTTAAATGATTCTTCCATTTTTCTTCGGTGGACTGGTTACTGCAAATTTGTTGCTTTTACAAATGTTTTAAGGACTTGCACTTTCGTTTGGAGCCCATGATGTGCACATTCGAATGTACAGAGCACGTCTCTGCGCTGTTGGCGGCTTTCAGTTTACAGAAAGTCTCTGCCTACATAGATAAAGTACTACTATCTCATGAACCGTTACAGAGACATACATTATTCTTTGAAATGACATAAGGTTCGAGACCGAGTCAGGTAAAATATACGTTTCAATTATTGTAATTTGCAACGATATGTAGTTCAGTTAATTTTCAGGTCTCCGGAGTCGGGAGTCAGGGGTTTTTTTCAAATAAGGTGCACTTACGCTTATGTTGAACTACAAATGTGGAGAGAATAATGCTAGTTGAGTCAAGATCTTGAGCGACGCCCCCCTAGGATGTGGGCTTTCGTAAAAATTGAGGTCGAGCCCGTTGATTTTGTTGATATGACTCTTTCGAGCCTTTTAGAGATAGTACGTATCAATATGAAAGGGAACAGATTTCTCGTTTAATGTCCATGCTTCCGGTTGCACTACCGTCAATTCAAGCGCATATTCACGCACTGCGACGAATTGCGATTTGTACTTACTGTCTCATCGGGGAATTGGTTAGTTTACCACTGTGTGGTCTAGTGCGATGGACTATCAGTTGGATTAACTTATTTGTGGATAAGAGATGACCTCCTACCTTTACTGGTTGTCGTTAGTTGTTGTGTGAGCTCGGATTTTGGTAGGTTCGCCGGGCTATTGTGTGCAAAAGAGCATGGTCGAGTTGGATAATAAAGCTACGACGACTTGAGTCAGTGACCTTCCCCAGCATCCATTCAACGACTTTTTCAGATCCGAACAGGTCCAAGCAGGCAAGCTATGTGAGGGATGCCCGCCGTCTGCAGTGGCCGACTGAGCCACCTACTCAAAGGCCAAACCGCAATTCAGTTGTTTTACAAGAGCGCCGCTTCCTGTTCGTTCTTAGTGCGTAGGTATTCCTCTCACTTTCTAGCACCCAGATGCATGCACGGTGTTAGATGATGTGGCAAGGAACGTGGCCGTGATGGCAATGGAGAGCCACGGAAAGGTTCGGGGGTCATGATTCAAAGGCCCGCTGCAGCAGCCGTCATGTCCAATGCGGCCTGCTCGATGGCTGGCCTTAAGGTAGCCTCTTAGGGAGCGTAGCTCCTCCGCGATTACTGCGTCAGCATATCCTTTCGATTCCATTGTGGTTGTCTGGAAATTTAGGATAGATCGGATATATCTTCCAAGAGTAAAACACCCAAACCTTTTCCCCTTTTGCAAGGCACCATTGTCTGAACCGGGAACACCCTGCCGAAGAGTCTGGTGTCCGGAAACCCTGGACGTCCACGGCGACCACCTCATCTAATGTAAATTCGGCCCCAGCGGGTCGAACGCCACGATGACCTGGTTACTGCGCTGGGTAACGATCTCAGCCTCGGTGCAAGGCGTTACGCCGTCGAAACCCGTCCATACACAAGACGAGGTCGGCCATCAGGGCCACGGGCGCCGCCGCCGGCACCGATTACTTTGATATCACCTTTGTGAGCCGGTTGGCTCCTGCCCGCCATAGAATGAGAACCTTCAACCCTCTCACGACCTTGAAAGCAGCCCATGTTGATACGCTACGAAAACACCAACAGTTTCTAACCGGATGGCACGGTAGCAACAGGATTGTCCCCGCTCCTATCTCTGCGCTCGGGGTGGCACCCCGATTCGTTTTCCCAGATCAGGGAGGTGGCACAACCGTCGCAGCCGAGCCTTGAACCAATACTCCAGGGTGCAGGATATTTTCCCTCGACACGCCGCATTGATGGTCGCTTCCAACGCCGCCTGCTCGGCTGGGCTACCAGTTACATTTAAGTTGGTGCAAATGCTCAGCTATTCGCACTGTGGATCCTGCCAAATGGTTTGAATACAAGGTCATAGGACTAATGCTGGGTTATTCTCATTGCAGATCTTGTAACATGGTTTGAATCCAAGCTCATCGGACTCCCATCCTTCGCACCACTCGCAGTAAAGCAACCCCATGAACCCTCTCTTTCAGAATCCCAATGGGTGGGGTGCAAACTGAACATCGGACCGTGTTCCCTGAGTCGAGGTGCGATGCCTTTCGGTTCGGGCTTAGTTGCCGCAAAGTACAGCATCTGCTGGTTGTCGCACAGTGCCGCATCTGCTGCTAATCGGACATTGAAGCACGTCCCCGGGGTACGTGGGGTTTGTTTACTCTGAGAGATATGTACGCTGAGTTCCCGAGCTGACTGGACTATCTTAAACAAGAATTCCCTCGCAATAGAGAAGAGCTGTCATCCACTGCAACATAGAGTACGTGGGGATAGAGTCGAATATTTATTCCAAGAAGAAAATACCCAAACCATCCCCCATCCACCACCATTGCCTACCCATCCACTACCTCCAGCAACGTGAAGTACCCCCGCAATGTGAAGTATGAACCCTGTAGAGGCAAACCGGCGGTTTCATCCCCCCGCCGCTTATAGCCCACGTAGGCTTCTTACCGGGTGAAAATGAAATGTTCAGCCCATCCTGGCTAGAGCCCCTAGGGGGCAACAGAAGGGTGTAGGATTTCGGTTGCAAATGGAACGAACGTCAAGTCTCCAAGTAGCCCAAGCTGGAGTGGAACACTCGGCTGATGTAGCTGGTGACCGCTGAGCAGCCGTCTTTTCTACCAAGAGCATTGTTCGAAGCACCGGGTGGGGCTGTCTCTTGCAATTCATTAGATGAATCCAAATTGCCGCCGTGAAACACAGGAGTCCTTAGGGTACGCCAACCACTCTTTTTTTCTCTCCCTGCACGAGACATCACTATTACATTACATCACCACATCTGCAATCTCGTGAATCTTTCCGTGAATCAGACATGCACGCCTTTATTCATCGCAAAACATTGCTGCATCACTTGGCTACTCCAGCACGCATCATCCCACATCACGCAACTCTACTGCACTTAACTCGTAAAGTCCATGAGTAGTGAGCCTCTCCACGTTTCCCCCAACTACGTTCCTATACTTTGCACCCCCTCTTCCTCATCCTCCACTTCGTGCATCACCAAACACGGGTTTGCCAACTCCCAGTGTCGCCTGCCGCGAGGTTTTAAGAAAAAGGTACGCAACAATTCGCTTATGAAACGAGCGCTTTTGCGGTCTATTTAACCACGATCTTTCCGTGCCTCCGCCTTTCCATCCTTCCCAGGCACAGCCGCAAAACACCATCACGATACCGCTCCACTT
>NADL03000581.1:0-62285 GCA_002205965.3 Kappaphycus alvarezii
GCCCCCTCGCCCCTTAAACGGCCTTGCACTCGCTGTATATGGCCCGACAAACGCAGAAGACTACCTGCGTGGCAGACGAAGAAGAAGATAATCGAGTTCGTCCGCAAACTATTAGTCGAGGATGAGGCCGAGGAGGTACCTGAGGGGCGGGAGTGGGAAGTCGAGGGGGAGCTGTGGAGACCTTCGAGGAGTGGGAAGCCCCGGAATTGGTCTACGAAGTTAATGATGAGGAGGACGAGGAGAATAAGGAGGATGTCGAGGACGAGGATGGGGACGAGACGAAGGACAGGGAGGCATGGGAAGTGTTGGAATGTGGAATTTATGGAAGAAGTGGTACCGACAATGGAACCGGATGGGGATATCTTTAGTAGTTTAGATATCTCCCAGGAGGAAATAGATAGTTATGAGCCGTTCGCAGATATATGTGGGGACTGCTTGGGCAGCATGGATATTTTAGAGGAGTTGTTTGGATCTGATTTAGAGAATGGGAAATAGGAGGACCTCATTGACGGTTAGTTTCTTAAGTATCTTTTGTTTAGAGTATATCGTCCACACAAAGTGTTTTTATGCATTTCCTGGTATCTTCTGTAGTTTTTTTCGGACTTACGGGGTAGCTGAAAGTCTATATATATAAGCTGAGTAAACTCCTTTGTCATGGAGAGGTCAAGCAAGTTGGCAGACAGCTTCAAGTCAAATCCAGAGTAGTAGGAAGTTCAAAGTCAACTAAAGACCCAAGGAATTTTTTTCCTACGCTGGTCGCAGAGCATCAGTGTAGAACCTGCCCCTTCCATACTTGCTTGTAGCCCTCTCAACTCTTTTCCATATAGACTCCTTCTTGATAGTTCAACTATACCACAGTAGTACTTTTTTGCTTGCTACACCTCCTTCTGGGGTAGCTGGTTCTGAGTATCTCTTCTCTCGACGATTTACCCCAATCACCCGCTGCATACGGGCTTCATAGTACCGAAATTGCCGTAGATGGTACTGTTGCCCACCATTCCGCACGCCGCCACATTTCGCCAAGTACGGTTACCGCAGGTGCTGCCGCAACTCTCGCAGAGCGCGAAACACATCTTCAATACGGCACTTATTGCAACCAAAACGATATCCTTCTCTTTCCCGTCGTGATTGATATCTATGGCGCCTTGGGCAACGACGACAAGGGTTTTTTCCGCTTCCTTGCATCCTTCGCTGCTTCCCGTCGCGGTTCATCCTCTCAACAGGAGCTCCGCGATTTCGTTACCCGTTTTGCGTTTAGTCTCCAACTAATGCCGCCGCGGCACGTTTCTACCCGCCGCCCGCATCCGTAGTTAATTTATGAATACCCTCCGAACGCTTCTGTGCAACATTGTACAAATGCAACACTGCAAACGAGCCCGAATTACTGAGGATAGTTGTGCACTTTCGGTCGTAAGCGCTGATAAGAATGAAAATGGGATGTCGAGTTCGATGTCGATTTCGATGTCGCTTTCCATGCCCCCCGAGGTTTACTAATCAGACGCACGCTGGCGTATTAAGTAGACAATGATGTGCAGTCGAGTGTGAGGAAGTTTCGATTGAAGCACAGTCTAAAGTTCGCTATTTAATGATTTCCAAGCTGTGTTGGCTGCAGCTGTCCCCTGTGTTTCCCTCTAACCTCACTAGTTGATGATTTCCCTCCACTTCAGCTCTATTGTGCTATGCAGCCGGAAATGGCTGCATATGTCCTGCGTGTTACTAACTCATCGCTTTAGTTTACGTCTATCATCCACTACATCTTGGTGAAATAGCCACCACAATAGGTAGTCACACCATAAGAAGCGTCTGCGAGCCCCAACAAGGAAACAACCTTGAGGGCCTCCCCTTCGACATAGTGTTGCACCCTATTATCTTCAAAATACAAGAAATCTTCAGTTCAGAGGAAGGGGAGAATAGATATTTGGCAAAGTTGTTACTTCAACTGCCGTATCACGGTGACGGGCATAGTATCGTGCGCCACGACCAACTCGTCAAAGCCATCGAAGTGCTTCGCTTCCTGGATGCTGAAAGCCGACGACTTCACTTGTCGCAGACGAAGTGCACCATCTGGTGGCCTAAAGCCCCTCCAGGGTCAGTACAGAGTCTCTACCCAGACGGAATTAAGCAAGAGTACAGCGAGGGTACCGCCGTCCTGAACGCCCCCGTCGGTACTAAGGAAAGATAGATTTAGACGTAGAGCAGTGGATGATATTGTGTGCATGCTCGGTACCTCATTTTTATCTCTAACTAGTTGGTCATAAAGCTCATTTCTTATACAACTTGTGTCTGCTACAGATTCTCTGACTTTCGATAGGGACTACATGGAGTGGCCATGTGCGTGATCATCGTAACTTATCCGGGTATTCAGGTCACTGAATAGTTCTTGATCCACTGGGTCACTTGGAGTACACGGCAATACAATATGGTGCTTGATCCTCGATTGCTTCCCGTGAGTGTCTCATCACAGTAGATCAAAATAAATTCAGTAAATTCATCTCATGAAGATCAACATCAACATCTTGAGCCCAATCATAGTCAGGAGTAAGAACGCAGTTGCAGTATCTCATTTGAACACTACGGCCAGATCATTGTCTTGTTTCAACAGCTTGGCAGATAGTCAGGGCACATTCTAACTAGAAATACACCACACAGTCCTTTACGAACCATGTCTTATCTCTCAGAGCATTCCCCGAGACCATTGCTGACCTTGAGAATAGGCAAGTGGCATTCCAGCTGTTTCGTGACTGTTTTGGCGTTTGCAAAGTAGTCTATTTGTTGCGCGTAGTGCCTCATTTTTGCACCGGAGAGGGAGCAGAAGAGTTCGACAGGATGATGGAGGACTGTGTTCGAAAATTGACAGGGGAGTACTGGACTCAGAAGTATTCCGAGAACTCCAGCTGCCTGTCAAACCCAAGGACAAGAAAAAACCATCTCTTAGGATCGGACTCACCTCCGCAGAGAACGTCGCGGCTGCAGCATTCTTGGCTTCTAGCTCATCATCTAGCAAGCTTTACAAGACCTTGCTCCCATTCCTATTAAGGAGCTGGGAACATACGAAGTAGCTGCAGACGCCCATCGGAGGTGGTCGACCTCTTGCCTACCGTCTGGGATTATCCCGTTCAGTGTAATTTGCTCGCAAAAAACACCATCGCAAAAGAAGCTGACGGACGCAATCCATGAAGCAGTACAAGAACGAATTCGTCTTGGGGATTCGAGGAGGCAGGCGTTTCACGCGTCTATGGCCCTCCCGGGAGCCAAGGAATGGGTGTATTGTCCCACATGCCCCGGACTACATACAAACATTGAACCTCGAGAATTATCGGTGTCGCTTCAATACTACTGTCAAGTCCCACTTTTTCACCCTGACACGCCATGCCCGAGAAGGAATTGCCCGGACACTCTGGATGTACATGGCGATCATCTCATGCACTGCCTGCATGGAGCCCACAGGATCAACCGACATGATCGCCAAGTAACTATTCTCGCAAAAGACCTGGCAAGAGCTGCTCGTCATCCTGTCGTAGAGCCAGGCCATGGTCTCCACCTCACGAGAACAGACATCCTGGCAATGGAAGCAGCGGGGGGGCGACTTTTTTGATGTTAGCTTCGTAAATCCCCTCGCTCCCTCCTACAGGAGAGTCAGAGCCTTCAACACGATGTCCTCTCTGAATGTGGCGCGAAATGCAAAGCACAGAAGATATCAATCCTTTATTGCGACCTCCACAAGAGGTAGGCTCGTGGCTGTGCCGATCTCCACTCTTGAAGGGTGGCACCCGGATGCATGTGCAGTGCTAAATGACGTAGCAAGGAAAGTAGACGTGAGGGCCCTAGAGACGTACGGAAAGGTTCTGAGGGTTTTTGTTAGGGATAAATCAGCAGGGAAGAAATCCTCAGAACCAATTTTCCCAAGAAGGAGGTTTTGCAAGCGACAGAAGTGCTACCGTGGTATAGTTGAACGAACGAAAAGGAGTGGATATGGAAGACAGTTGAATGGGCTACAAGCAAGTATGGAAGGGGCAGGGTCTACCACCTATGCTTAGTGACTAGGGTAGAATAAATGCTTCTTGGGTCTGAAGTTGACTCTCAACTTCCTAACTATTTGGGACTGGGCTTGAAGTTGTCGGCCAACTTGCTTGACCTGTCCATGAGAAAGCAGTTTACTCAGCTTACATAGACTTTTGGCTACCCCTAAAGTCCGAACAAAACTACAGAAGGTACCAGGAAATGCACAGAAACAATTTGTGTGGATGACATACTCTAAACAGAAGATACTTAAGAAACTAACCGTCAATGAGGTCCTCTTATTTCCCATTCTCTAAATCAGATCCAAACAACTCCTCTAAAATATCCATGCTGCCCAAGCAGTCCCCACATATATCTGCGAACGGCTCATAACTATCTATTTCCTCCTGGGAGATATCTAAACTACTAAAGATATCCCCATCCGGTTCCATTGTCGGTACCACTTCTTCCATAAATTCCACCATTCCAACACTTCCCATGCCTCCCTGTCCTTCGTCCTCGTCCCCATCCTCGTCATCCTCCTCTTCATCCTCCTCTTCATCTTCCTCTTCCTCCTCATCCTCCTCTTCATCTTCCTCTTCCTCCTCATCCTCCTCTTCATCTTCCTCTTCCTCCTCATCCTCCCTGTCCTCCTCGTTATTAACCTCATAGACCAATCCAGGGGTTACCCACTCCTCAAAGGTCTCCCCAGCTCCCTCCTCGATGTCCCACTCCCGCCCCTTACCTACCTCCTCCGCCTCATCCTCGATAAAGAGGCGACGCACGAACTCGATGACCTTTTTCTTGGTTTGCCGGCGCAGGTAGTCCTCGCGGTCAGTAGGTCCGAAAGGGAGTAGGGGAATAGAGTTTAGGGGGCGGGGATGGAGATTTTTGGAAATGATTTTCGAGGGGCGTAGATTGGTCATTTTGGTAGGTTTGGGGGAATGGGAGGTAATGGAGGGTGTTTCGGGTGTGTGGGGGGAGAGGTGTGATTAGCAAAATGATCGGGGACGTTTAAAACTTGGAATAAAGGGGTTTAAATAGGCTCGCGGGGCAGGTTCTATAGATTAGAAATAGGTAAAATAAATCTGCAAGGGATTTTTGTAGTAGTGCATTTGCGCCCTTTTTCTCAAAAAAAGTGAATTTGGAGGAGGAGGTAAGCAAAAAGGGAAAAAGAACTTGATTCGGGATCGATTTAGAGGGTAGATACAGTATAAAAATATCTAGATAAAACGGAAGTAAATTTGGAGAGGACCGCGGTAATGATAAGCCAGGTTCAGGGAGGACGAGGAAGGACCGTAACTACAAGCAAATTCGGACATGGAGAGATACTACAGTAAACTATAGGCCTGTAGATGACAGCGACAAAAAAAATCTGCGCGTAACAGTTTTGATACAAAGGCACGCTCTTCTAAGAGTAAAACACCCAAACCTTTTCCCTACTAAGCGATTGGGCTTATAACAGTGCTGTATGCCAATCCTCAGGAAACCGATCCTGTGCGCCGATATGCACCTCAGACCTCCCTTTCTGTACAACCAATAAAGATTTACCACCAATTCCCGTACTGTTATTGTGCCCAGACTTGACTCCAGGTGGCCACTTGGCGTCAGCCAAAAAATGTAACCGTTTGAAAACTCGAGCTTCCCCGCGGAGCATCGACGTTGCGAATTTCGGATCGAAGATGAGGAATGAGTTGAACGGGTTTTCTTTCCACACGAAAGCATCACCTTTAATGATCAATACTCACTGATTGCCCAAGAGAAAGGTAGCAGCTTGTCGCTAGACTTGGCGTAGAGCTTGGTGGGAACCCGGCAAGTTGGGGATGGGAACGGTAGCTTGGGTAGGTTCGCGCCCTTTGCGGGGGAAATTTTTGCGGTGCTTTACTGATTAGGGATGCAGGACGGCTATTTTCCGAGGGCCAATGGGGACAGGTCAGTGTGATGGAGAGTCTAGAAATGAGGCCGAGTCATGAGGTACTACCTCATAGGGCTGGTATGAGGCCAGCCGAAAGGCATGCTGCGTTGGACGAAACCGTCGCCGCAGCGTGTCTTTTTGCATAAGGACAAATCGCGCCAGCCCGAAGGTCTCCGTGGCTCGTATGGCGACGTGCTTGCTAAAAGCCAACGACCTCAACTTTTTCTGCCGAACTATATTTCCTAGTTGCTTACAGCCTCTCTAGTGGCAGTACAAGACCTCTACCAAGACAAAAATTAATCAAGGATATAGAGAGGGTACTTCTGTACTCAACTGTATCATCAAACTTGGTAATTACTGCATGCGATCTCTTAAAAGCAATTTGGTGTCCCTCACCCGTTCCTTCTGACTATTGCTGATCTTGATAATCACCAAGTCCCGTTTCAGCTATTGCATGACTCTTCCGGCTATTTTTGCGCATTAATTTCGCAAGTACTGCACTGGAATTGGAGCGGAAAGGTTCCACCAGAATATGGTTGGCTGTGCGTAAACTTTCAAAAGTTAAAAACTGGACTTTGAGGTACTCCAAGAGTTTAGTTACCGATCAAATCAAATAATGCACTACGAATATCTTTTTGAACACTGTTGGAACTCACGAGGAAATTTTTGGGTTATTTTAATGCATGGAAGATGTGGTCGGTTATATCCACGCGGCTAATGCGTTATGAGGGATAAGTCGTCGCAATTGGGTAACACTACAGAACTCACGAGAGCATCGTGGCTGTTGCATTTTTAAATTCTAGCTCATCCTCTAATTTTTTGTACTACAAATTGCTCCCAGCTCCTAATAAGGAGCTCAGAAATACGAAACAGCTACAAACGCCCTTCGAAGTTGATCCACCTCGCTTCTGCCGTCTAATGTTAGCTTGCGAGTGCAATTACCCATAAAACGATCGAAAAATATAATATGACATTCAGATTTGCAACTCCAAATGGGTTCCAGCCAATCCATACATCTCAATAAAGACACACACCTTTTCCCCCTATTCATGGCCGCAACTCATGAGTTAATACATGGAAAAATACTCTCGGTTATTCTATGAATCAGATGATTCACTTATTTATGTTTCTTCTGGGTTCTTATAAGTGAGTGCATTGCCTCCTCTTCTCTGCTTTCAGGAGACATTTTGACTTTCACGAATTTCAATATGTTTTTAGGAATATTTCCGGGTCCCACTTTTACTTGAGAACAGACAATATCCCAACAGCATTTTTCCCGAAACACTGGACAGATTCGGAGACCATCTTATGCATTTACGACAGAGTATCAACCGTGTTTCTCAGAATGAAAATTAGATAACCGTTTTTTCGGACTGCGTATAGTACGCCGTGAAACCTGCCATAGATATACATTGGCAGAAAACGGACAAACCCAGATATTAGCGCAGTTTGATCCAGAGGTGCTACGATATCTTTGATACCACCCTCGTGAACCCTGCCATAAAATCAACTCTCAGAGTTTTGGCATCCTGCGCAGTCATTCATATTCAAGGATCTTGTGAGAGCCGTCGCAAGTTGTCCGATGGGACGAGTTTCGAATGTGTAAGGTATTCTGTTACAGTTACAATCCGAATTGACATTGATACTGATGTGCGCAAATTCGCACACGAAAAAATTTAGATGAGGACCATAATTGTATACAGTATTGGAACTGGGAAGATATTTTTACAGTTTTTGAATTTGCAAGATATTTTTAATTTGGGTGAGTGTGGCAAATTCATCGGTTGATTTTTTATTTTAGGACACGCTGTCATAGTGGATGTCAGTACAGTTCTAGGTTGTGGGTGATACTACGAGTGACTCTGAAAGGTCTATATAATGGCCACATCAATTCCCACCCCTGGCCGATGGGTGGCTGGCATGGGTATGGCACCTAGATATTTACCTTGAGGAAATATCTTCTAATGGTCTCTCTGGTTCACACGATTCCCGTGAATGCGTTTTATGGTATTTAGTATGTTTGATTGAGACTTTAGGATTAGCCGAAAGGTCTATATAAGCTGAGTAAAGTGCTTCCTCCTTGAGAGGTCAAGCAAGTTGGCAGACAACTTCAGGTCAAGCTCCGAGTAGTAGGAAGTTGAGAGTCAACTTCAACCCAAGAAAACTTTTTCCTAAGCTGTCGCAGAGCATCAGTGGTAGACCTGCCCCTTTTATACTTGCTTGTAGCCCTCTCAACTCTCTCCCATATACACTCCTTTTTATTTGTTCAACTATACCACGGTAGCACTTTTGTCGCTCGCAACACCTCCGTCTTGGGGTAGTTGGTTCTAAGTATCTCTTCTCCCGACGATTTACCCCTATCATTTGGTACTCTTGTGGAGGGGGTTGCACCCGAGGTATTCGAGTTGAGCAGTCTTAGGGAACCATTCGAGGGGATTTCTTTTCTGTAATCATGGATCTCAACGCTGCTCGTATAACGTTCACAGGGGGCAAGAATGAAGACGTTGAGGAGTTTCTCTATACATATGTCAACGTTGTGATGCGTGAGAAGAGCGATGAAGAGAAGGCCGAAAGTATCTTCGCCTATCTTCATGGTGACGCAAAGCACAAATATAAGGCCAAGTTTATCAACGGGTGGTCTCTTAACGGGAATGGGCGTAACTTCGGTGAGGTATGTGAGTGGCTTGTGAAAGAATATGCTAAGCAGGTAGAACCAGATGAGATGATTCGTACCGCCATAGAGGCCCGGCTCAACTTCGACGATTTGTTAAGCTCATTGGTATACTTGTGTGATCTCTATGAAAAGGCTGGGTTCAACGCCCAAGCCAAGTACGGAATGCTGCGTAAGGCGGCGATGGGGGATAAGCGGCTCTCCGATTTCCTCCTCATCAAGGGCCCTCACACTTTTAATGAACTGAAGGGTACCATAGTAGAATTTGTCAAAAATTCGGAGACGTTTCAGTCACTAAGTGAAATACCGAGGGAAACCCGTACATCTATGCCGATCGTGCATCCTGAAAAGAATTATCAAAGGCCAGCTACTAGCGCAGCAGCATTGGAATCAGTCAGGAGCGATGTCAAAAACTTGGAAGAAAGGTTGGAAACCCGATTCGATAATCGACTTGACATGATAACCTCGCAGTTGGAAAGCCTTACTCTTACCATTAAGAAGAACCAGTCTGGGGCCCCCAAGGCCGCAGAAGTCTGTTCCTACTGTCACAAGCCTGGACACTTTGCAAATAGGTGTCCTGATAATCCACATAGAAACACTCGTTGTGGAAAGTGCGGTCGTTACGGGCATCATGAAAGTAACTGCTGGTCTAAAGACAACAGAAGAGCAAATTTATCGGACGCGAGGAGTGAGTCAGGACCAGAGATGAAAATCTTACAAAACAGGAAGGATCAAAGGTTGGCGGATGCCGGTAATGTATCCATCGCTGAAGAAATCAGTCAAGTTAATGTGACAAAAAGGGATGGGGAAGGGAACGTTTTGTCGAAAAAACCTAGGCTAGATTATGGAATGCTGGAGCATATCCCAGCACCTGTACCTCCTCGAACCAAGAGGCTTGATCAAGTTGTTCCAGGGGTGGGAAACACTTCGGCCAAGAAGACGAGAAAGAGTAAGAAATTTAAGAGTATCCCGAAGGACGTACTAGAATATGTGAAGAAGTACAATTTGGTGGCTGAGCTTGCATCGGCCCCAACTGGGATAACGTTTGGTCAACTTTTGAGGGGCGACGCAGAGGATGCGAGAAAAGAACTCAAAAAAATTATCAGGTCTAATAAGTCCGCTAAGGGTAAGAAACTGTTTCTTCAATCGGCCTCGACAGCACCAAGACGTCTTAAACTAGTACCAGTCAAAGTATTGGGAATGAAAACCCAAGCTCTTTTCGATTCGGGCGCTGTTCCAAACCTTATCTCAGAAACTTTGGTGACAGATTTAGGTCTCGAAATTATTCCAACTACTCGAAGAATAACTGTGGCGGATGGAACCGTCTCAAAATGCATGGGCACTGTTAACAAGGTTTCCGTGTTCTTTGGGGACTCTAAAGTTGATGTAGACTTTCTCGTCATGCCGGAGCTCCCTTTCGATGCAATCATTGGCTGTCCTACCATGGAAAGACTAGGGACCTGCATTGACTTGGGCAACCAAATCGTTTCAGTTAATGTTGACGGCAGAAACGTGAAGATGCCCCTGGATTTCGACAAAAGCACACATCCGGAAGATCTAAGAGAGACGGACAGTGAAGATTTCACTTCTAGCTATGACAGCGAAGATTCCGAACCAACTAACACTTTCGGAAGTGAGAAAGGGTACGCTCGGGGGACAATGAACATGACATGGGACGATTATGATTCTGGGTTTGAAACAGATGAAGAATGGAATTCTAGGGTAGGTTTGACACCTGAATGTGTTTCTTTTTGCGATAATATCGAATCAAAGGACGGAATTCGGGCATGAAAGAAGATTACAATTGCACGGAAAACAAGAATATATCGAATTCCATATCTGAAGATGTGAGCACGCCGGAAGAGGTCCTTCAAAATTTGGAGGGTGAGGATCAAGAAAAGGACCAGCGCCAAATTGGAGAAATTCAAGAAAAAGTACAGCACCTTCCAGCCCCCGCCTCAATGATAATATCCGACATGTTAACATCTTCCGAAGTAATTGCATGGAGCGTTTCCGATTTAAGACAAGCAAGTGTACCGGTCACTCACTCATTTGAACTTACCGATACTCAACCAATTTACCACAGGCCTAGACGTCAACCGCCAAAATATGACCAATTTATCTCAGAGAATGTTACAAGTATGCTGGAAAATGATATCATTCGGCCAGTTTCATCCCCATGGTCATTTCCAGTTGTGGTCGCACCAAAGAAGGATGGAAAGCTGCGTTTTTGCGTCGATTACCGACAACTGAACCAGAGAATGATACCCGATCGATTTCCGATTCCGAATATGGAGGAAATCCTCGAGGACTTGAAGGACGGGAGATACTTCACCTCAATTGATCTTTACACTGGTTATTGGCAGATTCCATTGGATGAAAAATGCAAGGAAAAAACAACTTTTACCAGCAAAGCCGGTACATTCAGGTTCGAAGTGATGCCTTTTGGTCTCATGAATGCCCCAGCTACATTCCAAAGAATGATGAACGAGGTTTTGAAAGGACTTCCATTTGCAAGAGTTTATATCGATGATGTAGTGATATTCTCAAAAACCTTGGATCAGCACATATCGCATGTCAAGACTGTGGTGGAGAAAATAGCTGCGTACAGCCTGAAAATTAAGTTAAGCAAATGCTTCTTTGCGAAAACGTCTATCCAATTACTCGGTCATATCGTCGATCAAGAGGGAATTAAAGTGGATCCAGAGAAAACGAAAAAAATCAAGTTGGCACCAAGGCCCGCTTCAAAGACGGAGGTTCGAAGCTTCTTAGGACTGGCCTCATATTACAGGAGATTTATCAAAGATTTCGCCAAGACTGCAGCACCGTTACATGCCAGCACAACAAAGAACGGAAAATTTTTATGGAACAAGGAAATGCAAACCGCATTTGAAGAGCTTAAAGATAAGCTATGTGTCCCCCCAGTGCTCATGTATCCAGATTTCAAGAGACCATTTGTTGTGGAGACAGATGCCTCAGAACGGTCTTTGGGTGCCGTTTTGTCCCAAAAAGATGAAAACGGAAGACTACACCCGGTTCAATTCGCAAGTCGCACTCTGAATGATGCGGAAAGGAGATACTCAGTCTGCGAAAAGAAGCGCTCGCTGTTGTCTTCGCACTGAAAAAGTTTCGCGTATACCTTTTATCACTCGAGAAATTTGTCTTGATAACTGATCACCAGGCACTTAAGACAGCATTCCAAAAGAAAGATGTACATCACCGCTTGGCCCGATGGCTCGACATTTTCGCAGAATATCGGTTTGAAATTGTGTATAGGCCCGGACGCAATAATCAGCCTGCCGACTACCTATCCCGCTTGAGGGATCCACTGATTCCAAATGAAAAAGCTTCCGAGAACATCGTCGGAGTTGCCGAGGTGCAAGTGCCGAACAATAACGAGTACGAAGCTAATATTGACGGACTAATTAAATTCCTGGATGGACTAGAAATGAGAAAGGTTGATATTGAACACAGAAATTGGGTACGCAGGAATCAAAAGGCTTTTACACTATGGAATGGGAAACTCTTCCGACACACGAAAGCCGGTCCTCGACTAGTGGCCCCTTTGAAAGAAAGAATGAAGATCTTGAGGACTTTTCATGATGAGTTAGGGCATTGGGATCTCGAAACAACCAAAAATTCGTTACTGAGAGATTCTGGTGGCCCAGTATCCATAAGGACGTCTATAACTTCGTGAAAAGCTGCGACAACTGTCAAAAATTCACGCCAATACGAAAGTATAAGACAACTCTAGCTTTCCAGTTTCCGGTCTCTTTGAAACCTTTCAATTGACTTTGCCGGCCCATTCAAGGAAACCTCTTCCGGAAACAAATATCTCCTTATAGGGGTGGAACATCTTACTGGATGGCCAATAGCAGTTGCAGTTGAGGAGGCCAATGCTGAAGTGGTCCTGAGATTCATCGAAAAAGAAATAATTGAACCGTTTGGTCTTCCAAAAAGGATCATCTCGGATAACGCCTTTGTTTTACTGCAACTTCACTGCTTCGTTTCTTGGAAGAAAAAGGTATTCAGCTAAAGACAGTTCTCGCATATGCTCCTATGTCAAACGGGAAAGCGGAGAGGATGGTTGGAACCATCAAACGATCAATATCGAAAACTATGTCGAGAATGAAATCCAGTGGGAAGATGCCTTACCAAAAGTGTTATACGGCTATCGTCGAAGAAGAGGAAGAAGTGGACGGTCACCGTTTGAGCTAATGTACGGAAGAGCTCCTAGAATGTTACAGAGAGATATGGAAACAAATGTTATCGATGAAGAGAGTAGAGAGGTCGAACTACTGGCCACCGAAAGCTGGAGATCACACCGCGCGCTAACACAGACAAGAAATAAGGATGAAGAGCCTCCAGTCCAAACTTTCTCAGTCGGCTCTAAAGTACTTGTAGCACACGGAAAAGCAATGCAACAGGCTGTGAAGTGGCCGGCTTTCCAAACAAAGTACTCGAACCCTTGCATCGTCACGGAGGAAAGACACCCGCATTATAAGCTCTGTTCAAGCTCAGGGAAGAGATCAAGGAGGGCAATCCATGCACGTCGTCTGGTCCCTTACCATCAGAGGCCTGAAGAATTCCTTCTCACACAGGACTATGCGCAACCACGAGGCATACTCATCTTTAACTATAGAATGATTCCTATGGGAGGAAAAAGGGCCTGGGAATGGATCATCTCGATTACGCGTGACTACTACGAACTCCACGTAATCATCCATTTCTACATTAATATATGCCTATGTTTTCGTACGTTGAACGGACCATTGCTACCTCAAGAAGATTTCCGACTATTGATCAGAGTTCTATTCTCATTCCAAAACGGAAGGTTCACGGAAGCAGGTCCAGAGTTTGTGGAAGTCATATATCATTACTCTATAGGGAGGTATGGAATGGTAGCTATCGGAGACTTGTCGCAAACATATCTGAACATTATCCGTCCAGTTTACGTATTTCTCAAGAACAACCAAGATGTGCGACTGAGAGGTTACAGCTTGCCCCCTGATATGGAATATCGACTGGTCCCATATCCTCTATGGGAACCTTACGTTGCTCCGCTCAGAAATACAACCTCAGCCGAAGACCAGGATCCTCCCGAGGCCGTGATGATGATACGAGCTGGACCATCAAGTGATCGGGGCGGATCATCGAAGAGGGCAAGGCGTCGGGAGCAGCGAGGAAGATCGCCAAGAAGATCGCCTCAAACACCGCCTAGTCTCCCAGGGGAAACTATGCATCCTTAATTATTGGACGACTACCAATTAGACGTTGGCTTCGCGAAATGACAGAGGACCCTCGAGAAGCAGAAGTAATTTCCTTTTTTGCCATTAGTATTTGCATGTGCTTCCAGACCATTCACGGGGCGCACCTTACTCGTGAGGACTCAGTCCTTATGTTGCGAGTTTTTTTCTCCTTCAGATACCCGTTTCTGGACCCGTTGCCAGAAAAGTTTGCATACTACGTTTACTACCTCACATTTGGAAGGTTTGGAGAAGTGAAACGGGAGGAGCTCATTAGAGAACACTATGAAACCATACGCCGAATCTACGAAACTCTTGACCAAGGAGATGAGCCGGTCATCGCACGGTACACACTCTCTCATCATATTGGAAATGAGCTACTACCATATCCTTATAGTGAACCCTATACTCTCCCTGATGAATGGATAGAACTCCCACAAGAACAACAAGAGCAGTGACGAGCCGGGACGTTCGTCTTGAGCGGGAGGGCGTGATGTGCGCAAATTCGCACACGAAAAAATTTAGATGAGGACCATAATTGTATACAGTATTGGAACTGGGAAGATATTTTTACAGTTTTTGAATTTGCAAGATATTTTTAATTTGGGTGAGTGTGGCAAATTCATCGGTTGATTTTTTATTTTAGGACACGCTGTCATAGTGGATGTCAGTACAGTTCTAGGTTGTGGGTGATACTACGAGTGACTCTGAAAGGTCTATATAATGGCCACATCAATTCCCACCCCTGGCCGATGGGTGGCTGGCATGGGTATGGCACCTAGATATTTACCTTGAGGAAATATCTTCTAATGGTCTCTCTGGTTCACACGATTCCCGTGAATGCGTTTTATGGTATTTAGTATGTTTGATTGAGACTTTAGGATTAGCCGAAAGGTCTATATAAGCTGAGTAAAGTGCTTCCTCCTTGAGAGGTCAAGCAAGTTGGCAGACAACTTCAGGTCAAGCTCCGAGTAGTAGGAAGTTGAGAGTCAACTTCAAACCCAAGAAAACTTTTTCCTAAGCAAGTCGCAGAGAATCAGTGGTAGACGCTGCCCCTTTTATACTTGCTTGTAGCCCTCTCAACTCTCTCCCATATACACTGCTTTTTATTTGTTCAACTATACCACGGTAGCACTTTTGTCGCTCGCAACACCTCCGTCTTGGGGTAGTTGGTTCTAAGTATCTCTTCTCCCGACGATTTACCCCTATCAGATACCCAAAGTGTCTAGTTTTTTTCTGGCCATCCGCAACTGAGTGGCAGAGTTACGTTCCATCAGTGATGGCGCAACATTTCCCATACATATAGACTACCATAAAAATTGACTGGGTTCTAGCCAACTTATCCGTTATTGCGAATGGACCCCCTATTTCTCCCTTTTTCAATAACGGGGGAAGGTATGAGTGTTTCACTCTTGGAAGATATTTTAAATAACCATGTTCCGTACCAAACGATCGTTTCCTTTCTCAACCTGTTCACTGAAACGGAAGAGTAGTTGGGGCAAAGAAAGGCAGGTAAAATAAACTCAGAACTTTGACTTTTATCGAATAATAATCCCCCCCTAAATGCCCGTGAAATTTCACTAATACCCCCCCTCATATACAGTTCCGAACTGCCAAAATTTGTAGCACATGCGCAGTACCTTTTCCTATAGGTCATACCAATGGTTTGATAACAATTACATATGACTGTCAACCTTTTCATTACTCGCAATAAATCAACCCGATTTACCCTACTTACAGTAGTCCTAGTTTGCGATTACTCTTAGCAGGAGAATTAAGTATACCAACCTATTCAAGTAAACCCGATTTACTACCCGATTTACCCCCTTTGCCAGCTCTGCACCGCTACAGAACAATGCAAAGCATCTATCTAAAAATAATCGATAATAAAACTTGCATCCCAGCCATCTCATCCAGCGTAGCAATGCAAAATAAAATTACAAATAAGTTTGCCAAGCTAGTTTGACTGTTCTGAACGCAGTAAGGTCTGCAAGTTCTCAGGAGTAATAAAAGTTTATTGAGGCTTGAACAAGATTTGGAATCGTGCAATTTATTTTTTCCAAACTCAAAGGCCGGCATAAAGACAGATATTCAATGGTAACTGATGTTGCTCAGAATTTACTTCCTTGTGCGATGGAAATTTTGGAAGAGTAGGTTCTAATTCAAATTTATGTAATAACATCGGGGACGTCAAACGCAGCAGGCCTCATGATCGGTATTTCTCTTGTATTTTGTGGTGCAATGTCATCGTAAATTTTGACCTTTCACTAGAAAGGCTTCCCTGAACACCGTGACCCGAGATAATAGCCACAATCTCTTTCAAAATTAGACCGACCATCATTTATCCTCCATTACCTACATTTCTTCTGTTGACAAAATCAACATACATACACACTTGCATATAAGTCAAGGCGTACCCTCTATTCTCAAAAAATAGCAGTTCTACATCTGAAAACAGTACCGAAGTCTCGATCTCGTGCTGTTTTGCTTTGGACTAGAACAACGGTTATTTGGAATTAGTTGAATATCTCTTTTAATCCAGATCATGTTATCGTTGTATCGTTTTATGTTATGTTATGTCACTGGATACTGAAATCGATTCAAAGATACTCGGGAAGGAACTATAGGTGTTGCTTTTTTGCGACGATTTTTTATTACGAAACTAGTTCTTTCCGCAAAATACAGCTTCCTTAATCCTCAGATCATATACTGACCTATATTTTTTTCAAATCTATCATCCTAATCTTCTTTCACCGAAAAATACTGTTGTTCTTTCCTTCTATGGATCCAAATTCACTGTCGACCTCCATTTCTTACTTTAAGTTTGAAATGTTGGTCATCCTTTATCAAAAAGAAATCATTCGACTTTTAATGTCCTACTTCTTCAAAAATAAGTTCCCGTAACTTTTCAAACAGATTTTATGTTGCCCGAACGCCTGCAAAATCAAGGCCGCAACAATGACTCGCATTTTTTTATTTTTGCTGAGTCTGTGATTATTTTCGAATATATTAGCCTATTTCAAGGTCGATGGCAACATCGTTGAAGCGACAACCCTGCCATAAAACATTCTATGGGCTCGCTTCCTTCGTCCTCAACATGAACACACACTGCCATTCCAATAAATCACTAATTCATCCAGGACCCTCCTTCCCGTCAACGGTCTGGCCTTGGTGGCCAATGGGACACATTACTACGGCGACTACTGTATAAGGATGGACCGGAAACACGCTCGGGAGTGTGACTGCCGTCATTGTTCAGAAGAAGAAGGGGAGAGGAGGTATGGGAACCGGAGCAGGCTAAGGTGGATGTGGAAGAATCGGAATGGGAGGAGCACTGGGTGGACTTATGAGAGCCATTGGCGCACAATCATGGTGAAAAGAAGGTAGATTGAACAAGTAACACTAATACAGGACCAAGCTGCTAGGTATGAAGAAAATTTCAAGGGTCTGGAATACGGTTTTGAAGATCCTGATATGTCAAAAGTTTATTTCTATCATTCTATGCATTTCAATAAAATCTTTAGGGACTGTATTAGCAGTACAGATATTCTGGAGAAATTTTTTGTCTCTGATCGCAAGGAAGAGAATTTTGAGAATAATTTATAGATATTTACTCTGATATAATCTACTATTTGTCTTCATCGTCCTCAATATTCCCTTAAATTCATTTTATCAAAATGCCTATTCTAAACTCACTTGAAGCCCCTTGACTTTTTCACATCTTCTAGTTCTCACATACATAATTAGCCAGCCCTCTTATCGCTGGAAACGCCGCCGTATTGAGATCAATGGCTCTGAAATTATCACCTGGAAATTTATAACTACCAGACATGGCCCTCACATCTTTACAAGTGTCTGCAGTTCATAACAACGGGAAAATATTTGGAATTTTTGCTTGATCAAGAGTTACATCATCTCATTTTTAAAAAATAGAAGCTCCTTAAGTAAATCGAAGGGAAAGAGCGGAGTGTTTCAAACGTACTGCTTCAGAAATGGTATTGCGACGGCGGGCTTATAATTTCTCGACATGAAGAAATGCTAGAAGTAGTGGAAACAAAAACGTCACTCGATTTAACTCGGCGAGTGTCTCCATGTAGTACCTGCACCTAGGGGCACCTAAAACATCAACTTAATTTCCGTCATGTATGGTGCAAGGGATAGTGCGAAGGAGCGATGAGGGAATGGGATTGGGATGCAGCCCCCAAAAGCGAGTCTTTATCATGTTGATTTGGAAGTAGACGTGGGGACCGCGAGTCTCTTAAGGAAAGAGAGGGCGTGATTGGCGATAAATCCAGGGACAAGCAGAGTACCGTCGTTGGTGAACAGAAAAATTCAAGAGCAAAGTTAGGAGCCGCGCATAAATCTCCTGAGCAAGGGGGAGATGACGAGAGAGAAGAGTAGCGTACTTAAAGGATCGCCCTGGTGTGTTCCTGTGCGACTGTGTAAAAAATGAGAGGGGTGCTAGGCGGGCGCGAATCGGAACAGATTTTTTTGTCGCCGTCATATACCGGTTTTTTAATTTACTGTAGTACCTCCACTTGTCCAAAATTGCTTGTCTTTCTGGTCTTTGCTCAAACTCACTGAATCTAAGAACCTTCCCGGGGGGAAGACATTTCTATGCTTTCTTATCCTTCCTTATCATTTCCGAGGTCATCTCCAAATTTGCTGCCATTTTATCTAGATACTTTAATACTGAATCTACTCTTCTAATTCGATTCCGAATCAAGTTCTTTTTCTATTTTCACTTATCTTCTTATCTAAATTCTTTTTTGAGAAAAGTGGCTCAAATATACTACTGCAAAATCCACTTTAGATTTATTCTACCTATTTCAAATCTATAGGATGCGCTCTAAAGGGCCTATTCGGACCCCTTTTTCCAATTTTCAAACCTTCTAGATACTTTTTCTCACTATCCCTCTCCCCCTACACATTCGAAAAACCCTCAATGGCCTGTCACTTTCTAAAATTAACCAAAATAGACAACCCATACCCCTCCAGATCCATTTTCAAAAATCGTTACCCTCGTCCCCTAAACGCTATTCCCCAAATCACATTCATCCCTACTGACCGCGATGAGTATCTCCGCCAGCAAACGAAAAAGAAGGTGATCGAGTTCGTTCGGGGCTTGGTCATCGAGAATGAAGCGGAGGAGGTAGGTGAGAGACAGGAGGGGGAGGTTGAGGAGGGAGGGGGGAGACTTATGAGGAGTAGGCAGACCCAGAATTATTTTACGAGAATGAGGGTGATCTTTATTGGTTTAGAAATCTCACAAATAGATATACATAATTTAAGCCGTTCGCGAATATTTGCGGGGACTGCTTGGGTAGTATAAATACTTTGGAGGGTTTTTTTGGGATGACGTAGAGGACGGGAAATGAGAGAACTAGTTTGATTGTTCGTTTCTTAAGAATCTTTTGTTTAGAATATATTATCCACACAAATTGTAATGCATTTTCCGGTTTTTTTTGTTGTTTTGTTGGGACTCTAGGTGTAGCCAAAAGTCTACATAAGCTCAGTAAAATTCTTCCTTTTGCAGAGGTCAAGTAAGTTGGCAGACAACTTCAGATCAAGTTCCGAGTAGTAGGAAGTTGAAAGTCAACTTCAGATCCAAGAACCAATTTTCTTACGCTGTTCGCAGAGCATCAGGGGTAGACCCTGGCACTTCTATACTCGCTTGTATTACTTTCAACTGCCGGTCTTACTCACGCATTTTTATTCGCTCAACTATACTACGGTAAAACTTTGTCGCTAACAACACATCCTTCTTGGGGTATTTGATTCTGAGTATCTCTTCTCCCCACAATTTACCCCTATTTAAGGACGGGCATCTTTTCGGCAGTGAGGAAAGGGAATCAGAGGCGCCGGGGACGAGTAGGATAGAGGCTAATCAAAGAGACGTCGGGAGAAAACCTGACGGGCTTGCATGCCGTGCAGGCAAAAGGTAAATCGGGAAACGAAATGGTGAAACTCTTGACGAGGAGGGGAATTATGGCGCCTAGCAGCTTGGGCAGCAAGGCTGCGGAAGAACTGTACGCCTCCGGGACCGAATGGACCATAGATGTATATGCCGATTGGAGTAAGCAGGATATCGGAGGAACGGCAAAAGTCCCCGTAGTGTGAATTTTCGGATCGTTCCGCGAGGGCTGCTACAGCTGTTCCGCACAGAGTACCCTGGTGGACTCCGGACTGGACGAGAGGATTGGCAACAGTAACATCCAAGGCTATGTCGCGGTGATCGAGGCCGTAAGCCGTTCGAATTGAAACGTCAACACGAAGCGACGAAGGCGAAGAAGCAGAGGTTGAGCTACATAAAAGGGGGTGTTCGAGTAAACTGGCAATGCCAAAACCCTCGCAAAGGCAGTGCAGAGCATTGAGAATATGAGGGCTGAAGAGTAGGATAGAATCACTACTGCAGAGGAAGAGAACACACCGGGCAAGCTCGGGAAGTCGAGCAAGCGTCGAATTCAAAATATGCTGCCTTAAAACGCTGTCGAATGCGTTCTGGGCATCAATCTGAATCAATGCAATGATCGTGGAGAGCGATGTAGCGGTTAGGGTGGAGAACTGGCGGAAGAGTACCAGGAGGTAGAGTGTGGTGGGAAGGACGATTTTAGCGGGTTTGGGATCACGGACCGGGGCAGCTTGGTCGGAATGGAGCCACTCGGTAAGATCTGAACCCGCGTCTGGGAAGGAACATGACGGCTCTTGTTTAAACATGCATGTGGCGGCGCGTCGGTGGGGGCGTTCAGTGCCAAGAAAGTCAAAAATCTTTCAAAGAACGGTGTATAGGGTATCTTTGATCTCCCCTAGAGCCGAGGAGAAAAACATATCATGGTACGAGGAGCATGTTTTAGCTTCTAAGCGCGCAGTCTCAGAGCAGAGGCAATGTCTAACATTAGGGAGTTTAGGCGGGATTAAGGAGTCATCGCAGTCCAGAGCCGTAAAAAAGTGAGGTCATGGGGATAAATGTTGTCAGATTATCTCGCCAGGGAAGAGTTGGAGTCAAAATAAGCAGAAAATGATGTGAAATCTCGTTCCAATGCAAAGACGTAGAAGAAGGAAGGGTTTTTTATGTTACAATAGAGCACGATCCCGAAAATCCTCCAGAATCTTGGGCTCGGCGAAACTGAGATGGGTTGGAGATAGAGCACTTGGTAGGAACAGAAACCATAATGATACGTTTGATATCTACACTGAACATGGTACAGATGGCGCGACGGATATTTTCCAGCAAAACTATTCGAAAGGCTCGCATCAGAAAGGTCGTCATGAACGATGAGAGCCTGTCGATCGAGGAGAGGATAAAGGCGAATAGAATGGGCTGGGACTGTACCGCCGGCGGCGCGGAGGCACGGATGAGTAGGAGTGTCAAAAGGGGATGAATTAGGCAGAGAAAGAAACTCGCTAGAGCTGTGAATTGGACCAGCAGCGCGAAGAAGGTTCAAAATATCCAGGACGGAATTTTACTCAGGGTTCCGTTGGAGAGATCGGAGCAAAGCGCAGAGAGCAATATCTATCGCATTGGGAACAAACCGTGCAGAAGAGACCGGATCACCAAGACCAACGACATCTGTAATACAGAAAATGGTCCTTCCCTTGTGTAATACAGAAAATGGTCCTCCCCTCGTGTAGTCTAGCAACTTACAACGAGCCCGCCCCTGACTTCGCTCACCGCCCTTTCCAATTTTGCCTCCCATCCTCCCTAGATATTTTAATACTGTATCCTCTCCTCCAAATTAGCGCTTAACGTCTTTTTTAATCTACCTTCTTCATCAAACTCACCCCTTATGTAGAAATTCCGTGCAAATGCGCTACTGCAATTTCGATTTTAACTTTTTAGTACCGACTCCAGTCCGCCTCTAAGGTGTACTTAAACCCATTTTACCCAACTTTTTTTTAGATCCACCAACCCTACAGACACTAACCTCCCCCTAACACCACCCTCTATCCTCCGTCTACAATCATCTACGACCAAAATGAACAACCTTCGCCCCTCCGCCCCTATCACCGAAAACCGCCCCTCTCGCCCCTTAAACGGCCTTGCGCTCGCTGTATATGGCCCGACAAACGCAGAAGACTACCTGCGCGGCAGACGAAGAAGAAGATAATCGAGTTCGTCCGCGAACTATTAGTCGAGGATGAGGCCGAGGAGGTACCTGAGGGGCGGGAGTGGGAAGTCGAGGGGGAGCTGTGGAGACCTTCGAGGAGTGGGAAGCCCCGGAATTGGTCTACGAAGTTAATGATGAGGAGGACGAGGAGAATAAGGAGGATGTCGAGGACGAGGATGGGGACGAGGACGAAGGACAGGGAGGCATGGGAAGTGTTGGAATGGTGGAATTTATGGAAGAAGTGGTACCGACAATGGAACCGGATGGGGATATCTTTAGTAGTTTAGATATCTCCCAGGAGGAAATAGATAGTTATGAGCCGTTCGCAGATATATGTGGGGACTGCTTGGGCAGCATGGATATTTTAGAGGAGTTGTTTGGATCTGATTTAGAGAATGGGAAATAGGAGGACCTCATTGACGGTTAGTTTCTTAAGTATCTTTTGTTTAGAGTATATCGTCCACACAAAGTGTTTTTATGCATTTCCTGGTATCTTCTGTAGTTTTTTTCGGACTGACGGGGTAGCCGAAAGTCTATATATATAAGCTGAGTAAACTGCTTCCTCATAGAGAGATCAAGCAAGTTGGCAGACAACTTCAAGTCAAATCCGAGTAGTAGGAAGTTCAGAGTCAACTCCAGACCCAAGAAACATTTTTCCTACTCTGGTCGCAGAGCATCAGGGGTAGACCCTGCCCCTTCCATACTTGCTTGTAGCCCTCTCAGCTCTCTTCCATATACATTCCTTTTTGTTCGTTCAACTACAACACGGTAGCATTTTTGTTGCTTGCAACACCTCCTTCTTGGGGTAATTGGTTCTGAGTATCTCTCCTCCCCACGATTTACCCCTATCAAAATCATCACGTAAGTTCCGCATACTGTACCAGGAAGTCGACAGCCGCATTGGAGAGACCTACGAGAGGTTTGGGCTTGTCTGGAGACCGACGAGGTGACGGCACGTGTCGAGGCCGGAAAAGAGCAGAGCAGCGACAAGGTAATTGGTGGTGGTAAATCTTTATGGGTTGCACATGCGCGATACGCTTTCTGTTTGCCAGTTATGTGAGCCCGTTAGGCTCCTACGTTCCGTATTTGTGAGTAGATTTGTGCATTATAGCCACCTTCTACACTGAAAAGTGCATTCATCCTTCATCATTAAAGAGTTTCCTACCGCATTTGTAGTTAAATTCTGAATACTCCCCACAATATACCGTTGCATACTGTACAACTTGTAAAGATATACCACCGAGTGCTTTTTTCCACCACTGTAACTATTTATCCCTTGCGTTTGCATTGCCTTGGGCTTAAGTGACACACCGCGTTGATGTTCATTTCATATGCGGCATGTTGTCGGGTGCGGACGCATATTGTTCGGCCCTTCTAGCCAACTTCCAGTACAGATTGGCATTTGGTTACTATTTTGGTTCCGTTGCAGAGATAATATCTTTACCATTGTCTGTATTACAGTCAACTCTCGCTGACGGATGGTGTGCAAGGATAGCGAAAGATTGAATATATTTTCCAATTTTACTACTTAAAGATATATTGATTCTATCCCAAAGTGTTCAAGAAAACCACAATTGACTCAAAGAGTAAGCCGAATAAGTAGTAGGGGAGGAGCTATGCTCCATTGAAGGCCACTCTCAGGTCAGCCATTAAGCAGGTTTCATTGGAAATGCCGGCTACCGCAGCGTGTCTTTGCATCAAACCACCTGAACCGTTCCGTACATCTCTGTTGCCCTCACGGTCACGTTCCTTGCCACGCCATAAAGCACTGCGCATGCATCCGGGTGCCAAGCTCCAAGAGTGTAAGTTGCCACAAGCACGAGCCTACCTCTGGTGAAGGTCGCGATGAAAGATCGGTACTTTCTATGCTTTTCGTTTCGTGCCGCATTCAGAGAGAACATCAAGTTGAAGTTCCTATTGAAATTTACAGCACCGAGTTGTGACGAGATATTTTTGATTTGTCTCCACTGGCATAAAAATATTACTGTATACCCGGTACAGAACTGTGCACCGTACAGTACTTCGCACCCCCAGATTCTGAGAGATGTGTCTGGAAACGTGTAGGTTCATCTCCCATGTTGCATAGCACAGTATTTATACTGTAAGGCCCTACTGTGCCACACTAGTGGAAAAATGGATAGAATCAATGTAAATAGAGATAAAATTAATAATTTGCTTTAAAGTTTTAAACTCCAGTAATCTACGATTCCGAAAAAGCACAGAAATAAAACGTATATTTGATATCAAGAGAGATACAGGTGGGAAAATTGTTCGGCATAAGGCTCGATTTGTGGCCAAAGCTTTTATTTAAGTGCAGGGTTTCGACTAAGATGAGATGTTTTCTCCAGTGACATGGTCTTATATAGAAAGATTGTTTTGCGTTTGTCGCAGGAAAAACGTTTCAGAGCGTATACAAGTCGATATAGGGACTGCTTTTCCCAATAGAGACATGGATGAGGAAATTTATCGAGAAAAACCAGAGATGTCTACACAGCTTCGAAAGGAAGTGAGCAGCTCGTCGTAGGATGGACAGTGTTGGAAACTACCGAACATCATTTGTGGTTTAAAACAGGCCTCGGGGTCGTTTGGAATCAGGTTTCGTGGTATTATGGAATATCTAGATTTACAGACTCTAAAGCACATCCATTATCATGTACAGGCTCTATATTTAATTGTAGTCTTTTCGATGTTGTGAAACTGGAGGATGTTCTAATTGCCAGGCTTAGTTTAGAATCATGTCAAAGATTCAAGGCTTAGGTTCCAGGCCGCTTTGACGGAACAGATCCTAAAGCTGCAAAATATTTTCTGGGAGTTTTAATTGGCAGAAACCAATTGCAAGGAAAAATAGTCATTTTTGCAATGATTTACAAAAATAATTTAATCTCCGAACTAAAAAAATGAGCAACTCAAATCTGACATATACTTCTATGTATCCTTATATTTAAGTGTAATGAAAGAAGATGAGAAAAAAGGACAATATGCCATTACAGTAAAGGTATTGGATGTCTTATGTATCTTTAGGTGACATACCGTCCTGCCATTATGTTTCCAGTAGGGTTTCTATCAATATTTTACCTTTTGACCAACTGAGAACCCCTGAAAAGCAGCTAGAGAGGTAATTCGCGCTCTGTAGTATGAAAAGGACTAAAACATTATAGAATGCAGTATGAACAGCATTTAATTGCTTATTCTGACTCCAAGTGGGCCGGGGACAAATCCAGAAAATCATATGGCTGTTATGCTTTTATATTTTAGGGAAGCTGCAATAATGTATAATTCGAAGCTGCAGAGAGTGTAGCCACATAGAGTACGGAAGCAGAATACATTGCCCAGACTGTGACCACAAAAAAGCCTCACGGATCCGGAAGGTAATCAAGGGTTTTGGTTTGAATCAAGATTATGTACCAGTTTTTGCAGACAAATGATGAATATCAGATTGACTGAAGATCCATCCATCATAGAAGGAAGCAATAAAATTGATGTTCCATTTAGTTTTGTTCGTGGCTACTTGGAAAATTGAAAAATAGCTATTTACTATACTCTGAAAAATTCTATGAGTGCCGATTGTTTGAATAAGCCATTAAGAAGAGGCAAGCTGGAAAGATTTAGAATTATTATTGACGAAAAATCTCTAGAGGCTGATATTCTCAGAGCCAATAATCCAAAAACGGGGGAGTTTCAAGCCAAAAAATTGCTATCCAAGTATGGTTTTAGCAATGAGTAGAGAAAAATAAAGATGTGGGGTCGATAATATACAAGTAAGTATAGAAGGGGAAGCGACTACCACCAATGCTCAGGGAGTAGTGTTGAAGAAATTTTTCTTGGGTCGGAAGTTGACTTTAAACTTCTAGGCCACTTGGAACAGCACTTTAATTTTTCTCCTAACTTGCTTTCCTTCTTGCATAGAAAGCGGTTTTATCAGCTCATATAGATTTCTGGATAACCCTAAAGTACCAGAAATTGCATTCCAGGGAATGTTATATACGAGAAGAGTATTAGTAGATACTGTCAAGATAAATGTGTACAGTTCCTCCTTACAATTTTACATTTCGAAATCAGAGCTACGAAATTCCTTTTAAACGTCCATACACCTAATGCGGTTCCCACAAATTCCATAGAATGGCCTGGACTGGGAGTTAGTCTCTTTTGACATAGAAAAATCCTCAACTCTCTCCCCAGGACCTTCAACCACCGTTTCGTTCCCATCAGAGGAGCCCGAAATCACGCTTACTCTCCCACTCTTCCCTTCGTCCTCCGCAGCACCTTTTTCACGATTGCAAACTAGTGGCCCCATGGGTCCACCAAATCTTCCTCGCCTTTCGGTTCCTACATACCCAACTCAGCGTCCTCCTCCTTACTTTCTCCCCTCCCTCTTCTTTCTCCTCTTTCTCTGCCTCCTCGAAGCAGTGACGGCAGATATACTCCCGAACGAGTTCCGGTCCATACTTCTATGTTAGCCGTTGTAGTCGTTTGCCCTATTGGCCATCAAGGCTAGGGTGTTGACGAGACGTGGTGTTCTGGATGCCTTGGCGATCACGAGGTACTGACGGAAGTGGGTCTTATTATGGGCAAAAGGTGTGTTGACCCAATGCGGTGGCTGATGGGAAGTGTGCTGCTTCAGCTACGTTTATATCGAGCTTTAAATTGGATAATGTCTTCGAAAGTTTTAACAGCCATGGGCGAAATTAAATAAAAGTAATGTGGTTTTTTAAGTTTGCATGCATTTAGGGCAATAATAAAAAATCTGTATGCGAAAATATCGGAGTTGACTTTGGAGGACGGAGCAGATCATGAGTCGAAAGAATTCTTTTTGGAAAAAGAGGACCAAATCTTCAAATGGAAAGTGGAAAATGGAATCGTACAGTGAATTTGGATTTCTAAAGGAAAAGGACTGTATGATTTCTTTTTGTTGAAAGAAAAAGGAAGGCGATAATTTCGAAAAAGGAGTTGTAAATAATGAATTTCGGGATTAGGGAACAGTAATTTGTGGAAAGGTTCAGTTTCTTAGTGACAGTTGGAATGGGAATGATTCAAGAAAGGGCTAATCTGAAGGGTTATGTTAAGGAAGCGCGAGTATACATATACATATACATGTATACGTGTACTGTAAATGTTCGTAGAGAGGGTTAATTAGTCATAGTTTTACAAATGTATTGCTCATGAACGCTGGACAACACGAAAAGCTTGGTCGAGTTCTCTTTACATTCGATCTTTAATAATAATTTTACAGTATATAAACCATTGTAGTAAATGTTTAGGAAGATTGTGTTGAGCAAGAACGACAAATATGAGTTACCGTACGACTAACATCGTAAAGTTCATTGCTGCGCATGTACCCAAGTCGCAGGCCCTGAGGTAATACCAGGATGCCTTGTCTTCTATTAAAACATGAAGCGCCTCCTGTAGACCCTTTAACCGGTTTCTGTTCATCAAATTCTGTTTCTTCTACCCTCCAACGCAAAAGAAGCTAGCAGATGAGTTTACTCAGGTGTATACAGAAACAGTCGTTTGGTCTTACCCGCACCTATGCCTTCCGCGCGAATATATCCCTATCGGCAGCCAAAGGATACGTCTACTATGCACCATGCCCGGTTTGAATGCAAATATCAAAAGCAAGGATTGAACCGTTAAGTTCCAATACTTCTGGCCGACCATTTAATTTGCCCCTGATACTTCTTATCAAATGTCTAGGTATCTTGAACTGCTACATATCTACAAGGACCACTTGATGCAGTGTCTTTATGGCTGTTAGCGCAGTTTTCTTCATAAGAACAGCTGAATCTCCTCGAAATGACCTTTCAAAGGTCACTCGGCGTCTCTTCAGTAAACCTCAATAACACTACCTATACAACTGTATACACAAGTACACAAGATCGGACATCAGGGCGTTGGGAGCTTTCTGTGCCGCGAGCTACTCTAACGAAACCATCGTCGATCCTATCACCCTCATTATACCAGGGCTAGGAATCTCAACCCACTGAAGAGCCTCCACGCAGCCTTGGTACAGAAGAAGCGAAACTACTAAGGTTGTTGTTAGGCGCAGATTTTTTTTTGTCGCCGTCATCTACAGACCTTCAGTTTACTGTACTACCTATCCTTGTCCAAATTTGCTTATAGTTCCGGTCCTCCCTCGTCCTCCCTGAACCTCGCTTATCATTACCGCGGTCCTCTCCAAATTTACTTCCAATTTATCTAGATATTTTTACACTGTATCCACCCCTCTGAATCGATCCCGAATTAAGTTCTTTTTCCCTTTTTGCTTACCTCCTCCTCCAAAATCTTTTTTTTTGAGACAAAGGGCGCAAATGCACTACTACAAAAATCCCTTGCAGATTTATTTTACCTATTTCTAATCTATAGAACCTGCCCCGGGAGCCTATTTAAACACCTTTATTCCAAGTCTTAAACGCTCCCGATCATTTTGCTCAGCACTCCTGTCCCCCTACACACCCCGCTCACCCCTTTTACAGAAACATGACGTCAAATCGCCCCTCTGTCCCTATTTCCAAAAACCGCCCTTCCCGTCCCATCAATGGCCTTCGTCTCGCCGCCTACGGGCCAACCGATGCCGACGACTACATCCGGCGGCAAACAAAGAAGCAAATCATCGAGTTCGTTCGCCGCCTCTTCATAGAAGAAGAAGCGAGGGAGGTAAGTGAGGGAGAGGCTGAGAAGGTCGAGGAGGAGAGCGGGGAGTCCTTCGAGGAATGGTTAGCCCCTGAGCTAGTGTACGAGACTCAGGGGAAAGAGGATGAGGTTAAAGAGGAGGATGAGGTTGAAGAGGAGGATGAGGATGAGGATGAGGATGAAGAGGAGGATGAGGATGAGGATGAGGATGAGGATGAGGATGAAGAGGAGGAAGAAAAGGATGACGAGGACGAGGACGAGTTGGAGGAGGGAAATGGGGGCATGGAAAGTGTTTTACTGGTGGGGCCTGGACTGGAGAGTATGGATCAAGTGGTGCCGACGCTGGAACCGGATGGAGATATCTTTAGTAGTTTAGATATCTCCCAGGAGGGAATAGAGAGCTGTGAGCCATTCGCAGATATTTGTGGGGACTGCTTGGACAGCATGGATATTTTAGAGGAGTTGTTTGGATCTGATTTAGAGAATGGGAAATAAGAGGACCTCATTGATTGTTAGTTTCTTAAGTATCTTTTGTTTAGAGTATATCATCCACACAAATTGTTTGTATGCATTTCCTGGTACCTTCTGTAGTTTTGTTCGGACTTTAGGGGTAGCCAAAAGTCTATATAAGCTGAGTAAACCGCTTCCTCATGGAGAGGTCAAGCAAGTTGGCAGACAACTTCAGGTCAAGCTCCGAGTAGTAGGAAGTTGAGAGTCAACTTCAAACCCAAGAAAACTTTTTCCTAAGCAAGTCGCAGAGAATCAGTGGTAGACGCTGCCCCTTTTATACTTGCTTGTAGCCCTCTCAACTCTCTCCCATATACACTGCTTTTTATTTGTTCAACTATACCACGGTAGCACTTTTGTCGCTCGCAACACCTCCGTCTTGGGGTAGTTGGTTCTAAGTATCTCTTCTCCCGACGATTTACCCTATCAGTTGTCTTGCTGAACTACCAGAAAAAAGCAGGCGAGTGACTGTATCCATCTCATTACTCGGATTTTGGTATGCAGAGGCCTTCCCCGTAGTCAACTACCTCGCGCTAGCTGTTGCTACTTGCGCAATGTAACGAGTCTCGAAGGAGAAGTTTTGAGCGCGTTGCTCCAAAGGGATATATTCGACTTTCCGTTTCGAAGGGGGAAGTGTTTGGTTTTTTACTCCTGGATATATCTTTCAGAACTAAAACACCGACACATTCCCCTCTTGATGATATATTCGATAGGAATAAGGTGCAAAGTACCCTTTTACAATAGCAATCCGCAATGGTAGTAACCTGCAATTCCGGTTGTTTGTTTCCGGGTTCAGAGCCATTAATTGGCCCAAACATCATCAAAAAACCTTGTATCCACTAGTGGTACCTTCACTGCGTTCTTGACCTTCTCTGTCATGACGAGAATCAGACCTTAATAGCTTCCTGTCCTCTTTGTCGCAGATATTTGAACAGGAATACCATTAATTGTAGGAAACGACTTTCATCTAACGGCTAATTTCTTGAGAACGATATTAAGGGGAAAAAGGGGGGTGTCTCTATTGAGATGTATGGATTGGCCGGAACCCATTTGGAGTTGCAAATCTGCATGTCATATTAAATAAAGTGAAGAGCGAACATTTTCGCAAGATCTTCGAATGCAGCCATCTGTCATGGGGTGAATTTCTTGAGAAAGATATTAAGGGGGGAAAATTGGGGTGTTTTAATGATTGAAAAATAGCCTATGTATGTTACCCGTTATCCAGATCTTTCGGCTTCCCTGTCGCCCACTTCCCTGTTTCAGAGGTGTCAAACGCCGGTCCCCGACGAACGGCTCCAGTCTGCTATCTCGTCTGAGCTTCACAGTTCGACGTTTGATCGGATCTTCCGATCATCCTCTGACCGCGACAGATCTCGCCTCCTATCTGTCCGTGAGTCGTCCGCCTGTTCAGCTTTCTCTACTTTACCGCACCCTCACCGCGGCACCTATCTGTCCTCGCAAGCTTGGATAGTCGCTGTATCTCTACGCCTCGGCCGCGCGATTTTCTCTGGTCATGATCGATGTCCGGTATGTGCTCGCCGTTCCAACGACATCGCCCCGGTGCTCGATCCCCTGGGCAAACATGCCCTCACCTGTAAGTACAACGATGGGCAGACTCGTCGCCACAATGTCTTGCGTAACGCTCTCCATCGCTACTGTAAGGAGCTTGGAATTTCTGCCTCTCTTGAACATCTGCTTCCTCCCCTTCCCCCTTCGTCCTCTTCCTCGTCCGCCCTTCGCATAGATCTTTATATCCCTGCTGCATATGGCCTCGACCCGAAGGATATTGCTTTGGATGTCACAGTGGCCCATCCACACGTCACTTCTCGCGTTTCCCAGTGTGCCCTATCTGGCGGCGCAGCTGCCTCAATGGCTGAACGTGCGAAACACACGCACTACGGTCTAGTCTGCCACACGAACGATATACGGCTTCTTCCTGTTGGTATTGATGTGTTCGGAGCCCTTGGGGCCGACGGTGCGACTTTCTTCCGGCACCTTTCTACGTTCGCTGCTGCCCGTCGAGGCACCACTCCCCAATGGGAGCTGCACCTCCTAATCACGCGCTTTGTGTTCTGCTTGCATGGGTTACAAGCTCGTCAAGTTCTTACCAGATGCATTTCCGATTAGTTTCTCTCTCATCCCCCTATGCATGTTAATTTCTCTGTAATCCCCTCAGCATGTTCTCCCACATGCTCTTTCCACATCCCGTAAAGATTACACACACATGTATGTTCCAAAACCCATCAAATATAAAGTGGTGGTAGTAAATCTTTATGGGTTATACAATGTTGCGCAGAAGCGTGCGGAGGGTATTCATAAATTAACTACGGATGCGGGTGGCGCGTAGAAACCTGTCGCGCCTGCATTATTTGGAGACTAAACGCAAAACGGGTAACGAAGTCGCGTAGCTCCTGTTGAGGGGAAGAACCGGGACGGGAAGCAGCGAAGGAAGCAATGCGGCGGAAGAGACCGTGGCGGGGGTAGCCGTGGCGGAGGGTAGATAAGGGACAGGGAAGTGACAAATGGGGGTGAGAAGGGGCGAAGACGTAAACTTGGGTCTTGGAAAGGTTGAGGTGGAACCCGAGTGGAACTCTTTCGAGCTGGATGAAACGGAGAGCGGCGGCGGCTTCGGAACAAGGAAGGAAAATGTTACTGTCATCTGCATACCGAGCAGTCAGGGCAGGGGAGAACTTCTCCTGGAGCGACATCAAGAGAGGATGAGGAGCCAAGGAAATGAGGAAGGAACCAAGGGGATCACCTTGCTGAGTGACCTCTGAGCTACGGCCATGGTAGGGGCCGAAAGCAAACTCTGTAGGGGCATCGTAATAGGAGTGTACCCAACGTGTTAGGCCTGGGTCATACGTTTGTATGGCTTCTAGAATCCGCTGGCGGGAAATGCAATTGAAAAAGTTGCGAGCGTCATTCTGTTCCAAAACGTGGTCGTGGAACTCGGGGCTTTGGGAAAGACGACGCACGGAATGATAATGGCATCGGTGCCATCCATGACGCTTACCTCGACCTGATGCGGCAGAAGGTGGGTGCGGAGGGCTGGGGTGGCTTGCGTGCCGCGAGCCCAGAAATTAGGCGTCGGAGGAGAAACCAAACAGCGATAGGACGGATTCCCCGTTTGCCTTCGCCAGCTCAGTAAGAAGGCCTCCTCAGAAATACGGCCGGCACGCGGCCGGTAGATCGCCGTTCAAACAGAGGTTGAGGAATTTTGTCAGAGCATGAAGCAAATCTCTGACGGGCGTGACTAATAGGAGGAAATGGTTAGTAGGCTATTGTAGGGTAGTAAGAACTGCACGTCAAGCACTTGCGAAAGACACCGACAACAAGCGGCTTGATACCCGTAGACATGCAGCAAAAGCTGTACTGCCTAATGCCGTATGCCTCCCCAACTGCCTTGACCCGTTGATGTATTCGCAGGGTCACGGAGGCGCAGACCCGTTTCTGTTTTCTCCGTTCCTTCTCTCCAAACTTCCATTAAATTCCTCCAGCTAGAAATGTCAGACGACGAAATAAACTACCCCATCATTCTCCCCCTATTTGATCCCTAGCCGCAATTCTCTTGGCTCCTGCAGTACTGCGGAAATATTCTCGTGGATAATGGAAGAGCACTCGGGATCTCGGGAGGCGGTACACAGACTCGGTTTTCCTATTGAAGGTGGAAGTTTTGGGTGTTTTTACTACTGGAAGATATATTCCTATCGAATGACATTTCTTTCCCGGAGGATCTTCAATGTGCACTGGCCAAGGTTACCGTTTCGTAAAGACGGTACTCGTGAAGATTTTCCGTCCTGTATTACAGCGAGAGAATGAGAGACCTTTTATTTCTTAAGGTTCAGGGGAGGTCACGAATGAGCCCCGTCGGGGGATTAAATATGGTTCCTCTACCCCATTCTCAAGTACGAATGAATAGATGTGTGTCGTCAATGATCCTGGGTACTCCCTCGACCACGATGCTGTACATAAGGATACTGTATGCTATTAACATTGTACCATTTTCCCAGCGAATCCGTAGTCCGAGCACTACTTGTACTGCCGAAGGGCCCCGTGTGGATAGCGGGGAAAACGTTTGGGTGTTTTACTGTTGGAAGATATTTCCGACCTATAGCGCGTCTGTTTGTCTGATTTATAACCTTTAGGTGACAGGTAACTCCACGCAGCGTCGGTTTCTGATGTTGGAATATACGAACTTGGAAAGGTTTGGGTGTTTTTACTCTTGGAAGATATGTTCTTGGAGTATCTTGGAAGATATATTCGATCTATCCTAAAGTTTTCCAGACAACCACAATCGACACAAAAAGGCATGCAGACACAGTAATGGGTGAGGAACTACGCTCATAAGCCTCAACGCAGCCCACGCAGAGAAGCAGCGGAAATACCAAGGGTTCCTTGCTGAGCTGCCTGGGGGAAACAGGCTGGTTCCTGTTCCCATCTCAACGCTTGGAGGATGGCATCCAGCGGCGTTCTCCGTCGTCAGGGAACTCGGGAGAACTGTTGCCACTCGCGCTATGGAACGGTTTTCGAAGGTTAGAGGCATTCTTTTACAGGGGCACTCCGCATTGCCAGTAATCTCCAATGCCGCTTGTCTGCTGGCTGGCCTCCCTTCCACCCTCTGGTAGATTGGAGTGCCATCTATAGTTTTCGACGCATTGTACGGTTTCACAATTGTCTTGGCCAATATACGGTATCGACGCTCGGGTACAAATTTACTTAGTACCAACCTACATATCTACCACAGTAAATTAACCCCCATTTCCCCACTACGCCCATTAAAAGGCCACCTTCAGGCCAACCATCAATCATGCCGCATTGGACATGACGGCTGCAGCAGCGGGCCTTTGCATCAAAAACTTCCGAACCTTTCCGTAAGTCTCCATTTTCCTCACGGCCACGTTCCTTGCCACGCCATGAAGATATACGAAGTGAATGAATTACATACTATGATGGCCTTTGAGAAAAATCCCCTAAAACCCCTAATGATAGCTACTTGTGCTCAATGAAATAATCAGTTCATCTTGCATGCGTCATTCTTTTTAGTTTCTCCTGGTGCAAGTCCAGCGTTCGTTTCCTTTTCTACACTTGATATCCTTCTACGACTTCAAAATGAAAATTACCATCTCGCCGCCATACCAAATGCGTGGGAACCGTTATCATTCATTAGTCTAACCATTTGATGGAAGGCAATAGTGACAGACAGTTTCCGTTCTTATCGTTCCAGTTTTGTGATTCGAATGCGGTGCCTGGGATATGGTCAGGGGTCTAGCGACTGTCTGGTGTGGGGATAGTCTTGGGTTTTTTTCTGTTGGAAGATACATTCGATCGATCCTGGTGTTAAAGTACCGCAGTACTGAGAAGACAGCGTCCCGAACCCAAATCTAAATCTGAATCTGAGTGATTACAGCCAAGCAAGAATTAATCCGACATATTTCGAGTTTAAAGCTCACATTCTGAACCCGCGATAAAATATTGGACCTCGGGACGGTCAATCGGCAGTAGAGTAAAAGGGAGAATCGTCGGAGTGGTTTACTGCTATGCTGAGTGGTAGTAATCATTTTATTTCAGTTGGAAGTGGTAGTCAAATTATGCCTTACAAGGGACTACGGATAACTAGCTTCAAGCCCTAGGAGGCTACCGTACGCATTAAAGCGATGTCGAGGGGACGATTGCAAGTTAAAACGTGGATTGAAGCTGTTATGGCCTAGCTGGTAAAAAGGAGGATAGAGACTTTATTGGACCATTTGAAAGCACGTCAGGAATACAGCATTAAGAAATACCCCGACGCAGCTAACGGCGATTGATAGCAATCGCAGTCCGTTGTTGCACCAGCGCGCTGAGAACAAAGAGGATTTGATGACGCTCGGAAATCGGAATAGTACACTTCCTGAACGCAATATGTCAGGGTATAAAGAGCGTCAAGGGAAAAATGAACGGCCAACTCCCCGAGACGGGCTGTTGTCAGCGAATAAATTGTTACAGGAGACGTTAACGGACAAGCGCAAAGTGCCCTAGTGAAAGAAGAATTATTACTCGAGTACTTAACTCTAAAGAAACGACTCTTCCACTTCGGTTAGATGCTAGAGTGCTTATCGGTGATTTTTGTTTTCGAGTTCATTCCAGATATTCCCTCCCTCTCCTGAGAAAAACAATTTATTCCGATTATGTGGAATTTTTTCCAATCGAAAATCTCGATGAAACAACTAAAACCGCCCGAAAACACAAGGGAAGAATTCATATGGAGTCAGTTAATTTGATAAAAGATACTTTACAGAAAATAACAAATCTATTCCTAAATCTATTCCACCAGTATATCATAATTTAGCACTTCCCTCAAGACATCATGAATACCCATGTAGCCCGCACACATACCCATGAAGGGCTTAAGATTGGTTACACATTCTTGCAATGAATCAAGCTTCCCTAACGACCCTCCACTGGATGCAACGCCGAGACCATCCGATATATCCAATCCACTCCCTCCCCCCGATATAAACCGGTTAGGCATCCCTTCTTCTTCTTAAACTCACTTTTTCGCCCTCAGTCTCATGTTAATACTCTATTTCAAGACCATACTGGTCCTTCTCCTTCTCCTCTTCCCCCTCTTCGACATGTCTGCTGGATCGACTATATGCCTAAATTAGTCTCGCAGTGAGAATTAGTGAAAATATTCTTCAAATGGTAATTCATTGCATAAATTACGTATGCAAATATTGATTAAGGAAAAAGTGCTAACGTCGAAGTAAATCAAATAAACTGAGAAGACAAAAATAGTTACTGTCAAAGAGAGAGATGGTGTAGATGTAAATAAAAGATAAAAACAAAAAAAAGAGTATATATAGTATAAGTTTATTTTGCGTGAAAAAGTAAGGAAGTGTAAAGAGAACAACTCGGAGAAAGTTATCTGCGGTTAGAGATGATGCCCTCACGTTCTCCTTTGACTTCAAATTGATACGGAAGCAGGCACTTATCGACATGATGCTACAGGAAGTGCTTCTCTCACGAACACCTCACTTCGTTTGATGGTTTGAAATATCGGCGTAATGATGTCAGAGTGCTACCGAATACATTCCGTCTTCTTAGCAGCTCCGAACTTTTCAGTAGGAAAATAATATATTTGGTATGCAAAATTAACTGGAAGATCTCAGAAGAACAGATAACAAAAAAAGAGGAATAAACTCATCAAAAGTAACGAATCGTCGTATGACATGTGCGCTCCGTTTAGCACGGAAAGCACAGACAAATTATGACCACAAAATAAAAATCAGTCAAGAGTCGTTCTCGTCCACCATAACAATGCAAAACCATGTGTAAACTATATTTTTAGAGATAGGTGTTGTGTAAGTCTGCAGATTGGAGCTATGGATGTGGGAGTAGAAATTGTTCCTGCTTTACGCCCAATTGTATCTTCATTTGTGCTGTGTCTGGCAGGTCATTTCCTTGGAGGGCGACCATGGCATTATCTGGAAGGAAGGATCCTTCAGAACACCCCTTAATTGTTTATTTCCTCAGGGAGATCTTTCATTCTCTGCGTTCCAGTATGGCGCGGGCTGAACGTATGGATACAGTAGGAGGTTGAGGATCAAGAGATGTTCCATGTCTGAAAACATGGCAAAGGCCCAAATTTCCAAGTGTAGGGTGGTTTCGAGAAACCAAATTGCGCTTCAAGCTACGTTGAAATATGTATGCGACATTTCTCCATCTGTAAATACGCTGAAACATCCAATAGCATAGTGGTATATGGCTTTCACAGATTCTGGATCGGCATCAGCGAACATTTTCTTTTTGAAAACAAAAAAAACGCTGATTCACAAAGTATGGCCATTTCTAGAAAGAAATTAACCAGTCAAAGCCCTGAAAATAAGTGCTATTATGATGAATAAGTTTATAATTAATGGAGTTTCGGCGTCTTCTTTTTTCAATGAACCAATTCAGTCCCCTCTTTGTCTCCCATTAACTATGAATATCATGTCATTATTTGCAAATAACTTCCTTCGGACATTGTTTTTTCCAATCAATCAGAGATATTCTGGTCTCTCAAGATACGAAATGAAGCTTCGCGCATGGATAGCCCCTCTAGACCTATTTCCAGAGCTTGAGAAGAGCTAACTGTTTGGGTGCTTGCTTTTGTTGCAACGCATGAACTAGGGTACTTTGTATGGATCACGAGCCACTTAACGGTCTACTATAAAGCTTTATCATGAAATACCAATAAACTCGACCCTATAGTGAATGTCTGTAATTTCTGAGATTAACCTTTATTTTCGGCTACCGATATTGTCTTGGTTTCACCTCTAGTTTATGCGAGCTCGAATTTCCTTTTTTCCCTTAGATGCCATAATAATTGATCACAAATCTTATTGAGCCATTTTGGGCTTTTCTAAACATAATATCGAGAAAGGAGCGCCCAGCAATTCCTTTATACACCTGAAACCGTACACAGTCTCTGTAACAGCGTCTTTCCACGCGATTTTACTTTCCCATAACGTACTTAATATGGTCCTGGACTGTCAAGATCATCATATTTGCCTCTCTATAGGAACCAAGATTTTTTTCAACCCTCTCCTGCAGTTCTCAGCATTCGTACTTAGCAACTGGCAGAAACTCGTACAGGACGGAGCTGTAACGATTTAGAATAACAAATAGGTCTTAGTTTCGACGTATCCTAACACATCACTGGTTTTATATCACGTATTACGCATCTTCTTTTCTATTCGTTTTCGTGGTCGCAGGCACCCCTGGGGCCTATATTTGTTTTTTTGTGATTAGAAGCGTGTGTTTAGGTATAAAGTATAGTCGTTATTTATACTAGTCAGCCCATTTCGTTCAGCTTCCCGATTAGTAACTCTAAATTGTTCTCGACTTTCTGAGAAGGAGATACTGTTTCCGGCTTGTCAGTGCCATTTTCATGTCCACCTTTAAATAAACTGAGCTCTGGGCTGGAATCTACTACTTTTCCGGTATACTACCGTGCTTCTCATTCTTGGACCAACATTTACTTTCATAACTCTCATGGAGGCCGCATTTACCGAAAAGTGTGTTCAGAGGGGGACTCAAAAGACACCGGTTAGCTAAATGTTCTACATTTTGACAATTGGAGCATAATATTTCCTCCTTTGCGGATGTTTGGGTTCTTTTTTATTCGCTAGAGTGTACTTTAACACTTGCGAATTTTTCATGTCTAGTCAATTGTCAAAGTGATTCTCCAATTTCTCTTCGAGTTTCTGGGCATCACTCCTAACAGAGTATGATGCCGCTATTGTTGTGGTAGCACTGAGTTAAATCTGCTCGGGGCTGAAGATAATTATACAAAATAATTTATGTCGAATAAAAACAAATAAAAGGAGAAGACAAAAAAATTACTGTACAGGAGGGGGAGAGCTGTAAATAAAAGGAGAAAGGGTACAAATGAAAAGGCGGAAAATTATGAGAATTTAGTCTCATAAAAGAAACATGAATATGCAGAGATAGACAATACGAGAGAGAATCTCTGCACCTAACGAGAATACTTTCAGTATCAACCCTGGTATTATCTAAACTGCCTCCACATTTATGACGAATTTTGTGACGAATCTTGTGCTGGATATTATAGAATATGGGGGGCTCTTTAATTTTTATAGATGAGGAGCTGATAAAAAGTCCTCTTCCATCGTGAAAAAGAGCATGTACATGAACGGGTGTAGCGGGGGGCGATGGGACTTCACTACACCAACACGTAGAGGAAATCCGGTACACAAACAAGCCGCATTGGAGGGTACCGCCAATGTAGGGTGTCTCTGGAGAAGAATTATCTTCAACTTCGAGACTTCTCCCATCGTGCAGCTGGCGATAGTTCTCACAGTTTCTTTGAACACTGCCATCGAGTGCTGGCATCAGAGATTATAGGATATAAAAGGGATTTGGCCTGCTTTTTTACGACAACTCAGCAAGACATCTTTGACATTCCCACTTCCTCTCCATTTGGGCTGCGTTGTGACTCATGAATGGGTTTAAGGTCTTCTATTTGGAAGCGTAGGATTCAATACAGTTGATGAACGTTGCATAGAATACTTCGGTGCCACCAGCAGCTCCTATTGCCCTGATATCAGGTCTTTCTCATTGCTGATAGTCTCATATGGGCTCAAACAGCGTCCTTCCGGTGGCTTGTGCCAGTTTATTACTGAAGATGGTCACCTGCTTGTTACAGTGGGAAATGCGCTCAGATCCGTAATGGTAATACAGCGAGTGACCCCCGCAGATATCCAGTATTTTAGGGCACTCTGCCTTTGGGCAAGGATTACTGGGGGGAAGCAGAGGTGTCTGGCACACCTACTAGAACCAAACGAGGAAACCATTACTCCTGGTTTGCGTCTTCTAGCCCGGATGATAGGAATAAATCTACCGGGGATGATATTTTGAGAGCAATTTTTCCTTAAACGGAGGCGTTGCAAGCAACTAGAATGCTACAGAAGTATAACTGTAGGGATGAGGAAAGATTAATGAGGAAGGAGGACCAAGTGGTGACCACAAGGCAGTATAGAAGGGGAAAGTTTTACTATCTATGCTCAGGGGCTAGTGTTGAAGAAATATTTATTTGTTCAGGAGTTTACGTTCAACTTCTAGACTACTTAGGTATACAATTGAAGCTGTATTCCAGCTTGCATGACCTCTCCAAGAGGTAGCAGTTTACTCAGCTTATGTAATCTTTTAGGCTAACACTAAAATATCAAACAGAAATACTAATAACAATTAGTTTAATGCCCATCACAGGGCTCGATGGGCAGTATACCCATGCTTTTTGAGGTAGAGATATACAGCAGCTAAAGGCATTGATGCAGGTGTCGCCGAGCGATTAGGCCTTTTCCACGGATGCGTTAGGTGCATCTGTTAGCTTCTTTTGCGATTTAGAGTTAGAAGAGCAGAAGTTGGAAACCGTAAATCTGATGCAAAGCGGCATTCGATAAGAAACGAAGCGGCCGCAATGACCTTCGCATAAGTGAGATCCATTCCTAGGGTCGACTTTTTCTCCTTGAGCGATTTGGCGGGTACCTGTAGCTCCCTAAATATTGTACTGCTTAGAAATTCAACCGCCATTATACGGACTAAATTTTGGATTTGGTGGTCGAAAATTACACCCCCTTTCCGTGGGCGGAAGTTTGGGATAACTCGCAGAAGGGAGCTCACCTTGCGGACTCCAAAGAAATTAAGAAGTAATTGAAATATTTCATTTGCGTCTTTAAGCTCCATGACTGCGTGTAGGAAATTCTCGAGAAACTGTATATGATCCAGAATCTACTGTCCCATGAACATTCAGGAAACGATGTGTGCGTTTAAACCCGTATTTTCCGCGACATTTTTATGTTACATTTCAGGGAAGTACACGGCCTGAGCCGGCATATAAGGTGCACAGGCCACCAAAGCTTGCAAATCAACGCCACTAAATGAAGATCACGACGTCTGGGCTCAGAGAAAGAGGAAGCCTTGATCTATTTGAGAATTGCATTGAGTTTAATTACAATGTAGCCTCATCATAATACCACAACTCGCAAAACACTAATCGTAATCGCAAAAAAGTCCAGGCGAACGCTAGGTCGGTGTTCTAACAATGTAACATCAAGAAATGTGGGGATATTTTTTGAACGTAGCTGAAGAGTGCGGCTCTGCTCATACTTCAAAGGCATTAATCAGGTCCGACGGTGGCAGATAATATTCCGAGCTACTTCTAAAATTGTTCACAATGCTCTGAATGCCATGAATTACCACATACTTTTTTATATTTTGTGGCGATACCAACCTAAGAGGGCTGAAAGTAGCGGGAGGTCTCCTCCGTGACCCTGCTGCAATTAAACTTCACTTACTGCGCAAAGTTGATGAATAAGTATATCAACTTGTGAGCATCAAGAATCGATCAAGTGAATACCACCACACCAACAAGACCACTTAATTTTTTCTTGTGTTCTAAATGAAATATTGCACATCTAATGATTCATCCTGAAAACATACTCTAACCATGAAACTGAATCAAAGCCGTTCAATTCTTGTCGAACTGTCACATTCTAAATGTACCGATTGTTATGAGTAATAACCTTACTGCTGTTTCCTTATATATATCTGGGCTACAGTATTGTATAATCCCAGAAGCCGGCCGGCCATTGAGAAAAAATCAAATAGAAAAACGACTTACAAACTCCACAAATGTTATCCTCCCTGCCATCTGAACTCAGTTCACCACAGCCTTTGTTCTTACAGTGGTGGCATCGCAAGGATTTGTTCACTATGGCTGACACAAAGGAAGAGAAGATTCCAAAATTCAATGAAAATCCTGCGGAAATTCTTTACCTCTGGTGATATGGAGGCTTTTTTTGAAAAAACGGGATTGTATGGGAATCCTAGATGGGACTGTGACTGTAGCTGACGACAATGACTTTATCGCAATTTCAGAGTACAACAAGAAAATAAAGACAGCGACTGCATTAATAGTGCTCTTCTAGGCGACAAACCTTTAAAAACAGTACAAAAGTATTCAATGGACCTCTTTGAAATGTGGATTAAGCGCATGGCGAGATATGCCGGGAAAGCAACCGGTAACACGTTGAGCTGGTTAAAAGAAGTTTTCTCTACAGAAAAAAATTCTGGGGAATCTATTGCTGACCATGTCGCTGAATTTGAGCTCAGCTTTACGAGGCTGGAAAACGCCGGTAAGAAGTTAAATGAGCTTATGCAAAATTCAACCCTGCTGTCCTCTATAAAAGACTGTATCGAGTGTGAATCTATGGTGCCAGCTATGAAAATGATGGAAGAACATAAGGACATATATGAATCCGTGTCAAACAGGCTTATCGATAAATAAAAAGAAAAATTCGTCTAAAATGATGAAGAATCACGCAGAGCGCCTCACGCAGCAGCAGCTAAAAGTGGCAGAAAATATAATAACTTTTAAAAGCCAGTTCATGAGGCTGCAAACCGCAAGGGTGGCCGTCGGTACTACAAATCCAGACCGAACAATCAAGGACAAAATCAAATTGGTCCAAAACAGGTCTACGGACGTAATTTCATCGTTGCAAAGGAGAAAAGTGTTATGCCTAAGCCTAGAGATTCCATCGCAAAATGGCCAAGGTGCAATTGAAAGAACCACTAAGTCACAAACAAAATGGACGATACACAGCTGAATCGGTTTATACTTGATAGTGGGGCTACTCATCACATCTGCTCTGATCGCCACATGTTCACAGAGCTCTTCAGAAGCGAAAATCAAATACAGCTTGATGCAAATACTACTTTGGAAAGTAAATATCAAGTCACAGTCAATCTTGTTTAGGCAGTTGAGAACAAGAGGATCAATCTGCAAAACGCCAAATGTGCTCTTAAGATGAAACTCAATCTTTTATCTGTTCCCGCCTCTACTGTATGGACATAAGAGTCGTCATTAAGTATGGTGCAAGCACTCTAATTGAAGTTCGTGGTGGGAAAATACTGTACTTGCCCATGCCACTCTTGACGGCAGTGATCTCTACAAAATAAAAGCCACAGCAGTTACAGATATCGATTCAATTACAGCATCTAGCACTCCTTCAGAATAAAATGTCTTAGCTCATCATGCTGCAGGTAACAAAGATAATAAGACTAAGAAGATCATTTGACATTAAAGGCTTGGTCATGTGAATGATAATGATATTAATGAGATGATGAAAAGCCCTCATCTCATCGGCATGACCCCCTTCAAACCATAATTTATTAACTGAAAACCATGCCCTGAAAGAAAAAAAGCTCTTGATCGCCAAAAAAGCACACCGGTACCAGATAGTTCTTCCGTGGGAGAAAATATAATTATGAATATATTTGGGCCACTTTACGAAAAAACCTGAGGACACTCTCAGTATTTTCTTCTGTGCATAGATGGTGTGTCACGGTATGTCTGGCTTTACACTCTCAAGCAGAGGATGATGATATTAAGAAGATCAGAGCATTCATCAATCGATTTAACATTTTACAGGGGAGGAGTGTAAAAAAGATACTTACTGAAAATGGCAGCGAATTTTGCGACAAATCCGTATCTTCCTTCCTTTCTGGTGAAGGAATTACACATTCCTTGACATGTCCTTATAACCCCCAATTGTATGGCTCGATTCAAAGAAGAAACTGTATTATAATGGAGCATGTGATGTATGCTGACATATGCCAAATTGGGTAACCAATTTTGGGGAGAAGCAGATTTGCATGCAGTTGGCATACAAAACGTTATTCCGATAAGTTCATTTGTAAATAGAACAAATTTTGCGATTCTGCATGGGATTACGCAATCGAAGTTCCGTGTACTCGATTGCGAAGCTTTGGTAACAGTACCAACTGAAAAGCGAAAGAAGCCTAATGCAGAAACAAGGCGATTTATTCTAATGGGTTCTTTAAAAACTCTATATATTGCATGTTTGGCCCAAGTACGAGACTTACTGAGCAGGTCAGGCATGCGAGGTTTAATGAACTTGTATTTTCTGGATATACCTAACAGAAGACATAACATGGGCCTGCACAAGAGCACTCTAAGTACATAACGATTGATATAACGGATGACAATAATGTCGACGAATTCAACTTGGTACCAGAGCTGGGGTATATTCCACTGGACATTTACACTACCAGCTCCGATCGAAATAATGAACATCGTCTTGGAAATAATGAAAACTCAGCTCTTGCTGAGAAAAACCAATCGAATCCTAGTTTGCAACAGATTCTTGGACAGGTGCCTCGACGAAGCTCTCGAGTAATCAAACACAGCAGAAATTACACTGATACTACTGTACCTTTCAAAAGAAAAAACCTCCTTACTATGCGGATTAACCATCCGTAGCATTGGCGCTGAAATCGCCGAATAGCAATGAATGAGTTAATGCCATTAGCGCTGAAATAACCGTGCTACAAGAAAGAGGGATATGGGAACTTGTACCTCGTCCAGATGCGAAGAATATATTACCGAACAAATTCATCCTAAAACTCAAGAGGCACGCAGATGGTTCCGTCGAAAATTACAAAGCCAGGGTTGTTGTACTCGGATGTAATCAGAAGGAAGACCGGTACAGTGTGTTCTACTCACCAGTACTGGATCTTAGCATATTTCGCATTGCGCCGACTATCACCGTAGCATTACAGACTATCGTGCATCAAATATATATGAGGATTGCATTACTGCATGGGGACCTTAATGAAGATTTACACAAGGCCGAAACTGGAGGCTCTGAGGATAACGCTAAACAAAGTCATGTGTGTAAATTGCGCAAACGCATTTATGTTCTAAAGCAAGCCCCAAGAGTTTTGTACCTTCACTTCCATAAAAAGCTCTTCGAGCTTAATTTCAACAAGCTGAGTCATGCTGGAAGTGGTTGGCCACTTGACAGCGGAAAAAGAAAAACATTTATTCTATCAAACGTTAGCAATATGCTACTGATACCTAACAGTGAAACAATGTTGGCTGATATAAAAAACGCACTGAGAAATCATTCAAAATTCGAGATCTAAGAGTTCTGAAAGAGTGTTTTCAGTGAAAGTGGGCAAGAAACGGTATAAAGCGTTTTATAATTCTCAAGAAAAGTTTATGTACAATCTGATGGCTGAATTCAACATGGAGAACTGTACATCGGTCTCAATTCCACTTGATCCCCGCCTGCCGGGAGTTGGCAATGAAGTCTATACCAAAGAGACGTGAGGCTATTGAACTGACAAACATTGGGTATCGCAAAGCGAATGGAAACTTTTTACATATGAGCGCAAGAACCTGTCCAGATATTGCAGTTGCAGTGGGAGCCTTGAGCAGGCATATTTTAACCCGTGCCCAACTAACTGGAAAGCAGCTAAACGGGTTATGTGGTATATGAAGGGGACCGCTTCGGTTGCACTGCATTTAAAGGCAAGCAACTCAATACTACATGCTCATGCAGACTATGATTTGGGTGGTCCTGCCGACCGGTACTCCGTTAATAGATATGTTGTTCTGCTTGACAAAGCACACATTATTTAGAATTCATCTAAGCGTACATGCATTGCTCTGTCTAGCACAGAGGCAGAATTCATCAGTCTCTATACGGCAGCGCTCTTTCGCGTGAAGTGACACGGCTTCGGAACCTTTTTATCAGACATAGGGTTCGTTCAAATTCGTCCCTCACCTATATTACAAGAAAATCATGGCCTTTCTGCCTCGGCTATGGATATCTCAAAATTTAAGCGAAACAAACATATTGAAAGAATACCAAATCATGTTCATGACTTTGTTCAGAAGGGGACCATCAGTATCGAAGCAATATATACCTCTGAAATGATCGCAGACTGTCTCCAAAAGCCTCTTTACGGACCCAAACTGAAATTAATTCTTGAAATTCTTCAGCGTCTCAGTGCGGCTCTGAGTGGGAGAGCAGGAGAACAACAGAAAAATGTCACAGATGGTCAGAACAGCTTTGATCGAGAAGGTTTGATGGATGTGGATCTCAGCTTGTGAGCATCCGGAATCGATCATGCGAATAACGCTACATCGACACGAAATTTTAGTCATTTGTTTATGTTCTACATTGAAACATTGCGCGTCTAATCATTCATCCTGACTACGGCCTTTAACCATGAAACCGAATCAAGGCCATTCAATGCTTGTTCAACTGTCACATTCTGAATGCACTGATTGTTATGAGTAATAACCTTACTGTTGTGTTAGTATACATATATATATGTGCTACTGTATTGTAAAGTACCAGAGGCAGGTCAGCCATCGAGGGAACAAAGGAAAGAAAAAAATTACATACTCCACAAACTTTATCCTCCCTACTATCTGAACTCAGTATTCCGCAGACTTTGTTGTTACAAAAGTCTCCCCTTCTGAGATGGGTCGCGGCATCATGCCTTTCTTTGTGAATGATGTGAGAGATGCCCCGGCAATCCACGGTGCGAGTGCAATAGCGACTTTGCCGGAAGCTAAAACGTACAACAATTCTGTCTGTGAATCCGGTAAATTTCCTGTCAACGACGAAGTAAGGGTCCTTAGAAGTTCCCCAATATGGGGCGGGCGAAGTCTGGAACCCCCGAAAATGAACCCGGAGTGAACGGAAAAACTGCCTGAAAGCCCGTATCCTTCGTGATCATTTGGATTTCAAGATGGACATGAGGAATACGAAGTTGAGTCTATACTCGCCCATAAAAAAGAACGTGGAAAAAATAAATTCCTTGTCAAATGGAAATGGTACGGAGATCATGAGAACTCTTAGCTTCCCGAATCATATCTCAAGAATTCACAAGAACTTTTGAATAAGTACAAGCAGAACCTCAAGAATCCGGGCGATTCTTCTCTGTAAGGGGGAGAAGTGTTGTATTTCACTTCACAGACCTTACAGCTTTACACGAATTCACTGCATATACTGTACTGTAGATTCAAACCACTGGTAACCTTGCAGCCAGGGCTACTAGGCACTTTGCTGTCATTACACTTTCCTTACACTTCTGAACACAGCATCTGACCCCATTGGTACATTTGGAATAGTTACGGGCGAGTTGCACACTGGGATATTACATCATTGCTTTACCAATCAAAAGTCGCCTTGCTATCCCATGCCATGTGGACCAATGTACTTCTTACATCTTGTCAGAGTGGCATACTCTAAATGCTACTTACGATACCGTCGGGCTGTTTTACGGGAATACCTTTGAATTCGCTACTGTTAGACTGCATTTTCCTTTAGTTTGTAGCTATCTTAAGTTCTATATGAACCCTGTTTTGGAGCGGCCGGCTTTACCCAGCCAGCCTCAACCAAAGTTTCAACCACAGTTCTACCTTGATCTGCTCGTGTGCGCTTAACACCCCACATCGTGGTACCATCGCAAGTAAGTTGTGCCTTATTGTGCTTTTTCCAATCCGCCAGTTGGGATAAAATCTCTACTAGATTTATCTCAGCTGCCCGATTGCAAACAGAGACTAACATTGTGTTTTTCACTCTGACCCTTACGCGGTAACCCACAGTGTCGTACAACAGGAAGTCAAAGGGCCGCCCTCCATCGCCGTCAGAGTACGACTCAGAAGACCTCGCCGACTTTCGTTCCCGCCCACCTCGCCAACACTACCGATTGGCGAGGAAGAAGATCCCGAGACCCCGCTTCCTCCGTCGACTCCGAGAACCCCCATCGCCTTACTCAGCCCCGAGGAGCCCAAGACACCGACGCCGACTTGCCAAGATCTTGTCTTACCCGAGCACTGTCAGTGGCATCTCCCCTTGTTACGGTCGAAGAGCCTCGCACCCCTTTTCGCTCGTTCACCCTACCCACATCGACCAGTCTTCGATCCTTAGCCCCGGTCCCGAGGAAGCCGTCGCGTCCGACCGTCTCGAACCCGTCAAGGCCACCGACAAGTTCAAGGGCTCCTCCGAGAAGGCTTCAAGTACTGCCGGACGCCGCCTCTGTGTCGATCCAAAGGGTGGTACACCATCGAATCCGCAAGGCTAGGCCCTCGAAAAGGCCGCGGATGAACAAGAACCCGAAGTCCTCTCCGTTCCATTGTCGTCATTGTCAAGTGACCTGCTCCGGTCGCGTTCAGTACTTCGAGCACCTCCGTTCCCGTCGTCACATCCGCCGTACAAGCAAGAAGGAGTACAAGTGCAAGGACTGCCGAATTGAGTTGTTCAGTGAACAAGATCTTGTCCGCCATCAGAACGGGGCTCAGCATCGACTCACAGTCAGGGTCACAATTAGTATCTTTATTTTCCATTAAAATTGCTTGTTTTTGAGTAACAAAAAGGAAAATAGAGCAATAAGTTCATTTATCAATCGACTTCGTGTGTGTGTTGTGTTCACCCTTCCTCTGTGATTGCAAGCTTTCCTCTGCTGCCCCCAGATCCTTGTAGTAGGACTTACTATTGTAAGTCCGTATCGCCATCAGGACCTAGACAGGACAACCACCGCAAAGCAAGAATCGGAAGAAGGGCTACTAGAACGCACCCGACGTGACTGACGTCAACCCTTACGTCAGAGAAGGAACTTTTTGTAAGTGCTCCTGGCGGATTTGAACCCGCGACCATTCATCAAGAGCTGCTTACACCTAACCACTAGGTCACCAGGACCGAAATTTGAAGGTGCAAGGAGAGCCAATCAGGTTATAAATCACAATTTTTTCAAAAATCGCTGCACGTGGCCGACGTGGACCACCCGTTAGCACCTAGCTAGCAATATAGTCGGATCCTGCAGCGGACACCCGTTTTACTGATGCCATAAAGTTGCTCTCTCTCTTGGCATTTTGCTGGAGGCTTCGCCTCGTGGGTAGTTAGTCCAAGAACCATCTAGGAGACTCTCTGTTACTTCTACTGTTACAGAAATTGTGTACACGTATAGCCACGTGTGCACGTGTAAAGTCGGAAACTTCTCCCAGATACGAGGACAAACACTGTTACAGCCTTTGTGAACCTAATCCCTATGGATCAGCCGCAAGTCACCCTAGAGTCCCTTACGCAAATGGTGCTTCAGTTGCAGCAGAATCTTGAGCACGCCAATAACCAAATTGCGGCACACAGATCAAGCTTTCTATTGCAGCGCAAAAGGTATCCTCCTTAGAATCTGAACTCGTAAACGCCTGAAACCAGGCCAGCTCGTCAAGTAATGCCCTAGTGGACAGTCAGGCTGGCCCAAAGAAAAACAAGCCAACTACATTCACTGGGAAAGGATCAATTGCTAGCTGGTGCGTTCAAATGGACAACTACCTCGGGGAAATGATGGCAATGGACCCCTACACATAGCACTCAGCTACTTGGCTGGAAATGCCCATGAATAGTGGATGGTCCACTTCAAGACAGAAGAAGGGAAAGGAATAAATTCCTGGCAGTCCCTGAAGGATGCTTTGATCCAGCGTTTTGAAACGCTGAACAAAGAGAAGATCGCTCGAGACAAACTCGCCCGCTGGAAACAAGTCAAAGATGTTCCTACCTTCAACGAAGACTTCAACAAAATTATACTCGACATCCCCGATATTGGAGTTAAAGACCAGATAGATCGTCACTCTCGCGGTTTGAAGCCCTATATCTGGAAGGCGTTGTCCACCAAAGAATACGTCAACCTCTCCGATCTAATGAAGGATGCTGAGCGGTAGAGTCGGCCTATCGGCGTTCTGGACCCGGTAACCTATCAAAGTCTTCTGGAGAAAGGAATGGAAATGGAAGCTCTTTTGCTGGAACCAGCAGTCCTGTACCAATGGAAATTGGGAACGTAGAAGTGATACCAGGGCTAAAAAGAAACACTCCCAATTTACAGAAGCTTGACAAAGATGAACGTGAAAGATGTATGCGCGAAGGTCTCTGTCTCAGGTGCAAGCAGAAAGGACACATGGCCAAGAACTGCCCAAAAGCCCGGAGGAACTGATTGAAGGTCCCCAGTCAGTTCCAGTCATTGAAGAACCATTAGACAACCTTGTGTTAGACAAAGAAACTCGGGAATTATCATTGAATCAAACAAAAATGTCCATTGTGTCCACCATCAGATCGAGTGCAACGTTCATTGAAACATTCTCCCCTGCATTCGAGAGAAACCACAAGGGCCTTCTCATTGTCAAGGGTACAATTGCTGGTGGACCAGCAAAAATCCTCATAGACCCTGGTGGTGAGATCAACTTCTTGAGTGAATCTTTTTGCAAGAAAAATCAAATAAAGACCCGAGATTCCAGAGAGCTTGCTGAAATGGCCAACGGTGCGGACCAGATACTTCAAGAATTGGTAAATGATGTCATTTTACATATAACTGCCTATACTGAACCTCTGTACTTTGCAGTAAGCCCATTGAAGCGTTATGATGCAATTCTTGGGAAAGAATGGTGCGCCTCGCATGGGGCAAAAACAATTGTTTTAATAATGAGGTGAAAATCGAACATAAGGGAAATTCATTCATATTTATTGCTGATGATGCCGTAGTGAGTCCTTTTGTATCTTTCAATACCATAGTTAGTGATTTCAATGAGAAAAAAGAGTTATTTGCAGTTTTACTTAGACCGTTACATTCTAGTGAAACAAGAGCACCAGTATACCCTCGAGACATACAGAAGGTTTTGGAAACATTTGTTGACGTGTTTCCAGAGAAACTCCCAAGAGGTTTGCCACCGAGAAGGAAACAAGACTTTGAAATAGAATTAAAGGAAGGAGCAGAACCACAAAAGAAAGGTCTGTATCGACTTTCTGACAAAGAAATGTCAGAACTCCGAAAACATTTGGACGAACTACTAGAAGCTGAGTTTATAATACATAGTAAGAGCCCCTGGGGAGCTCCTATCCTATTCGTGAGCAAGAAGGATGATAGTCTACGGATTTGTGTCGATTACAGAGCCTTAAACCGGCTTACTGTAAAAAACAGCTATCCCTTACCACGAATTGACGACATTTTCGACCAGCTTAAAGGAGCAAAGTTCTTCAGCAAAATTGATCTTAGATCTAGGTATCACCAGATTAGACTACACGAAGATTCGATTCCATTTAACGCCTTCAGAGCACGATACGGGCACTTTGAATTTCTTGTTCTGCCGTTTGGACTCACTAATGCGCCAGCAACTTTCATGAACCTAATGAATGACATTTTCAAGGATCAGCTCGACTTATTTGTGATCGTCTATCTGGATGATATCCTCATCTACAGTAAGACATGGAAGGATCACTTGGATCATATTCGAACTGTACTCGAAATCCTCAGAAAAAAAAATTGTTTGGAAATTATCTAAATGTGTCTTCGGAGTTACAGAAGTCGAGAACCTAGGACACATCATTTCTCAAAGTGGTATTTCTGTTGATCCAAACAAGATAAGTGCAGTCACGGAATGGCCGATACCAAAGAATAAGCAACAAGTACAGTCTTTTCTTGGTTTTGTCAATTATTACCGGAGATTCATAAAAGGCTGTTCAATTCTTGCAAAACCTCTCACAGAATTGACGAAAACCGTGAATTTACAATGGAGCCACACTCAAGATGATGCCTTCAAAGTACTCAAGCAAACACTTTGTAGCGAACCGGTTCTCAGAAATTTCGACGCCACACTGCCTATCTATGTAACCACAGATGCATCACAGTATGAAATTGGTGCAGTCCTGGAACAGGAAGAATTAAGTTCTAAAAGGCCGGTCGCGTTTTCATCCAGGATTCTTAATAATGCGGAACAAAACTATGCGGCCCATGAAAGGGAACTTTTCGGCATTGTAGATTCCCTCAACTGGTGGAGATCATACCTTTATGGTAATTCATTCACCATTCACTCGGACCACTATCCCCTAAGATACCTAGAAACCCAAGAAAACTTGTCCTCGAGACAAGTGAGATGGCTGGAAAGATTAGTTAATTTCGACTTCAAGATAATACCCATCTCAGGAAAATCAAATGTAGTGGCGGACGCACTATCGAGGCAACCACAAGATGTGCCGTCACCTTATCAACGAAACAATTCATACTTCAAGAAGTTATTACCAAGATATCCTCAGAATCCAATAAAATTTCGACCATATCATTCACGAACAATGAGTTAGTGGGGCTAACAGAAGATTATGGTAGGGATGAGAACCTCAGAACCATTACCAAGATCCTAAAGCTCCCTTTGAGCGTCGAGGGATGCTTCTACTTAAAAACAAGAAGATCTGTGTACCAGAAGGAAATTTCAGAGTCAAGCTCCTGCATGACTATCATTGCTCTCCCAACACGGGACACCTAGGAATAAGCAAAACTATCAACAGAATATCACCAAAGTTTTATTGGAAACATTTAAGATCGGATGTAATCCGATACATACGTTCCTGCCAATGCCAGAGAACCAAAGCAACCAATCAGAAACCCGCAGGTCTTTTACAACCACTAGAACCGCCGAAAACCAAATGGATCCACATAACCATGGATTTCATCACGCCTCTCCCAAAGTCGAGAAATGGAAACAACGGCGTGTTGACAGTCGTTGACAGACTTTCTAAGATGATCAGAATAATACCAACGAAACCAAACACAGATGCTCCTGAAACAGCACTGCTGTTCGAGATTCACGTATACCGAAATCATGGATTACCAGAGAATATCATATGTGACGAGATCCCATATTCATGAGCAAGTTTTGGACAAAACTTTTTGCTCTACGAGGAACAAAGATATCCCCCTCCTCTGCATACCACCCACAAAGTGATGGACAATCGGAGATAATGAACAGGAAAATAGCGGAAATGATCCGTGCTTTCGTTAGCTTCGACAAATCAGATTGGGATAATTTACTGGTAGACTTTGAAGTTGCTTACAACTCCTCTGTGAATGTCACCACAACTTTCTCACCGTTTTTCCTCAATTACGGAATTCAACCACGAACAGTACCCTTAGATATTTTAGCGTCAGAAAATCCAGCGGCAGCAGGTTTTCTAAAACATATGCAAGAAGCACTAAGGAAAGCCCAGAATCAGATCCGAAAATCCAATGAGTCCACCGCAAAATATGTAAACAAGAAAAGAAGGCCGTCTACGGTCAAGATTGGTGATAAGGTTTGGCTATCAAAAAAGAACTTATCACTTGAAGATGCGGCTGGATCACGCAAACTGAACCCAAAGTATTGTGGTCCCTTTGAAATAACAGAGGACATTAACGGTGTAACTTACCGTCTGCAGTTATCTCAACCGATGATCGACAGAGGAATACATAATGCGTTCCACGCCAGCCTCTTGAAACCGTTCTTTGAAGATGAATTCAACCGACAAATTCCACCACCGCCACCACTCCAATTTCAAGATGGACATGAGGAATACGAAGTTGAGTCTATACTCGCTCATAAAAAAGAACGTGGAAAAAATAAATTCCTTGTCAAATGGAAATGGTACGGAGATCATGAGAACTCTTAGCTTCCCGAATCATATCTCAAGAATTCACAAGAACTTTTGAATAAGTACAAGCAGAACCTCAAGAATCCGGGCGATTCTTCTCTGTAAGGGGGAGAAGTGTTGTATTTCACTTCACAGACCTTACAGCTTTACACGAATTCACTGCATATACTGTACTGTAGATTCAAACCACTGGTAACCTTGCAGCCAGGGCTACTAGGCACTTTGCTGTCATTACACTTTCCTTACACTTCTGAACACAGCGTCTGACCCCATTGGTACATTTGGAATAGTTACGGGCGAGTTGCACACTGGGATATTACATCATTGCTTTACCAATCAAAAGTCGCCTTGCTATCCCATGCCATGTGGACCAATGTACTTCTTACATCTTGTCAGAGTGGCATACTCTAAATGCTACTTACGATACCGTCGGGCTGTTTTACGGGAATACCTTTGAATTCGCTACTGCTAGACTGCATTTTCCTTTAGTTTGTAGCTATCTTAAGTTCTATATAAACCCTGTTTTGGAGCGGCCGGCTTTACCCAGCCAGCCTCAACCAAAGTTTCAACCACAGTTCTACCTTGATCTGCTCGTTTGTGATTAACACCCCACAGATATGGAGGCTCGAAGCACTCTTCGTCCTCTTGGGGAATTATTATGTGGAAAACTACTTCTTCGTGTGACACTTCCAGCGGAGGGAATCTCCCTGGGGTGACTGAATATGTTAGGAACGGTGAGCTTCAGACAGTATCTTGGTTGCGGGTAGCCCAATTTTTGAGCCGAAGGCCGGCGCAGCATTTTCGTATGCTACTTCTCGGGCCAGTTTCATTGCGCGGCGGATATTTGCGTGCTTCCTTCGAGCTGCTAGTGTTCACTTGGTGCGAGAGGTCGCTTGGAGAGGGGTATTTCCCAAAACATTTGGAACTAACCTGTATTTCTTAACTCAAATTTTCCCGCTTTTTTGTCTGGCAAGTTTGAATTTAATTTCAAACTCTGAACCGTGGGCTCTTGAAGTAGAGGATGTGTTACACATCATAGCGGAGGGAAACAGAAAAACTCGAGAAAAGTTTATCATTCGCATCCCTATGACCGTGCGCCAAACAACATGCTGCTTCGCTTCTTGCGCTCTACTAAGAGTCGCTCAAGGCTGACTGGAAAACTGTAGGGATATAATGATTCTGGTCCTGGGTGTTTAATAAGTTATTGATTTATTACCGTTTATATGATAAGTATAATTCGCCAAAGACGAGGTTCTCAGAAGAACCATTAAGGAGGAGGTGGTGCAAGCGGTAGGGATAATACTGAAGTGTAGTTGCGAGAAAGCGAATATTTGCGTAAGAGCGGGGGGTCAAGTGGGAACAAATAAGTTTAGAAGGAGCAGGCATAAAGCTCATTTCCAGTAACGAACGTAAAGGAAAAGCATTTCCTTTTAGATGCCCATTTTAAGCTTCTGACCTATTCGGCACTTTCATTGAAATTTTCATGTAACTTTTTTGGCTTCGAATAGGATAAGTGGACGTTTTGCTACCCGCAAAGTCTCAAGCAATCATACTTAATACCATAAAATGCATTGAAGGGAATCTTGTAGACAACAAAGGCTAACTGTAGGTACTGTACGGATAAATATCTATATCTCCTCCTCAAAATCGTCATTGACGTGATTAGAGCAAAATATTGTTTCCAAATTATCGAAACCCCAATGAATTTCCAAATTTTATACAGTGGCCTAGAATGAAAGATAGCCTCCTGGACATGTCAAGGTACTTCATTGCCTCCTTATGACCATCAAACACTGATCCATTTCAAGCATAAGAGTAAGATATTACTGTCAAACACTTAATGTACTTTCCAGTATTCTTCGGCACTCTAACACGGTTGTGGAACATTGACTCCTATGGGTCCACCAATTTCTTCTTAGCTCCGGATCCTTCCCATTCGTCTGAGCCTTCTTTGGCTCCTCTGTTTTAATCTGCTTCCTCTCATCCCTGTATTTTCCCCTTCTTTTCCACAAATTGACAGCTAATCCACTCCTGAACGCGTTGCTGGTCCAATATTCTGTAGAAGAATTCGTAGTAAGCCGTATCATCGGCCATTAAAGCAATGCTGGTGATGGGACAGTTGACTCTGATTGCTTTTGTGATGGTAAGAAAAGGGCAGAGCTTTTTCTCACATGCTCATGGAAAAATAACGGAGTTTTTGAGTGCGCTTATGGAGTACTTGATTACATAATCGTTGCTTCAAAGACGTTTCTATCGTTCTCACAATGGAAAAAGATCCTCAAAAACTTTCGCTGCCTTGGACGAAAAAAAACACCAGGCCATTCTAAGGCTCTGAATTTGTATGCATTTGGCGAAAAATCCTGCTAGATAAAGTATCGCAACTTAGTGTAGAGTAAAAAGCTGTTCACTGGTCAAAAAATTTATTTTCGAAAAAGGAGGGTCAAATCTCCAAACATAAAACATAAAAAAGATCCGTACAGATAATTTTAATTCTTAGATTAAAAGTACTTTGTAATATGTTTCCTGAATGAGAATGTAGAGTGATTGGCTGAAACGGAGAAGAAGTCAGAGATAGATTTCCGGATGCAGTAAACAATAATTATAGGAAATGAATGATTTCGTACTAATAGTGTACCCACAAATCGGACAAAAAATGACTAAACACATAACCAAGCAATCGACCGTCTTTTTTGTTTTGTGTAAGACCGCAGTGGCCTTTCAAATCTTTTAAGAAATTCTTTGCAGAGTGATATCTGTGCATAAATATCATTGTTAACTGGGCATTTTTGGCCGGCGACCGTCGTGTAAACTCTTGCCATCCTGCAAAAACTCCCGAATCTGATCACTTGCATTGAATTTAAAAAGTAAATGATAGGCAGAAGTAATGCTTTCGAGCTGTTGATAATCGCAATTTAAATTTTTGAATTTCATTATGAAGTCATTGAGACATTACCAACATTTATTCGAGGAAATTGGGATTTAAAAAATAGTCCGCTTTTTGGCTTTGAGAGGCTGGACAGGGATGAGTGTTACCAATAAGGAGAGATCGTTACGAGTAATGACGGTGGAATTTGGTACCGTAGAGTAATAAGTTGAAAAGATGAACTATGGAAACTCTACTTACGGGGAATTTAGAACTGGAATCTGTGCCATTTGCAGGGATGAAACGCAAGGTGGTGAAATCATTGCTTTCATGCTCGATTCTCGACGTGGGCGTAGAAAGGGTAGCCAAGCGCAAAATTCGGGCCTGTGCGGGGGAAACATCTGGGATACACACTTTGTGGATGACCCTGAGTGATTATTCGAGGCATTTAACGGACAAGTAAGGTTCAGATATGTGTAATTTCTTTCTTTTGTTTGATAGATGACTTATGTAAAAATTTTTAGAATGCAGGAGAAGATGGAGAAAGATGGGTTTAAAGAGAATACGGGAGCACCTCTTTATCTAGGGCCTTGGAGTTCTCCTTTATCTGGTATGCATTAGTATCTCTTCAATATTTTGTTATACTGATAGTAATGCTTTGCTGATCAGATGGTTTCATGCAAAAAAAGTCGCCGGTATCAGTGCAGTTCAGTACTACTACATCATGCTATTACAGCTGGCTCTATCCGGGCTTACCGGTTCCACTGATTTTGATTTTATCATCCTTTTGAAGCTCAATAGTTGATCATGATGCTTTCGACTTCCTAATGCAGCATGAACAAAAATAATTTGGTCATATCAACAAAACCCAGTCCTCTTCAATTTAAGTCAGACGTTGATGCTGTTGTCCTCTCCGTTACAGCAGGCTATTCCTTAACATATGGCTATCATTTCATCCATCATATTAGCCACAGGAAATCTTTCTAACTGGACGATGGGAACCTGTCTATCAGTGCTACTCCTGGTCCGACCCAACGATCGGCCTATTTGCAACTGTCTTCCACAGCTCAAACGCTTATGTATATTAGTGTTATTTAGTGTTGTTCTAAATGACTACAAAAAACTTGAGGAGCTAGATCAGATGAAATAAAATCCAACCCCGAAGCCCGAATCAAATCTTTGAAAAGGATGATCTAAAGTGTATTTTTTCACAGTAATTTTTCAATATTTTGACGCTCTTTCAGAGGCAGAAAGCACTACTTTCTCAGATTACAATTAACATCATATTGGCGTGAGTACAAAGAATTTTGTTAGGGTTAAGGAGGAGTGATCGGTTGAGTAGTGAGGCGTCCTTCGATGTAGAAAGAAAAATAACAAGAACTGCATCATACCTTGATCTGGCAAAAAAATCTCATGTAATAGCCGGAAACAACTCAAAGCGCTTCATGACTTGTAAAATTAGGAATCAAATTATACAGACTTTGTCAGGAACATTGCTTTTGGTATCGGAAAATGGCACCAACCTAATGGTATACTAGAAAACTGAGGTTTCAAGTAGTATCGCTTTAATGTTTCCTGGAGAAATTTCATTGCATCAAATCAATCGCATTTATTTATAGCCCGAGGTAGACAAAATTTAATTTAAGATGAAGGCATCTCTATCAGTTGAAACTATAATTGGGGCGTTTTAGTTTGACAGAAAAGTATTAAACACCTTGAAGAACGGATATTAGACGCCATCATCGTTTCATGTCACGAATAGGATGAGATCATTAGACCTTTTCTTTTACATAAATTGTGCCAAATTTTGAAACGCTACAAAGATACCATGTACGACAAGATGTGGATATAACCAACACCGAGCCATATGTTTGCGCTGATTGACGCACAGAAGAATGGAAAATATGTTTCGAGGAAAAATGTTCTGCGGATTTAAACTTAAATAAAAATAGTAATGGAAATAAACATAAATGTAGTTAAAAGCACAGATGATATAAAAAGATTTGTTATAATCATTAGAAAGTTTACTAATAAGCTCATAATTTGGTAATTGAAGTATTTTCATGACTAAAATCAATACGAGCAGTGTTCAATAATCCTCCAAAAATAGCATTTTTGTTCGTAAAGAATATGATAGAAATCTGAACTTTCCAGAAGATGCAAACCTTGTAGTTGTCAGTGCAATTTTTGGGCAAGAGCGAAGTTGACAATCAAAAAATAAATGTGACGGCCTCCGAAATTGTAACTCTTTAGGTCTTTATTACTGAATTAAAGAATCACTATTATTAATATAATTCGTTAATAGTGCTAAATTCGGAATGGTTGGGAAGGGATAATTACAAAGAAGTCAGTTAGGGAACTTACAATTCACGGCTTTTCAATTTACGCGGTCCGTTTCAGGAAATTTTTTTCCTGTTTCAAATAAAACTTTCAAAATATGTCTAGAATCACAGTACGAGATAAAGTTGCGAAAATTCCATTGAAAATAATAAGTTGTTTTTTTTTTAAAGAGGCAATATGTAAACCAGTACTGGTTTGCGCGTGTCAACAGTACATGCCTGGATGGGAGCCAATGAAATGACCAAAAAATGTTAATTTTCTTGCCCCTAGATAACCTTGATTAGCATACCAAACAAGACTGCTCTGCACCCTCCATGAGGCACATGTATGTTGCACTGTACGACAAGTACATATCGCATATTCAAAAAATTGTTCACTGAAATGGTTATACGTAGATGTACCACGACAATCCCATTGCACATGCCCTTTTTACTACCCTATTCCCACGGGGAATCCGCAGTAGATCTAGTTACTCTTTTAAAGACCATAAAACAAACAAGTTAGGCGACATTAATATCCAAAATAGCTTTACGACTGTGAACATACTGTACATGCGCAATTGACATTGTATCGCTCTTGTGCGCTGCGTATAACATTAGAACCTTCCGCCTAAGACGTTTAACATGACGAATTCGCCTTGCGCCAAAACCTACAACTCTTTACAGAGGTTTCCACCATGCGTTTGCACAAAAGAAAGACAAATCTAAATCGGAACATGAACGATTCAATCATGAAGGGGTCCTTAATACCTCAATTTCGAGAGATCAGGAGCCATTCTCCATCGCAACAGGACATATTTTTACAGACAATTATTGGCGGAATTTTTCAATCCCTGTACCAGAAAATTTTATGCGCTTGATTTGCGAGTCGGAGCACTTGGTTCCTTCTGCCTTGTCGTACTTTCTGTTTTTTCTCCAGAGCGACCGCTCCAATCTGATGTTGTCATCACCACCAGTACTAGTACTTACTTCACCTTGACTGACAATATTTTTGAGTGTAAGAAATATATTTGGATTTGCGCTTGCATCCACAGGTAGTGATAAAGGATGATCCAACCCATTCCCGCCCAAGAATGTACCCAACTTTATGATAATATGCCCTTCAATACCACTTCAACATTTACGAAACATATTCAACCTATGACCTCTGGACTGTATGTACAAACAATCACGAAGCGATAAGGGATCCGAAAAGTAGACGCTAAACTGGGTGATAGATTCGGACGGACACTGTGTATCAGAGAAGCTCGGAAAAAAGCGAGCATCTTCCTGAGATGGTACATAAACTCTCATGACGAGCGCATAAACTGAGAATTAGTCCAAAGAACAAGCAATCCTTGCTTTCAGACTACGCTGCATATAAAAAGCACAGAACAAAGAATTTCCTGTGGTGATTGATTTCTGCTCGAGCGTAACTTGATTCAATGGCTTTTCGCATCCTAAAGCTTGAATCCTGTGCAGGGACTTCAGAATAATTTTCGCATCTTCGATTTTTCGCTGCCTATCGGTGGACTAGATTTCAAGGCATTTGTATGGTCACTCTGTAAAGATAGCTGATGCCGCAGCGATTCTATTTGAATTACAAGTAAAGAGCACGACCTTTCCTTTTCTTTCTGATATCTTCCTATGCGCTTGCAACGTCCACATAGGCATTCAATTTATGAACTTTATATTTTCTGCTCTACTTCCAGGTCCCAATCCGGGCCTTGCGTATGCTGCTTAGACAACTGAACAGGTTTATTACCTTGGGGAGTTCCAAATCTCCACGACAGCGATGGATTGGCGCTTTCCTTCTCAACGTCTGTCCGCTTTCTGAGAGGTCTGCATGGCAAAAACTCATTTTCATGAACTTTTTCTCAGAGCCATCACTTGCTGGATACAATATCACTCTATATCCAACGAAAGTGTCTAAGGATTACTCATCGACAAAAATAACCTCTGTCGAACACCACATATCCGGGATCTCACGCATATGATCCATTTTACGTAACAATTGAATAAAATCTCCAAGATCAGGAAGAGGCATATCATCCCAGCTTGATTTGGTGAGTTGATTCTGATTTCTTTACCTTGACCTTTTTCCATGTTTTACGTGACTCAAATTTTTTTGTCTTATCCGGTTATCAACCTAAAGAACAATCACTAAGGGTACTCTAGATAGCGATACTGAGTGCGTAAAGGACCGTTGACCTCGAAACGATTTTCACACCCAAACGAGTAGTAATTTTGGTGAAAAACGTGTCAAAGCCACACAAATGCGCGATGAATCCAACTCTTAGAATCGTACAAATTGACTTTTGAAAGATGATGATTCTAAGTCCTATCATACCAGATGTCCTAGTAGAAGGGGGAATTTTTGGGTTATTTTAATGCATGGAAGATGTGGTCGGTTATATCCACGCGGCTAATGCGTTATGTGGTACTAGTAGAAGTGCCTGCAGATCTACTGTGAACTGCCATGATAGCATTGACCAGAAATATTCTGGAAACAAGAATTATTATGAAACGAGTTCAACGAATGCCAGACGCAGGTACGTGTACATACCAAATAGCGTGTGGAATAGTAAAATATGAAACGAGGCAGGTTTACGGGTAACCCGCAACAAACTGTTAATATTCGTACTTTGCGGTCAAAGTACCAGCCGTGACCATAATTCCTGCACGCTTCGCGGGAAAAGGACACTCTCTTCGTTGTTGAATATCGATACATATGAACTTTGGATCGTACCGTCCAAGTACTACAACACCTGAAAAATATCTTGTTCAGAGGATTTATGACCGTCCAACTTCTCTTTTTACTTCATTACCAACGTTACCACGACATATTGTGCTTAATGTAAATCCCTCTCAAATTGCAATTCGATTCAGAATGCGTACTTATAACCGTTGTAGTAGACCCTGTTCGACACGAAATAGGACGTCTGTGCTGTGAAGGGCGGCGGAAAGGTAAATTATTGAGAACAAGAAGAGCAGAGAATCAAAGAGAAATCACCTATCGATGGCGCGTCTCTACGCAAAGAATCTGCCCATGAACTCACGCTAAAGAACCATATAATATCCACCTCGATGTCTTAGCTACCGCAGCACTGAGCCAGCACAGTTACACTTCTGCTGCAGGTTGCAAGAGAGTCTCTCCTGACGAGAATGTGAACAAAGATAAGGTTCGATCACTAGATTTCAAGAGAAAAACGACACCAGAAGACGTAATTGAACTTTACACTGTTTTATAAGTGACCGAAGATGTAGATCATCGAATTTTTGCGGATGGAGAAGAGCTATTGGCGGAATCTCTAAGAAATGGTCCCGATCCCGGAACACGAAAGGTTTTCTATCACTACCAAACGCTTGCCGCGGAATCCCATCCAACAATGAAGTTCAGACGCCCATTTTTTCGGACCCGAATGTCCATGACTAGGCCTCACAACCAGGATTCGACTGCTCTAATGGGGACTTGAACAGAAGCCGGGCTTCTACCGTAATAAGTGACCCTCTTCTATCACCATCAATTTCTAGTCAAAGGCTTATAAATAATACAAGCGATCATAATATTGAATATTGTAATGAAATTACACGAGGTACTGAAATATCTTTTCCTGTTATTTCAACAACACCTCTGATATAATGTAAATTCTAGATATTATTTGGCATGCTGCGCTGGATTAGCTTGCATGTTGCGCTGGATGAGCTGGCATGCTGCGCTGGATGAGCTTGCATGCTGCGCTGGCTGCGCTGTCACTGTAGTTACAATTTAATTTTCAATTATTTTTAGAGGGATGCTTTGCACCGTACTTTAGCGGTGTATATTCGTATTGCACATAGGTACTGTATAGATGCTACAAATTGTGAGGGTTGAAAACTTTATACAAGGGGCTGTTTGCATGAAATGGTAGGAGTACTTGTGAGCCAGCATACCCTAGCAGGGCGCTCACCGAATTAAGTCACACGAAAAGCATAAAGCAAGTTCGCAGACAACTTGAACTCAAGTCACGAGTAGTAGGAAGTTCAGAGTCAGCTTCTGACAAAGAAACATTTTTCCCACGCTGGTCACAGAGCATCAGTGGTAGACCCTGCCCTTCCATACTTGCTTGTAGCCTTCGCAACTGTCTTCCTTATCCACTCCTTCTTGTTCGTTCAACTATACCACGGTAGCACTTTTTTCGCTTGCAAACCTCCTTCTTGGGGCAGCTAGTTCCGAGTATC
>NADL03000582.1:0-77092 GCA_002205965.3 Kappaphycus alvarezii
TCCCAACCGATGAGGTGAAACGTCTTGGCGGGATCGATCCTGAGCCACGTGAGATTAAAGCCTCTGGAATTGCTTGGTTCTGGTGACAGGCAATGCGCCACCTTCAAAGTGGCCGTGCCTAGCTATCGCCCGGACATTTTCGGCAAAGCCGATCTGGTGGAAGAAGTGGTACGTATTTTTGGCATCAATGATGTGCCATCCACGCCTTGTCACCCATGCCTGATCTGGGGACAAGCAGGCTCACGCTTGCACAAACCCGCAATCGCCGCGCCAAGCGCGTGTCGCGGCGCGTGGTATGATGGAAGCGGTCACATGGTCCTTCATCTCAGAGGCAGAGGCGCTCGCCTTTGGTGGTGGACAGGAAGAATTGAAACTGGCCAATCCAATTTCTAGCGATCTCTCTGACATGCGTCCAAGCCTGTTGCCGGGACTTCTGCTCGCCTCACAGCGAAACGCAGACCGTGGCACCTCGGATGTGGCCCTCTTTGAAGTTGGGCAGGTGTTCCATGGCGACCAGCCGATGATCAAATGACTGTGCTTCAGGCATTCGTCGAGGCCTTGCGACCACGCGCGCAAACGGGCGTCACTGGTCAGGCGAGCCGGCGACTGTCTCGGTTTTTGATGCTAAAGAGGATGCGCTGAGTCTTCTTGCTGGCCTTGGTGCGAACGTCGATAACCTGCAAATCGTCCCCGGAGCGCCGGATTATTTCCACCCCGGTCGCTCAGGCACCATTCAGCAGGGGCCTAAAAATATCATCGGCTACTTCGGTGAATTCCACCCGCGTCTTCTGGGCAATCTTGATGTGGATGGTCCGCTCGTTGGGTTTGAAATCAACCTGAAAGCCCTGCCAGCCCCACGCGCAAAAGCGACCAAGACCAAGGGCGCCATGCGCACCTCCGATCTTCAGCCGGTGCATCGCGACTTTGCTTTTGTCGTCGCTCAAGATGTGAACGCTGATAAAGTCCTGAAAGCCGCAAAAAGTGCGACAAGAAACTCATCACCGACGTCACTCTGTTTGATGTGTTTGAGGGTGAAGCGCTTGGTGCAGACAAGAAATCTCTGGCGATCGATGTCACCCTTCAACCGTCCGCAAAAACAATGACGGATGAGGAGATCGAAGCGGTGGCTACGAAAATTGTTCTTTCTGTTGAAAAAGCGACAGGTGGAACGCTACGGAGATGATTTATTTCATCAATGGTGGCGCGCTGCGAAGATCCATAGGCCATCCGTGTTGTCGATAATTCTTTACGGGTAGCAACGCCGTTTCCATCTATATCTACACGTGCCCATGCAAGGCTGTAGAGATGGGAAGCGTTTTACGCGTTTTGCATTCTGTGACCGGAAGCAGCAAGCAGGTTAATGAACTGTCTGAATTCGTCCCGCGACAATGTCGTGCTTCTATCTTTGTCAGCCAGTATGAAGCTTTGTCCACGCGAACTTCCAGCGAAAGCTGAGGCCGGGCAAGCATACTGAGAGCCAGAAGAAGGATAATAATACGAGTCACACTTATGAATCCTGATTGGTATTTCCGATCATATAGGGAGCACATACCTTATATTCTAGTTAAAAGAACTTCACAGATGCTCACTTTTTTTGCGCATCTGCTATGCGCGGAAAACATAGTTAATTTTAAAGTTAAGATTTTACTGATCGAATTAACCATAAAGCTTGTAATTTCAAGCAAGCTGGATTGAGAGAATTCAGGAGGAGTGAATCTCTCATCAAGGTCATTGTTTGTTTTTCAAGGCTGCATAGATATGATGAGATATTAGAAAAAACACAACGGTCATGCCTCCTATGCCGATCCCTTTGATAACAGTTTTGCTGAGCTCCTGATATTTTCTATGTGCGTCAGGCGCCAAAACCGTCGCGGCACCTCATCACATAAAAATTAATGAAGGACTGGCTGATTATCTCGATATTGATTTGGATTTCCTTAAATCCAGCGAAGGTCTAGCCATGCTCCAGGCAATCAGGTACCAGAGGGGCCGCGCCTTTGACTATGGCCTATGCCGGGCATCAGTTCGGTCATTTTGTACCACAATTGGGCGATGGTCGCGCTAATCTTCTGGGCGAGGTCATAGCCGGGATGGCATCCGTCATGACATCCAGCTTAAGGGGGCGGGGCCAACCCCTTTTCGCGCATGGGCGATGGGCGGGCGGCTCTGGCCCTGTTCTGCGGAATATATTGTGAGTGAAGCCATGCATGCGCTGGGTTGTGCCGACAACGCGCGCTCTGGCCGCTGTCACGACGGAGAGCCGGTTGCTCGTGAGAGCTTTTTGCCCGGCGCGATCCTCACCCGCGTGGCGCAAAGTCACATCCGTGTCGGGACCTTCCAGTATTTCGCGGCAAGGCGGGATCAAGATGCAGTGAAAACACTCGCTGATTATGTGATGAAGCGGCACTATCCTGAAACGGGAAAAGTCGAAAATCCCTATGGTAATCTCCTTCTTGAGGTTCTCTCTAACAGGCAAAACTCATCGCCAAATGGATGTCATTGGGGTTCATCCACGGCGTCATGAATACGGACAATATGTCTGTCGTGGGCGAAACAATCGATTATGGTCCCTGTGCTTTCATGGATATTTATCACTCGGCTAAAGTGTTCAGTTCTCTCGATCAGATGGGGCGTTATGCCTTGGCAATCAGCCGACGATTGCTCACTGGAATTTGGTCCAACTCGCACAATGCCTGTTGCCACTAATTCATGAGGATGATGAAAAGGCCTCGCGAAAGCGCAGGAAATTATCGATCAGTTTCCTGAAAAATATGAGACGGCTCTTCGCTCTGAATTAGGCAAGAAACTGGGTCTGACCGAGGTGAGAGATGATGATCTCGCCCTCGCGCAGGATTTATTGGCGCTGATGGCGACAATCAGGCTGATTTCACGCTGACGTTCAGCAATCTCGAAGATCACGTCTATGGCGACGAAGGCAGTCCACCGTTGATTGAGGATCAAAAGGCCTTTGCGGATTGGGCGGAGCGCTGGCGGGGCGGCTTGGCGAAGAAAGAGAGCCATGTCTGAGATCGTCAAGACACTTCGCGCCGCTAATCCTGTGATCATACCAAGAAATCATCTGGTCGAAGAAGCCATCCGTGCTCCGAGGACAATCAGGATTTTAGAGTTTTGAAGCCTTAACCGATGTTTTACAGAAACCCTTATGATGCAAAACTGAAGGGGTCAAAGTATGCCAGCCGCCAAAAGTAGGCAGGTTGTCATAAAACATTCTGTGGCACGTAATCTTGGATAAGGTAAGAAGTATTCCCAAAACATGCGAATGCATTCTTTTAGGCATGAACAACCTTGCCTTATTACCTTTAATCTGCTCCGATCAATCTAACATTGTGTGGGGTGGATAAGTTTTATTGTGATGTCTGAGAAAGATCCCTGTTTGATGAAATGCTCTCAAACGGGGATGATGTACGTGCACCCTATGCTGACTATCAGGGCTGGCTGTCACAGAAGACCTTGCCGATTTGCGCAAGAAATCATCTGAAGCCGAGCAGTTTTTTCGTCGCACAGGCATCACCTTTAATGTCTATGGCAATGATGAAGCGGATGAGCGTCTGATCCCTTTTGATGTGGTGCCACGCATTATTTCGGATAAGGAGTGGCGCAAGCTCACCAAAGGCATCGAACAGCGTGTGCGGGCGATCAATGCCTTTTTGCATGACATCTATCATCGTCAGGAAATTTTACGGGCGGGCCGTATTCCGGCTGAACTGATCGCCAACATGATCCTTTCTACCTGAAATGATTGGTGTCTCACCGCCGGGTGGGTGTATACCCATATCATTGGCAACGGATATTGTGCGCAACCGGCGAAGAGATTTTCTTCGTGCTGGAGGATAATGCCCGCACCCCTCCGGTGTTCCTATATGCTGGAAAACCGCGAAACCATGCTGCAGATGTTCCCGGAGCTTTCGCCAAGGTGAAAGTGCGGAGGTGAGCGCTTATCCTAAATATCTGCGCCGTTCCTTGTCAGCCTGTGCCCCTAGTGTTGCAGGAGGGCGCCCTGTGGTCGGAGTCCTTACCCCCGGATTCATAACTCCGCTTATTTGAGCATTCCTTCCTCGCTGACCAGATGGGCGTTGAAACTGGTGGAAGGGCATGATCTGAAGCTGGTGGACGGGCGCATCGCCATGCGGACAACCCGTGGGTTCAATCCGATTGATGTTCTTTATCGCCGCGTTGACGATGAATATCTCGACCCGCTTACCTTTAACCCGAAGTCCATGCTGGGCGTGCCGGGCATAATGGATGTCTATCGCGCGGGCCGCATCACGATTGCCAATGCACCGGGGACCGGGATTTCTGATGACAAGGCCATCTACTCCTATATGCCTGAAATTGTTGAGTTCTATACAGGCGAAAAAGCCATTCTGAAAAATGTGCCACATGGCGATGCTCCGAAAAAGAGAGCTTTGCTTATGTGCTGGAGCATTTGGAGGAGCTGGTCGTCAAAGAGGTGCACGGGTCTGGTGGCTATGGCATGCTGGTGGGGCCTGCCAGCTCGAAAAAAGAAATTGCCACCTTCCGCGACAAACTCAAATCGAAGCCGGATCATTACATTGCGCAGCCGACCCTGTCGCTTTCAACTGTGCCCATTTTGACCAAAAAAGGCCTTGCGCCACGCCACGTGGACCTGCGTCCTTTCGCAACTCATGGCGCCGGACAAAATTGACATCACACCTGGCGGTTTAACCCGTGTCGCCTTGAAGCAAGGCTCCTTGGTGGTGAATTCGAGTCAGGGTGGTGGCACAAAAGACACCTGGGTTTTGGAGGAATAGATGCTTGGTAAAAACGCAGGCGGTCTGTTCTGGATGTTTCGCTATCTTGAGCGAAGCGAAAATATGGCGCGTTTGATCAATGCGGGTTTTCGCATGGCGCTCACTGGCAGCGGGACGGCGGAGGATGAATGGAAGTCCATTCTGGAAACTGCTGGTCATACGGCGGCTTACAACGCAAAATATGAGAGCATTGAACCCGCGAAGGTTATTGATTTTCTGCTCCGCGACCGCAGCAATCCATCGAGTGTTTTATCGGTCATTCATACCGCACGAAGCAACGCGCGCATGGTGCGCACCAATATTACGATAGAAGTCTGGGAAGCGACGAATGAATGCTGGATGGAGCTTTGTGATTTGCTGGCGCGCCCTGTGAGCGAAAACCCTGCCCGGTGTTCTCGGCGTTATTCGGCAAAAAAGTGCGCTGGTGCGCGGCGCTTTGCACGGCACCATGCTGCGCAATGACAGCTATAATTTCGCGCGGCTTGGTACTTTCATTGAACGGGCTGACAATACGGCGCGAATTCTGGATGTAAAATATTATGTGCTCCTGCCGAGCATTTCGCTGATTGGTTCGTCGCTTGATAATGTTGCAGTGGGAAACGATCCTGCGCTCGGTCTCTGCCTTTCGGGCCTATGGCTGGATCAGTGACGGAGAAATGGGGCCAAAAAGAATTGCGGACTTTATGATTTTAGACCGCCGGATGCCACGCTCTCTGGCCTTTTGCTCAGAGCAAATTTTAGGAAATATGCAGAGGCTTTGCGAAGAATATAGCGAGGAAAAACCATCACTTGATCTCGCGCAGGCTCAGCATTTCAGCCTCAAACGCGGCACCATTGACGATATTTTTGATACAGGCTTGCATGAATTCCTGGAGAGCTTCATTCGGGAAAACAACCAGATCGCACGGCAGATTGAGCAGGATTACCGTTTTATAGGATAGAGAACAGCGAAGGCTACGAAACAAGAGATAGAATAGACCATGCAACTGACGGTTTCTCACACAACAAGCTATCAATATGATGAACCGATTGACTATGCGCTCCAGCAACTCCGCATGATGCCGAAGGAGTCGACCGGGCAATCGGTGATCAATTGGACAACCGAGGTGGAAGGTGGATCGAAGCAGGTGACCTACACCGATCAGCATCGCAATCACGTTGAACTGGTGAGTTTTGATCCGGGTGCAGAGAGAATAATCATTCATTGCGAAGGTAAGGTCGAAGTGACGCTCAAGGATGGTGTGGTCGGCAAACACATCGCCTTGCGCCCCTATGGCTTTTTAAGCGGCAAACGGAGCTAACCAAAAGCGGCCCTGAAATTCGCAAGCTTGCACGTCAAATCAGTCAGGATGATAGCGCAGAGATTGCCCAATTCCATGACTTATCCGCCACAATAAAAGACATGGTTTCCTATCAAATTGGCGAAACGGGTGCGATGACCAGCGCGCAGGAAGCGCTTAGAGGCGGAGCGGGTGTCTGTCAGGATCACGCGCATATTTTCATCGCGGTCGCACGGCATCTCTCTTATCCCGCACGCTACATCAGCGGCTATCTTCTGATGGATGATAGGTTGAGCAAGAGGCCGGTCATGCGTGGGCCGAGGTCTATTTGCAGGATATTGGCTGGGTCGGTTTTGATGTCTCAAACGGTATTTCCCCGGATGAACGCTACATTCGGTTGCAACAGGACTGGATTATTTTGAAGCAGCTCCCGTCTCTGGCATGCGATATGGGAAAAGTAATGAAAACATGATTGTAAGCCTGCAGGTTCAGCAGTAAGTTATCAGCGAATATTGAATGGTGTCGTCGCCGGGGGAGAGCTGAATGACTTACTGTGTTGCCATGAACCTTGATAAAGGCCTTGTGTTTATGTCGGATACACGCACCAATGCAGGCATCGACAATATTTCAAGCTTCAGGAAAATGCATACATGGTCCGTGCCGGGCGAGCGCGTCATCACTGTTATGACGGCGGGTAACCTCGCGACCACGCAGGCGGTTGTTAGCGTTCTGGATGAGCGCACGAAGGCATCAAGCGAGCGTCACCCCTCTCTGTTGGAAACACCGAGCATGTTTCAGGCGGCTCGCTATGTGGGCGAAACTTTGCGCGAGGTGGTTCAGGAATACAAAGGACAGGGGCAGGACCAGTCCGACCGGTTTTTCAATGCGACCATGCTCGTGGGCGGTCAGATTAAGGGCGGTGAGCCGCGCCTGTTTCTGGTCTACCCGGAAGGGAATTTCATTGAGGCTTCCACTGACACGCCGTTTTTCCAGATCGGTGAGACAAAATACGGCAAGCCCATTCTTGTTCGCGCCTATGACCCGGCCATGAATTTTGAGGATGCGGTGAAGCTCATGCTTGTCTCGTTCAATTCCACCTTGAAAGCCAACCTCTCTGTCGGCCTGCCTTTCGACTTGCAGATTTATGAAAAAGACAGTTTCAAGGTCAAAGCGGATGTGCGTATTCAGGAGTCGGACCCCTATTATCAGGAAATAGCAGAAGGCTGGGGTGACGCGCTCTCCAAAGCGCTCCAGATACTGCCTGATTACAAATTATAATCATGGGATACGCCCAGCCAAAAATGCAGCGCACGCTCGGTCATGGGCGCTTGGCGCTGAAATCATCAAAAGAGAAGACCGCCCTCGATGAACTTTATCAGGAAGGGGCAGCCCGCATTCGTCTGCCGAAAACCTATGAGGGTGAGGACAAGGCGGATTGTGTTGAGGCGGTGATGATCAATACAGCCGGTGGCCTGACAGGTGGCGATCTGCTGACATGGCGTATTCATGCGAAAGAAAACGCACGCGGTGTTGTGACCACACAAGCCTGCGAGAAAATATATAAAAGTACAGGCGATGCCGTGCAGGTTGAAACTGAGATCACCGTTGACAAAGGGGCACGTCTCGACTGGTTGCCACAGGAGACCATTCTTTTCGAGCGCTCCAACCTAAGCCGCACCCTCAATGTGACGCTGAAAGGCGATGCCCGCTTTATGGCTTTGGAAGCCGTGATGCTCGGGCGGGAGGCGATGGGAGAGAAAATCTCGGAGACCCATTTCAAAGACCGCTGGCGTATCACCCGCGATGACCGGCACATCCACGCGGATGATCTGCGTCTTGAGGGAGAAATTCCAAGTTTGCAGAATGCGTCTGCCGCCTTGAACGGCATGGCCGCCTTTGCTTCGTTTATTTATTGCGGCCCGGAAGATCGCGAGGTGATGGAGGGGATGATCCCGATGGCCTCAAATGGCGCACAAAATTTGAACATGGGCGTGAGTGCCATGAAGGGCAAAATAACAGCACGATTTTTGAGCCGGGATTGCTATGAACTAAGAAAGATTTTACTCCCTTTTTTAAAAGGGGTACGCTCGAAAGCAGGGGCAAGCCGGGTGCTGCCTAAAGTATGGAATTTATAAGGGTGAAGGGCTGATGAATCTTACTCCTCGTGAAAAAGACAAATTGCTGATTGCCATGGCGGCAGAAGTGGCCCGCAAACGACTGTCACGTGGTGTCAAACTCAACCATCCTGAGGCGATTGCGCTCATCACCGACTTCGTGGTCGAGGGCGCCCGCGATGGCGCGCGGTTGCTGATTTGATGGAGGCCGGGGCCCATGTGATCACCCGCGATCAGGTGATGGAGGGTATCCCCGAGATGATACATGACATTCAGGTGGAAGCAACCTTCCCTGATGGGTGAAGCTCGTCACCGTGCATGAGCCGATCAGATAAGGATGGCTTGATGACGTTTTGGGATGATATCGGTGGCGCATTCAGTCTTCTGGAGCCAAGAGCAGAGGCGGGCCATGGCGGGGCGAATTTCAGCCCGCCGGACATCAACAACCTGCTCACCGACGGTGATATTTTTCTCACCCCGTTCATTCTGCTGGCCGTCTTCATTTATTTCTTCCGCAAGCGCGCCGCCACACGATCCAAACTCTACCAAGAACCAGATGATTACATGGAGAACCCCAATGATCCCCGGTGAAGTTATAACAGCGAGCGGCGATATTACGTTGAATGAGGTGCTCAAACCATCACGTTGAAAGTCGCGAATAAAGGCGATCGGCCCGTGCAGGTGGGTCTCATTATCATTTCTATGAAACCAATGAAGCGCTTGATTTTGATCGCGAGGCAGCCAAAGGCATGCGGCTTGATATTGCTGCGGGCACAGCAGTGCGGTTTGAACCCGGACAAAGCCGCGATGTGACACTGGTCCCGCTTTCTGGCAAGCGCGAAGTCTATGGATTTAATCAAAAGGTGATGGGGGCATTATGAGACGTGTTCTCATTGCGATTTTGATCCTGTTTCTACCTGTCATGGCGCAGGCTGAGTCAATCAAGCCGAATTGTGATGATCCGCATACACAATACCATATGAACCTCTGTGCCCTGCAAGAGTTTGATGACGCAGATAAAGAGCTGAATGCTGTCTGGAAAACAACCTTTGCCTGGATCAAGGTCTACAGCATTGGCCTTCAGCCAGAACATCAGGACGGTCCGGAAAAACTGCTTGCGGCCCAGCGCCTCTGGATTAAATTCCGTGATGTTCACTGTGAAAGCGATGCCTATGCCGCCATCGGTGGGTCGATCTACCCACTCCTCTACCATTCCTGCCGCACCAATCTCACCCGAGAGCGCATCAAGCAACTGAAAGACCTCGCGCAAGAAGGATAAGACTATGCCGACACCACTCTCCCGCGCCGCCTATGCCGATATGTTCGGCCCCACTACAGGCGACAAGGTTCGCCTTGCTGATACGGAACTCTTTATCGAGGTTGAAAAAGATTTCACCACCTATGGCGAGGAAGTGAAATTCGGCGGCGGTAAGGTGATCCGTGATGGCATGGGGCAATCACAGGTTGCCCGCGCGGAGGGGGCGGTGGATACGGTCATCACCAATGCGCTGGTGGTCGATCACACTGGCATTTACAAGGCGGACATCGGCCTCAAGGACGGGTGATTGCAGCCATTGGGAAGGCGGGTAACCCGGATACACAGCCGAATGTCGATATCATCATCGGTCCCGGTACAGAGGCGATTGCGGGCGAGGGCAAAATCCTCACCGCTGGCGGGTTTGACAGCCACATCCATTTCATCTGCCCGCAGCAGATTGATGAGGCGCTGATGTCAGGCGTTACCACAATGCTCGGCGGCGGCACAGGCCAGCCCATGGCACGCTTGCTACCACCTGCACCCCCGGCCCATGGCATATTGGACGCATGATCCAGTCGGCTGATGCCTTTCCGATGAATCTGGCTTTTGCCGGCAAGGGGAATGCCTCGAAGCCTCAAGCCCTGCATGAGATGGTGAAGGGCGGGGCCTGTGCGCTCAAGCTCCATGAAGACTGGGGTACGACACCGGCGGCGATTGATACCTGTTTGAGTGTCGCAGATGACTTTGATGTTCAAGTGATGATCCACACGGATACGCTGAATGAATCCGGTTTCGTTGAAAACACAGTGGACGCTTTCAAGGGGCGCACGATCCATGCCTTCCACACAGAAGGGGCGGGCGGTGGTCATGCGCCGGACATCATCAAAATCTGTGGCCTCTCGAATGTGCTTCCCTCATCCACCAACCAACCCGGCCTTATACAGTGAACACGATTGCCGAGCATCTCGACATGCTCATGGTCTGCCATCACTTGGACAGCAACATCCCGGAAGATGTCGCCTTTGCCGAAAGCCGCATCCGCAAAGAGACCATCGCGGCGGAGGATATTCTGCACGACATGGGCGCTTTCTCGATCATCGCCTCAGACAGTCAGGCCATGGGGCGTGTCGGCGAAGTTTTGATCCGCACATGGCAGACGGCGGACAAATGAAGCGCCAGCGCGGGCGGTTAGAGAGTGAGAGCGGTGACAATGATAACCTGCGCGTGCGCCGTTATATTGCGAAATACACAATCAATCCGGCCATTGCCCATGGCATGGACAAACAACATTGGCTCTATCGAGGTGGGCAAGCGGGCTGATCTGGTTTTATGGAACCCTGCATTTTTCGGCGTGAAGCCGGAGATGGTGCTTCTTGGCGGTACGATTGCGTGGCGCCCATGGGCGATCGAATGCCTCCATCCCGACGCCGCAGCCGGTGCATTATCGCCCGATGTTCGGCGCGTTCGGCAAATCCCTCACGGCCTCCTCCGTGACCTTCGTATCAGAGGCAGCCGTAGGCGAGGGCTTCGGGAGAGCCTTGGCGTTGAAAAGACCTGCTGGCCGTGAAAAACACACGAAGTGGCATCTCGAAAGCCTCCATGGTGTTGAACGATGCCGAACCGGATATTGAGGTCGATCCCGAAACCTACGAAGTCCGCGCCAACGGCGAACTCCTCACCTGCGAACCCGCCGACGTGGTGCCCATGGCGCAGCGGTATTTCCTGTTTTGAGGAAGGTTTTCAATCCGCTTCATATCATCCCCCTGCTTGTAGCCTCTCTGCTTTTCATCAGTCAGGCTACTGCGACTGAGTGGATTGCAATCCCCTATGATGGTCAGGGGAAGCGTGTTGCTAAATTTATCGGTGGGGTGACACCAACCAAAGCGCCCAATGGTCTTTCGGATGGTCTTGTGGCAATTGCCGGGCGCGGTGATATTCGCAAAGCTTGGTATGATAAGCCGACTGATCATTACACCCATGGTGTGCTCGGGACATTATTGAAGCGGGAGGCCTGGTTGTCGAGACGGCGGATGGTACTCTTGTCCGTTATAAACTGAGCAAGAATTTCGTCTTTGAAGACCGCTATCCACGCATTGTTGACCTCGATGGGGATGGTAGAAATGAAATTATCACGCTGCGGGCCGATGCGGGCGAGGGGGCGGCGCTTGCCCTCTATGGGCTGGTCGGTGGCAAGCTAGAAGAGATTGCCGCCACACCCACGGTCGGACAAAGCAACCGCTGGCGTAATGTCGCGGGGCTTTATGATTATGACGGGGATGGGCGCATCGATATAATCGATGTTGTTACACCGCATATTGGTGGCATTTTAAATCGATGGACCTATGAGAATGGCAAATTCATACGTAAGGCCACAACGCCGCGCGGCTTTTCCAATCACTTCATTGGCTCGCGCGCTTTGGAACTCTCAGCCAGCGCTGATTTCGATGGCGATGGCCTTATCGATATCGCACTCCCTGATGCGTCAAGGCGCATGGTGCGTCTGGTGCGGGGCCGTGATTTCAAAGATATTGCTAAAATAGCGCTTCCAGAACAGGTGAGCGATGATTTCTCGCTTATTCAAATGAAGCATGGTCTCGGTATTTTGGTACCAACCAAGGCGGGGGATGTGCTTATTCATCGTACTCAATAAGATTGTCCAATGAAGCGTTGCACTTCATTGATATTAAATAAGAATTTAATAAAATTAGAAAGAATAAGACACAGTTTAAGAGGAAATTTGAAATATCCTGTTCTGGTTAGAAATAGTTATAGTAATCCTCGGGTCTTTTAAATTTGCCAATCTTAGAGAAAAAAATAGCCATTGCGCTTTGTATCACAAGGCTCACCATTGGTGCGTTTTTTGCTATTTGGGCGAGTTTGAAATTTCTTCGTCCGGCATGGATGGAGAAGGTTTTTAATGAGGTCTATGGGCTGACGTTTATTACGCAGGATCATGCCCTGGCGATTGGCCTTGCACAGTCCTTTATTGTGTTTTTCTTCATCATTGGCATGCAGCGCACCTATAGCTATGGCATGGTGATTGCCATGCACACAGTGGGTGTGATGGGGGCGACGCCGCTCTTGATGAAATTCACCCATTATCCATCGAATTTGCTCTGGACGGCTGTTCCAACGCTTGGGGCTGCCGTTGCGCTTTATCTCATGCGTGAATATGATATTTACACAGTAGACGGGTGGCAGGATCGGGCCTTTTAGCTGTTCTCTTTATCCACTCAGTAACTATCTGATTTTGGAAGAGACGCGTCCATGCGGGCATTGAAAATTATCGATCACACCCATGATCCGGCAGACACGATCACGCTGGATGAAGTCGCCCGCCACCGTCGTCGCGTGAAGATGACATCGGATAATGGCATTTCGTTTTTGCTCGATCTGCCTGAAGCGCGGCTTTTGCGTCACGGCGAAGGATTGGTGCTTGAAGACGGGCGGGTGATTGAGGTGCGGCAGAGCCGGAGAAACTGTATGAAGTGCGAGGGCAGTCGCCGCATCATCTCCTCCAATTGACCTGGCATATGGGTAACCGTCATTTGCCCACCGAAGTGATGGTCGATCACATCCGCATTCGCCGCGATCATGTGATCAAGGACATGCTGGAAAACTGGGTGGTACGGTCACAGACATTAAAGCCCCTTTAACCCCGAGGGCGGCGCCTATAGCGGTCATTCCCACTCAAACGATCATGACCATTGATATCCAGTCCATTTTGCGTCTTCAGACGTGGCTCTCGCCCGTGTTTCCTATTGGAGGTTTTGCCTACAGTCACGGGCTTGAACGCGCCGTGCATGATGGCATTGTGAGTAATCAGGAAACACTGGCGTCATGGCTTGGCTCGCTTCTCAAAAACGGCTCGCCGTGGAATGATGCGGTGCTATTGGTGGCAAGCTGGCAACGAGTGAGGGACGGCGCTGAAGCGAATGATATTATTGAGCTCGGCAAAGCCATGGCGATCTCGAAAGAGCGACACTTGGAGACGATGGCGCAGGGCGAAGCCTTTCTTGATGCACTAGGCCATTGGCCACTGCCGCCTGACTTTTGAAAAGCCGGAAGAAGCGCCGCTCCCGATTGCTGTTGGCATGATTGCCGGTGCGTTAGAGGTGCCGCTGGAGGCGGCGGTGAGCACCTATCTACAAGCCTTTATCAATAACCAACTTCAGGCCGCCATTCGCTTATCCGTCCTCGGGCAAAAGGGGCGGCAAAGCTGATCGCGGAACTGGAGCCGCTTGTGCTTGAGGTAGGGAGCGAGCCTTAAAAACCACGCTTTATGATTTAGGCAGCACTTCAATTCAGGCGGATATCATGGCAATGAACCATGAAGTGCAAACAACAAGGCTTTTTCGATCATGACATCTGGTCCCACAAACGGCCCCCTTCGTGTTGGCATCGGTGGCCCGGTTGGCTCCGGCAAAACAACGCTCACGGCTTCCCTCTGCAAGGCCATGCGTGACAGCTATTCCGTCGCTGTGGTGACCAATGATATTTACACCAAGGAAGACGCCGACGCGCTTGTTCACATGCAGGCACTGAGCGAGGATCGTATTCTGGCGTAGAGACGGGCGGCTGTCCGCATACGGCGATTCGTGAGGACGCCAGCATAAACCTGCAGGCTATCGATCAATTGGTCACAAAACATCCCGATCTGGATGTGGTATTTATAGAGTCCGGCGGTGATAATCTGGCCGCGACCTTCTCACCCGATCTGGCCGATCTCACCCTTTATGTGATTTCTGTCTGTCAGGGCGAGGAAATTCCGCGCAAGGGCGGGCCGGGTATTACCAAGTCTGATTTGTTGCTCATCAACAAGAAAGACCTCGCCCCCCATGTGGGCGCCGATCTTGAGGTGATGAGCCGTGATGCCGCTCGTCAGCGCGGCAAAAGACCCTATCTGTTCACAAATGCCAAGCGCGATGAGGGATGCAGTCCTATTGTCGACTTTATTGTTGAACAGGGTGGGCTGAGTGACTAAATCATCTTTACCGTAGATTAGAAATGTTCTAAACTTGCGCAAAATGTTGATTTCAGCCTCGTCACGGCTGGCTCAATGATATGACCAAGAAAGAGATGTCTCATGTTTATTCAAACGGAAGAAACACCAAATCCGGCAACGCTTAAATTTTTACCGGGCATTGTTGTGCTTAATGCAGGCACTTTTGATGTGCGCAGAGGCGATGAGAGTGCGTCACAATCACCCTTGGCTCAGCACCTCTTTGAGATCGATGGCGTCGACGGCGTCTTTTTCGGGTATGATTTCATCACCATCACAAAATCAGCCGATATGCCATGGCCGCATCTCAAGCCTGCCGTGCTTGGGGCAATTATGGAACATTTCATGGCGGGTCAGCCGGTGATGCTTGATAGTGCCAATGTTGAAGCACCGGCAACTGAAGAGTTTTTTGACGAGGCCGACGGCGAAATTGTTGCGACCATCAAGGAACTCCTGGAAACACGGGTACGTCCTGCTGTCGCACAGGACGGCGGGGATATCACTTTCCATGGTTTCAAGGACGGCACGGTCTATCTGAACATGCGTGGTGCCTGCGCAGGCTGTCCGTCATCAACTGCAACTTTAAAGCACGGAATCCAGAACTTGTTACGCCATTTTATACCGCAGGTTGAATCCGTTGAGGCTTATGGGCAACAGCCCGGTTTTTAAAGCCTCTAGACCCCAAAACGTCTGCATTGAAAGCTTCCCTGTTGCGTCATAAATATTTATGACACAGCCATGGCCCACCTCTCGCTTGATACATCATCCGTTAATTGTTCCGTTCATGTGAAACGGAGCGATGGTGTCATTCATGAGCGCAGCGATGCGATTGGGCGCGGTCATGCTGAAGTTCTCATTGGTATGATTGATGAGGCTTTGAATGCGCTAGAACTGGGCTACGATGACTTGACGCGTATTGGTGTCACCACCGGTCCGGGATCGTTCACCGGTGTCCGAGTTGGATTGTCAGCAGCCCGGGGTTTGGCTTTGGCGCTTAACATCCCCGTGGTGGGTGTCTCAACGCTGGAGGCCATGGCGCATGGCTGTGATGTGGCAGGCCCCAAGCTCGTTGTGCAGGATGCAAAGCGGGGTGAATTTTACGCTCAGTTTTTTGATGAAAACGGACAATCAGAAGAAGGCCCTTTAATGCATAAAGCGAGTAATCCCTGCCGCCCTGCATGGCTCGATGCTGATAATCTCACACTCTTCGGCTCGGGTGCTGCGCATTTTGCCTCTCTTATAAAAAACTCGATCGTTCATTCCCATGAAGAGGCACCACCCATTGCTGCAGTATCCAGTCTGTGTGAGAGAGCGGCAGTAACAAGTGAAAAACCCAAGCCCCTATATCTCCGCGCGGCAGATGCTAAGCCGCAACCGGCCAGTGCGCAGATTGCGAGGGCTTCAACATGATGTGGCCTTTCATTGCTGGTGATATCATGGTGGAGGGCGCACGCACGTCAGATGCCATGCATCTTTCAGAAGTCCATGCGGATGCGTTTTCCCATCCCTGGTCGAGCGATGAACTGGTTCGTATGATCGAAAGTGAAAATATCCGTGCCCTTCAATGCAGGCGTCCCTCCACATGGTTCCGCCCGCCGAGCCTCGGCCCGAAGGGCTTTGTGCTTGCCCGCTTTGGGCTGATGAGGCTGAAATACTGACCATTGCCGTCGCCCGTGATGCCCGTGGTCTTGGCCTTGGTAAAGCGCTGATGCGCGCCATAATGGGCGATCTCTACGCAGATCGGATCAAGCATCTGTTTCTGGAAGTGGATGAGAACAATGAGGCAGCAGTCAGCCTTTATCATAGTCTGAAGTTCAAAGAAGTTGGCGAGCGGCAATCTTATTATGCAGCTGGTGATGCGCGTGATGGTGAAAGCCAATCGCGCTCTCGTGCGCTTGTCATGCGAGCTGATCTTCGCTAATCCTTCGCCGAGACAGAATAACTGATAGTGGGGAATCGATGTCCCTTGAAAAACCCGTAAGTCTTGAAAAGCAGTGTGTCGACAAAGGCATGCGGATGACAGAACAACGCCGTGTGATCGCGCGGGTGTTGGAAAAGGCGCATGATCATCCTGACGTTGAGGAATTGTATCGCCGCTCCGTGAAAGTGGACAGCAATATTTCGATCTCCACCGTCTATCGCACCGTTAAGCTTTTTGAAGATGCCGGCATTATCGAGCGCATGACTTTCGTGATGGCCGTTCACGCTATGAAACGGTGCCGGAAGAGCATCACGATCACCTGATTGACCTGCGTACCGGCAAAGTTATTGAATTCAATAATGAGGCCATTGAAAATTGCAGGAAGTGATTGCCCGGGAACTGGGTTTCAAGCTCGTTGACCACCGCTCGAACTCTATGGTGTGCCGCTGGATGAGGGTGATGAGGGTGGCGCGTCACCAACAAAGAGTAAGAGTTAGAAATCATGGGTATAGTGCGCGCGATTTTTACCATCATCGTGCTTTTCGTCATAACACTTCCCCTTGTCCCAATCCAAATTTTCCTGAATGCCTTTGATGTGTCAGCAAAACGTACCTTGCCCGTCCTTTGGCACAGTATCGCTGCCCGCGTTATCGGTCTGAAAGTCTCGGTTCAAGGCGAGATTTCTGAAAAGCGCCCCCTCCTAATCACCGCCAATCATATTTCGTGGCTGGATATTGTGGCACTCAGTGTGACGGGTCCTGTCTGTTTTATCGCAAAGCAGGAAGTCTCCGGCTGGCCAGCCTTTGGCTGGCTCGCCAAATTGCAACGCACCGTCTTTGTGAACCGTGAAAAGCGCAGCGCCACAGGCGAGAAGACAAATGAAATCGCCGAGCGTTTGAACAACGGCGATGTCATGGTGCTGTTTGCGGAGGGTACATCCACATCCGGCGCTCATGTGCTCTCGTTCCGCTCAGCGCTTCTGGGCGCAGCGCAAAAGGCGATCAGTGAGGATGAAACCGTATGGATACAGCCCTCCGCACTCGCCTATACCCATATTCAGGGCATGGCTGCCACATCATCCGAGCGCCCGCTGACCGGCTTTTACGGGGATATGGACATGGGCCCGCATCTCATGCAGGTTTTAAGAGAAGCAGCCATTGATGTGACTGTCACCTACGGCGAGCCCTATGCGGTGAGTTTGAGTACCAACAGAAAAGAACTCACCAAAAAGCTGGAGGCGGATGTGCGGGAGATGAAGACGGCTGCGCTCAGGGGAACAAAAAATCGGTGAAACCATCAAATTGTCATCGATTTCTGTGAGAACACCTTGCCTATTCCCGCAAAGTCGGGAATCACTGCGCGTAAATAAGGTCTAACTGCATTGCAATTACTTTTATGAAGGGCGACGTGAGCTATATGGATGAGGGACTAAAATCCGAGACAGAGACGTCTGAAAAGCCGAAGAAGGTTTTTATCAAAACCTATGGCTGCCAGATGAATGTCTATGACGCCACGCGTATGGCTGACAGCCTGTCCGGTGAAGGATATGCAGAAACGGACGTGATTGAAGATGCGGACCTGGTGCTGTTGAACACCTGCCATATCCGCGAGAAAGCGTCGGAAAAAGTCTATTCCGAACTGGGTCGTATTCGTCAGCTTAAGGAAAAGCGGGCGAAAGATGGCAAAGAGACGATGATTGGTGTCGCGGGCTGTGTGGCGCAGGCTGAGGGCACAGAAATTCAGCGTCGTGCCCCGGTGGTTGATCTGGTGGTGGGACCGCAGAGCTATCATAAATTACCCAATCTGGTTGCCCTTGCGGCAGGGCGCAATCAAAGCGCTGATCTGGTTGAGACCGAGTTCCCATTGGAAGATAAATTCAACCATCTGCCCGCACCCACAAAACGCCAGATACAAGCGCGCGGGGCGAGTGCCTTTTTAACGGTGCAGGAGGGCTGTGATAAATTCTGCTCTTTCTGCGTTGTGCCTTACACCCGTGGGGCAGAAGTCTCGCGTCCTCTTGCGCAAATTGTTGAGGAAGTGCGTTTGCTCGCAGAGAGCGGGGTGCGCGAAGTGACCTTATTGGGTCAGAATGTGAATGCCTGGCACGGTGTTAATGAGACCGGTAAAGAGCTGGGTCTTGGTGAACTCTTGTTTGAGCTTGCGAAAATCGACGGGCTGTCGCGGCTCCGCTACACAACCAGCCATCCAAACGATATGGATGATGCGCTGATTGCCGCCCACCGCGACCTCGATTGCCTGATGCCTTACCTGCATCTTCCGGTTCAGGCGGGTTCCGATAAAATTCTGAAAGCCATGAACCGCCGCCACACACGGGATGATTATTTCCGGGTGATCGACCGTGTCCGCGAGGCGCGGGCTGATATTGCGCTCTCAGGCGACTTCATTGTCGGGTTCCCGGGTGAGAGCGATGAAGACTTTGAGGAGACCATGGATCTGGTGCGCCGTGTCGGCTATGCCTCCGCCTATTCCTTCAAATATTCACCCCGCCCGGGCACGCCGGCAGCAGATGAGGCGGTGCAGGTGGAAGAGGCCGTTAAGTCTGAGCGCCTGCAACGCCTGCAAGCGCTTTTGACAGAGCAGCGCGACGCATTCAACGCCTCTTGCTTAGGCCGCGAAATGACGCTTCTCTTGGAGCGCAAGGGCCGTGAGAAAGGTCAGCTTGTGGGGCGTTCGCCCTGGCTGCAAGCGGTGCAGGTGGACGCGGGGGATGAATTAATCGGGGAAATCGTCTCTGTTCGTGTCAGCGCTGTTAGCACCAACTCACTTTTTGCTACACTCTTAGGCACAGAGAAAGACAAAGCACGCGCAATGGAGGCCGTTTGACCGCTGAACTTGAGCAAACCGAACGGGTTATCGCTTTTGAGGATAACCGTTTAGCCAGTGACCTTTTTGGTCAATATGACCAGAATCTCGCACTGATCGAGCAGCGCATTGGCGTTGAGGCCATCGGGCGCGGCAATCAGGTAACCCTGCGCGGTGAGGAAGAGGCCTGTGACCGGGCGCATCAAACCCTCGAAATTCTCTATGAGCAGCTCAATCTCGGGCGCACCATCAACAATGGCGAGATTGAAGGCACCATCCGTATGGTAGAAGCGGATAAAAACCAGCTTGTGCTGCCCACCATGGAGAAAAAGGCGAAAGTCAAATTTGCGCAGATTTCAACCCGCAAGAAAACCATCATCGCGCGCTCGCAAACACAGGATGATTACATCCGTGCGATGAATAAAAAAGAGCTTGTGTTCGGTACGGGGCCTGCCGGTACGGGGAAAACATATCTCGCTTGTGCCTATGCGGCAGCAATGCTTGAGCGGGGAGAGGTGGATCGGATCATTCTCTCGCGCCCGGCGGTGGAAGCAGGCGAGCGGCTCGGCTTCCTGCCCGGTGACATGAAGGAGAAAGTCGATCCTTACCTGCGCCCGCTTTATGATGCGCTTTACGACATGATCCCGCCTGAGCGCGTCGAGCGGGCGCTCACCTCCGGCATGATTGAAATCGCGCCGCTCGCTTTCATGCGCGGGCGCACACTGGCGAATTCAGCTGTGATCCTTGATGAAGCCCAAAACACAACGTCGATGCAGATGAAAATGTTTTGACGCGGCTAGGTGAAGAATCAAAAATGTTTATCACCGGTGACCCAAGCCAGATTGACCTCCCGAAAGGTACAATGTCCGGCCTTGTTGAGGCCTTGCGGGTGTTGAAGGGGGTCAAGGGCATTGCGCGTATTAAGTTTACCGCAAAAGATGTAGTGCGCCATGCGCTTGTTGCGCGTATTGTGGATGCCTATGATAATGACAGCGATCATATGACGCGCTCAGGTCAGCATAAAGACCAGAGTACAGGGAACGATGATGGCGAGTGAGCCAAATTTTCGCGACGATGACGCAACGCTCGGATTGGATTTCAGGATTGAGGCAGGCGATTGGCCGAGCGCTGAGGTTCTGGGACCCATCATCGAGATGACATTGGCGGCGGTGATGAAAAATCAATCGTTTCAGGCTGAACGCACCGTCATGGCCAGCTCTGAAGTGAGCCTGCTTTTGACCGATGACGCCCATATAACCGCCATCAACAGTGAGTTTCGTGAGCAGGAAAAACCCACGAATGTTTTGTCATTTCCGCAAAGCCAAGCGGATTCTCGACTGTTTGGTCCCTATCTCGGCGATATTGTGCTTGCATTTGAAACCATTTTCCGCGAAGCCACCTTGAGAAAAAAGACTTTAATCACCACTTGCAGCACTTACTGGTGCATGGTTTTTTGCATCTCGTTGGATATGATCACGAAACTGAACATGACGCTTCTCTAATGGAAGGCTTGGAAATCAATATTTACGTGATCTCGAGATTGATGATCCGTATAAGGATGTGACGGAAAGATGAACCTGAAGACGCCTTCCCCTGATGCGTCAGTTGCAGCAAAAGACGAATTACCCGCAGAGCATGACAGCGGGCAAGACGATGCTGGGTCGGATATCAGTACAGAGCCTGATGAAAAAGCCAAAATAGGTTTTATCGAACGCATTAAAACCTTCTGCCTTTCCGTAAGAATATGACCTTGAGGGAAGACCTTGAGGTCGTGCTTGGTCAGGAAGATGCAGATTTGACCTTCAGTCCGCAGGAGCGCTCGATGCTGAGCAATATCCTCTCGCTCAGAGAGGTGCGGGCAGATGATGTCATGGTGCCACGGGCTGATATTGCTGCTGTTGATGTGACAATCACGCTCGGTGAATTAATTTTCCTCTTCGAAGAGTCCCGCCATTCCCGCATGCCCGTCTATCGCGAGATGCTGGATGATCCCATCGGCATGGTCCACGTCAAGGATTTGATGGCCTACATGATGGATAAGGCGGAGAAAAATCCGGATGATGATGAGCATCAGCGGCGCAATGATGTGGTTGATTATGATCTCGGCAATGTCGATCTGACACAGACTCTGGAAGACGCGCAATTATTGCGACCTGTCTCTTCGTGCCGCCCTCGATGCCTGCTTTTGATATTTTCGCCAAAATGCAGGCCACCCGATCACAGATGGCGCTTGTGATCGATGAATACGGGGGAACCGATGGTCTCGTTTCCATGGAAGATGTGGTGGAAGCGATCGTTGGGGATATTGAAGATGAGCATGATGATGAGACAGGGCCTTTGATTGTCAAAGAAACGGCAAACCGCTGGAGCGCTGACGCCCGCACGCCTCTAGAAGATGTCTGTGAAGCGCTTGATATTTCTTACGACAGCAAAAATGAAGATGATGATGTCGACACAATCGGTGGGCTTTTGTTTACTGAGCTTGGTCGTGTGCCCGTTCGCGGTGAAGTGGTGCGAGCACTGGGGGCTTTGATTTTGAGGTGATCGAAGCGGACCCGCGTCGTATCCGAAAAGTGCGTATCGTGAAAAGCAAGTCTCCTGTCAAACGCCGGCGCAAGCGAACCCCTGATCCATCTGAAACGAGCGACGCCACATCAGCGGAGAAATCTGAAACGTGAGCGCTTTGCGGACGATCTCCTATTCTATCATTCTACTTTCTGGCTGGCGTGTTCTCCTCCTCAGCTTTGTGCTTGGTGCTGTAACCGCGCTGGCCCTTGCGCCCTTGCATTTTTTCCGGTTATCTGGATTACATTCCCTTTGTTTGTCCTCGTGCTCGATGGGCGGCACCCGATACACAAAAGCGTGGCTTGAGGAAGTTTATGCCGGCATTCTGGCGGGGATACTGGTTTGGTTTCGGTTATTTTGTCGCAGGCCTATGGTGGCTCGGGTCCGCCTTTCTCGTTGATGCGGATATGTTTGCCTGGCTTTTGCCGTTGGCTGTTGTCGGGCTTCCCTTGTGCCTTGCGATTTTCTTTGGATTGGCCGCTTTTGTGGCCCGCATGTTCTGGAGCGGTGATGCACGACGGATTGTGTTGCTCGCTGCAAGCTTCGCTGTCTTTGAATGGTTGCGCGGCACCATATTAACCGGCTTTCCATGGAATACGCTCGGCACCCTTTTGACCCCTCATGATGTGATGATGCAGGGTATTTCGGTTGTCGGTCTCTATACCTATGGGTTTTTCGCTGTTCTAATCTTTTCCGCTCCCGCTCTACTTTTCAGTGAGGCGACTGTCGATAAATCGCGGGGCAAGATTCTCGCGCTCGTTGTGGCTCTGGCGGTGGGGCTGGGTGGTTTTGGTCTGATCCGTCTCTCTGGAGCGGAAAAGGCATATGTCGAAGGACCGAACCTTCGAATCATCCAGCCGGATATTCCGCAAAAAGATAAATTCAAACCGGAAAAGGCTGGAGAAATATTAGAGCGTTATATTTCGATGTCTGCCAGACAGACAACCCCGGGTGATCTGGGGCTCTTATCCACAACTCATTTAATTTGGCCAGAATCCGCCTTTCCGTTCCTTTTGACCGAAACGCCTGAAGCGATTTCTCGCATAGCGAATTTACTCCCCAATGGGACAACACTTTTAACGGGTGCTGCCCGTGCGACTCCCCGCACTGTTGGCAATCAGAAACGATCCTTCTTTAATTCCCTCTATGTTATCAATCATGACGGTGAAATCAGAGATGCGTATGACAAGGTGCATCTGGTGCCTTTTGGCGAATATTTGCCCTTTGAAGAACAGCTCAATCAGATTGGGCTGACGTCTCTGGTGCAAGTGCCCGGAGGGTTTTCTCCGGGCGCTCATCGCCACCTGCTGGACACTGGGGATGCACCGCCTTTCATCCCTTTAATTTGCTATGAAGTTCTGTTCCCCGGACAGGTCTCGCCGAAGCATAATACCCACCAGGCAGAGTGGATTTTGAACGTTACCAATGATGCCTGGTTTGGCATTACATCCGGTCCCTATCAGCATTTTCATCAAACCCGCCTGCGTGCTGTTGAAGAAGGGCTGCCGGTTGTCAGAGCAGCGAACAATGGAATTTCCGCTGTTGTTGATGGATATGGCCGCGTGGAACAAAGCATCAGACTGGGCGAAAGCGGCATTATCGATTCACAAATACCCGTAAAAGTTGTATTAATGGGTAGCAGTGATATAAAGAGTTATATTTTCTGGTTGGTAATTATAATTTCAGTTTTTGTCTCAGCGAGAGGGATTTTGTCAAAATTTGCATAGGTGCATTGACCTTTACGTGTTTTTCTTAATATCCCTGACCTATGGTGGGGCGTCACGCAAAGTCGCAGTGACAATTAAAAAGGATAGTGCCCTATATGATGAAGTATATGTTTTCACTTTTGTCTCCAGCTAGAAAGGCGTTTTCCTAATGGCGGGAAAAAAGCAACCAAACCCGATTGATATTCACGTAGGCAGCCGCGTGCGCCTGCGGAGGATGATGACGGGCATTAGCCAGGAGAAGCTTGGAGAACATCTCGGCATCACATTCCAGCAAATCCAGAAATACGAAAAAGGCACAAACCGTATTGGCGCCAGTCGCTTACAGAGCATCTCTAATGTGCTGCAAGTTCCCGTCTCCTTCTTTTTCGAGGGCGCACCGGGGCCATCCGGTAATAGTGAGCCTTCCGGTTTCGAAGAGAGTTCTTCCTCAAGCCACATGGTCGAATTCCTCTCAAGTCCTGAGGGACTGCAGTTAAACCGGGCTTTCTCAAAAATTCAGGACTCCAAAGTGCGCCGTCGCGTGGTCGATCTTGTTAAAGCGCTCGCGAATGAGGATGAAACAGGCGCTTAGACACCTCAAGGTGACTGGTAAAAAATAGTGTAGGGGCCGCTTTCATTGAATGCTGGCCATCTTCATTCTTGACGTATCCCGACAAAATTGCGATGTGCTGTTTGCCTTTCGCTCAGAAAGGCCCGGCTTTAGCCGATTTTTCATAGTTATGTCTAAAGGGAAATATTGTGGCGCGATCATCTTATCTGTTTACGAGTGAATCTGTTTCTGAGGGGCATCCTGACAAAGTGTCAGACCGTATTTCAGATGCCATTGTTGACGCTTATTTCAAAGCTGCAATCGACGAGGGCGCAGACCCCTGGCAGGTTCGGGTAGCGGCAGAAACCCTGACCACAACAAATAAGGTCGTGATCGCCGGCGAGGTGCGCGGTTCAGAGAGCGTGACCCATGAGCTGATTGAAGAGCTGACACGCGATGCGATTAAAGATATCGGCTATGAGCAGGACGGCTTCCACTGGAAGAACGCTGACATTGATGTACTTCTGCATTCGCAGTCTGCTGACATTGCGCAGGGCGTGGATGTTGGTGGTGTCAAAAGCGATAATGAGGGCGAGGGGGCAGGTGACCAAGGCATTATGTTCGGCTATGCCTGCCGGGACACTGACGTGCTTATGCCGGCTCCGATCCACTATTCCCACGCTATTTTGAAGCGCCTTGCTGAGGTGCGCAAAGACGGCACGGAACCAACCCTTGAGCCGGATGCAAAAAGTCAGGTGACGGTGGCCTATGAGGCGGCAAGCCCGTTGGCGTGACATCAATCGTACTCTCAACTCAGCACTCGGACGAAAATCAGACATCGGCGGACATTCAAGCCATCGTTGAGCCTTACATCCGCGAGGTTCTGCCACAGGAGTGGATTACGGATCAGACAATCTGGCATGTAAACCCGACAGGTAAATTCGTCATTGGCGGGCCTGATGGAGACTGCGGTCTCACAGGACGTAAGATTATCGTCGATACCTATGGCGGTTATGCCCCGCATGGTGGCGGCGCGTTCTCCGGTAAAGACTCTACCAAAGTGGACCGCTCAGCCGCTTATGTCGCGCGTTATCTGGCGAAAAAACGTTGTAGCCGCCGAGATTGCACCGTGGTGTTCGATCCAGCTTTCCTATGCGATCGGCGTATCGCAACCGCTCTCGATCTATGTCGATATGGGCGGAGAGGGTGAAGTCAGCGAAGATGCGCTTGAAAAAGTCCTCGGCGAAGTGATGGACCTCTCACCAACGGGTATCCGCAAGCATCTTGATTTGAACAAACCGATTTATGCCCGCACCGCAGCCTATGGCCACTTTGGCCGTGAGCCGGATGCGGATGGTGGTTTTTCATGGGAAAAGACCGACCTCGTTGATGCTTTGAAAAAAGCACTCTAGGCGGGACAAATATCACCGCTTTATGATATCACGCCCCGGATCATCCTTTTGGTCCGGGGTATTCTTTTGGCTCCAAGCCAATGCGACAAAGAATGAAAGACGCTGATAACAAAAATAATAAACGCCGCATGGCCCACGGTGAACAGCTCGCGCGTGGTTTCTTCGGGCGACGGGTGGGTAAACCTCTGAACGAGCGTCAAGCGGCCTTGATGGGTGATTATCTCGTTCAATTAAGGATTGATATCAATCAGCCAGCCCCTTCTGAGTTGCGTGCGCTTTTTGATGCTGACGTGAATGCCGTCTGGGTGGAGAGCGGTTTTGGCGGCGGTGAACATCTGGTGCACCGGGCCAAGGAAAACCCGATGACGGGCTTCATTGGGGTAGAGCCTTTTGTCAACGGCATGGCGAAAGCGCTCGTTGAGATTGAGGAAGCAGGGCTTAAAAATGTCAGGCTCTATGACGAAGAGGCCGCCTCATTGCTTGATTGGTTGCCTGGCAAATCCATAGATGGATTTTACCTGCTTTATCCTGACCCATGGCCTAAGAAGCGCCATTTCAAGCGTCGTTTTGTTAATAAAGCCAATCTCGACCGCATCGCCAGAGTCCTGAAGCCAGAGACAGAGCTTCGCGTGGCCTCGGATATTGATAGCTACGTTGAATGGACACTGGAGCACTGCGAGGCGCATCCGGCGTTTGAATGGCTGAATGGAAGTGAGCAAGAGGCTCTCACGCCATGGCCGACATGGCCCGGCACACGTTATGAAGCGAAAAGCTATCCGCGAAGGGCGCATACCGCGCTATTGACGTTTAGACGGATGAGGTAGAACAGGCCAGTGACCTATGAAGAGTTCAACACCTTCTGTGGCTCCTTAAAGGCGGCAACCTATGTGATGCAATGGGGTGGATCGCATGTCTGGAAGGTTGGCGGTAAGGTTTTTGCCATTGGTGGATGGGTGACGGTCAGCCGGGGTATACCTTCAAGGTGACACCCTTGTCCTATGATATTCTGAAAGAAGAACCCGGATTGCGCCCAGCGCCTTATCTTGCCTCACGCGGGATGAAATGGATACAGAACTATGCCGAGCCGGGATTGTCTGATGATGATCTCAAAGCCTACATCAAGCAGTCCTATGAACTGGTGATCGCAAATTGACGAAGAAAAAGCAGGCAGAATTGGGTTTATCTTTGCCCTTATCGTAAGAACGTCATCTTTATTCTTTAAACTCGATGCTTGCTTAACACGTCCAGTGCTGCTATATGAAAGCCAACAACTCGATCACAATATGTGAGAGTGGGCCGCCGGACCCGCTCTTTTTTATTGGGGTAATCGCGAGTGTGTTGGGGTGATTTATTGAGGATCATGACAGGATTTGATGGAAGATCGAATCATCAAGGAAACGGGTTTGGATGCCCGCATCGCTGCTATTGTTGAGCCGGTTATAGAAGACCTTGGCTTTCGGCTGGTGCGCGTGCGGACAACGGGTCTGAATGGCATGACCGTGCAGATTATGGCGGAACGCTCGGATGGCACCATGGGTGTCCATGAGTGTGAGGAAATCAGCAAGAATATCGCCCCGGTGCTGGATGTGGAGGATCCGATTGCGCAATCCTATCATCTGGAGGTGTCATCTCCGGGTGTTGACAGGCCGCTGGCGCGTGCGAGCGATTTTGACCGCTGGTCAGGGCATGTCGCGAAACTGGAATTAGCCGTTCCGAACAATGGCCGCCGACGTTATCGCGGTACATTACTTGGGACAAAAGAGGGATCGAACGGTGTGGAAATGGGGATCGAAATTCCCGACGCGCCTCAAGATCAGGAAGACAAAGTATGGCTGGCGCTCGATACAGTGAGCGAAGCCAAGCTTATTATGACAGACAAACTGATGGAAGATGCGGCAAAGCTGCTCAAGCCGTCATAAGGGGTTTTGATGAGAGGACAGAGAAATGGCCGTTAGTGCAAACCGCCTGGAATTGTTGCAAATCGCTGACGCTGTGGCGCGCGATAAGGTAATTGACCGCGAGATCGTCATTACAGCGATGGAAGACGCGATCCAGAAAGCCGCGAAATCCCGCTACGGTGCCGAGACGAACATCAATGCCGAGATTGATCCAAAATCCGGCGAAATTCGGTTGCAACGTCTGCTTGAAGTTGTCGATAATCTGGAAGATTCTACGACCCAGATCGACATTGTCACCGCCCAACAGCAAAACCCGGCTGCGACCATCGGTGATTTTATTGGCGAGCCGCTGCCCCGCTTGATTTCGGTCGTATCGCCGCTCAATCTGCCAAGCAGGTGATTGTCCAGAAGGTGCGTGAAGCCGAACGGGATCGTCAGTTTGAGGAATTCAAGGACCGGATTGGTGAAATTATCAACGGCACAGTGAAGCGCGTTGAATATGGCAATGTGATTGTTGATCTTGGTCGCGGTGAAGCGATTTTGCGTCGGATGAACTTATCCCACGCGAGACTTTCCGCTATGGCGACCGTGTCCGCGCTTATGTGCAGGATGTAAGACGCGAGCAACGCGGCCCGCAAATCTTCCTCTCCCGTAATGCGCTTGAATTTATGGCCAAGCTCTTTGCGCAGGAAGTGCCGGAAATTTATGATGGCATTATTGAAATTCGCCATGTGGCTCGCGACCCGGGATCCGCGCCCAAAATCGCAGTGATTTCGAACGATGGATCGATTGATCCCGTGGGGGCTTGTGTGGGTATGCGCGGTTCCCGCGTTCAGGCTGTCGTCAACGAATTGCAAGGCGAGAAAATTGATATCATTCCATGGAATGAAGATCAGGCGACCTTTATTGTGAACGCGCTTCAGCCTGCGCAGGTGAGCAAAGTGGTGATCGATGAAGATCAAAACCGCATTGAGGTGGTTGTGCCGGACGAACAATTGTCGTTGGCGATTGGCCGTCGTGGTCAGAACGTCCGCCTTGCCTCGCAACTTACAGGCTGGGATATTGATATTCTGACCGAGGAAGATGAGAGCGAACGCCGTCAGAAAGAATTTGTGGAGCGCACCTCACTCTTCGCAGAAGCGCTTGATGTTGACGAGGTTGTTGCACAGCTTCTCGCCTCAGAAGGCTTTGCGTCTCTTGAAGAAATCGCCTATGTCGAACTTGATGAAATTGCCTTCATCGAAGGATTTGATGACGATACGGCGACTGAGCTACAATCGCGTGCCCGCGAGCACCTTGAAAAACGGGACCGTGAGCTTGATAATGAACGTGTAGCGCTTGGTGTTGACGATGCGCTGTTGCAAGTTCCGAATATGACGATCGCTATGATGGTCGCGCTCGGTAAAGATGATATCAAGACCCTTGAGGATTTTGCCGGCTGTGTTGCGGACGACCTCTTGGGGTGGACTGAGCGCAAGGATGGCGAAACAAAACGCTTTGAGGGCACTCTCGAAGAGTTTGATATTACGCGTGAAGACGCTGATCACATGATCATGTCAGCCCGTGTGCAGGTTGGTTGGGTAACGGAAGAAGAACTTGCTGCTTCAGATGAAGAAGCAGATGAACAGGAAGGTGAGGGTTAAGTCGGGCCAGAGGTAAGCTGATGGCGAGGCATCATAGAAAAGGCGAGGGCAGGCAGGATAAAGGGGAAAGCGTAAAACAGCGTACCTGTATCGTGCACAAAGACATCAAATCGCCCGACGAGATGCTGCGCTTTGTTGTTGGACCGGATCAGTCTGTGGTTCCTGACTTGAAAAGTGTTTTGCCGGGTCGCGGGGTATGGGTGACGGCCACAAAGCAAGACGTTGACTTTGCAGTCCGAAAAGGGTTGTTTGCCCGTGCGTTTGAAACGGCAGTCGTCGTGGATGAGGCATTGGGGGAAAGAATTGAACAAATGCTAGAGGCAGCCACCTTGAGTGCGCTTGGTTTTAGCGCTAAGGCAGGGTTGGTCGTTACAGGGTTTGAAAAGGTTCAGGCGACACTTGGCAAAAACCAGCTTAGAGCTGTGGTTTTTGCTTCAGACGGCGCCAAAGACGGCATCCGCAAGATGCGGTCGAAATTGAAACAAGCGGTGCGCGCGCAAGAAATTGCTGTACACCAGAGTTTACGTTGTGAGCAGATGGCCTTGGCCTTAGGGCGGTCAAATGTGATACATGCAGCACTACTGAAGGGTGGTGCGACGGACTTATGTTTGACAATGTTGGATAGGCTGGAGCGGTTTCGGTCTGTGACAAATGAAGAAAACGAAGACGAAACAGTTGTTTAGTCGATGTGTTGGCGGGAAGCTAACGGGAAAGAGTGACAAAACGTATGAGTGATACGAAGGATTCAGGCGAAGGCAAAAGCGAAGAAGGCAAGAAAACCTTGTCTTTGAAACGCGGCGCAGGTGTCACTGTGCGCCAGAGCTTTTCGCATGGGCGAACCAATACGGTCGTTGTTGAGAAGAAACGTCGACGTTTCTCTGCTCCCGCACCGGACAGCGGGGCTGCTGCAGAAACACGCACTGCAAAGCCGAAAGTCGCAACGCCTGCACCCCAAAAGCCAGCCGCTGAAAAGCCTGCTGATACCGCTGACAAGAACACGGGCGGTGCCATCCTGCGTCATCTCTCGGAAGATGAACAAGAGGCCCGCGCCCGCGCCTTAGCTTTTGCCCGTGAACGGGAAGAAGAGCGTAAGGTTCAAGAGGAAAAAGAAGAAAAAGCGCGCAATGAGCGTGCTGAGACTGAAAAGCGTGAAGCCGAAAAGCGCAAGGTCGAAGAAGAAAAAACGTAAAGCCGAGGAAGAAGAGGCGCGTCTCGCCGAAGAATTGGCGCGCGCAGAAGAAGAGGCCTCGAATGCAGCGGCTGCTGCAGAAGCCAATCCGGCTGCCCCCGCCACAAAACGAGGTGGTGATGAGCGCGGCAATAAGTCTGAAGATAAAAAAGGCAGTCTGAAACCTTATGAGCGTCCAAAGACGGCAGAGCCAAAACCAACGCGACGTACAGAAGAGCGCAAGCGCGGTAAATTGACGCTGACAAATGCACTGGATGATGGTGAGCGCGAACGCTCTCTTGCCTCCATCAAGCGTCAGCGCGAGCGGGAAAAAGCCCGCGCCGCCGCCAAAGCCCCGCGCGAAAAAATCTCACGTGATGTTGTCATCCCAGAGACAATCACCATTGCAGAACTCGCGAACCGTATGTCTGAGCGGGCCGTTGATGTGGTCAAACTGCTGATGCAGCAGGGCCAAATGATGACGGCCAACGACATCATCGACTCTGATACAGCGCAATTGATTGCGGAAGAAATGGGTCACAAGGTGACTCGGGTTGCTGAATCCGATGTTGAAGGCAGTCTCTTTGAAGACATCATGACTGAGGGCGACGGCGAGGCTGTATCCCGTCCACCCGTTGTGACCATCATGGCCACGTTGATCATGGTAAAACATCGCTTTTGGATGCTATCCGTAACGCCATGTTGTCTCCGGTGAGGCAGGCGGTATTACGCAGCACATCGGTGCTTATCAGGTCGAACAGAATGGCGCGAAAGTAACCTTTATCGATACACCGGGCCACGCCGCCTTTACTGAAATGCGAGCACGCGGAGCGCAATCAACGGATATCGTTGTGCTCGTGGTGGCTGCTGATGACGGCGTTATGCCGCAGACAATTGAAGCCATCAATCACGCAAAAGCCGCCGAGGTGCCGCTTATCGTGGCCGTGAATAAAATCGATAAACCATCCGCAGACCCAACCCGGGTGCGCAATGAACTTCTGCAACATGAAGTTTTCGTTGAGAGCATGGGCGGTGAAGTGCAGGAAGTCGAAGTCTCCGCCCTCAAAGGTACCAATCTGGACCAGCTTCTGGAGGCGATTACCCTTCAGGCGGAAATCCTTGATCTGAAAGCCAATGCGCTTGGCGCCGCAAAGGGCACGGTTGTGGAAGCCAAACTCGACAAGGGCCGTGGTCCTGTCGCAACCGTATTGGTGCAATCCGGTACATTGCAGGTGGGTGATATCGTGGTGGCGGGTGCCTATTGGGGTAAAGTCCGTGCGCTGATTGATGACCAGAACCAGCAGGTCGATGAAGCACTGCCCTCGAAGCCAGTGGAAATTTTGGGTTTTCAACGGAGCGCCTGAAGCGGGCAACCGTTTTGCGGTTGTGGACTCAGAAGCCAAGGCGCGTGAAATTACGGAATATCGCCAGCGCAAGAACCGCGACAAGCCATGGCGCGGCTCACCACACAGCGCGGCTCACTGGAGCAGATGCTGAACAAGCTTCAAACCTCTGACCTCAAAGAAATCCCGCTCGTCATCAAAGGCGATGTGCAGGGTCCATTGAGGCAATCATCGGTGCGATTGATAAACTGGCCACCGAAGAAGTGGCAGGTCGTGTCATCCACTCAGCTGTCGGTGGTATCACGGAATCTGACGTTACGCTTGCGACAGCGTCGAACGCCCCAATCATCGGCTTTAACGTCCGCGCCAGCAAACAGGCGCGTGATCTGGCCGAGGCGGAAGGCATTGAGATTCGCTATTACAACATCATCTATGACCTCATTGATGATGTGAAAGGCGTGATGTCCGGTGTTCTCACACCAGAGCGTCGCGAGACCTTCATCGGGAATGCTGAAATCCTCGAAGTCTTCAACATCACGAAAGTTGGTAAAGTGGCCGGTTGTCGTGTGACGGAAGGCATGGTGGAGCGCGGTGCCGGCGTGCGTCTTATCCGCGATGATGTGGTGATCCACGAAGGCGAACTTTCAACGCTAAAACGCTTTAAAGATGAAGTGAAGGAAGTCGCTGGTGGTCAGGAATGTGGTATGGCGTTCCTCAATTATCAGGACATGCGTCCGGGCGATGTGATTGAATGTTTCCGCGTGGAGCATATCAAGCGCTCCCTCTAGGGATCGCATCAGCGTCATGGATCGGTTGATTTGTGACGCTATCCCTGAAGTGTCGATTTGGATCAAAAACAATGAAACTGGCCGTCATCAAACAAGCGATCATTGCTTTCATTATGACACTGGTTGCAACACCAGCTTTTGCAGTGGCCTGCCAAAACACACGCCCGCACTGGGACCCGGCGGGTGGTCCATGACCATGCTCGGGAAACCTTTTATATTCTGACCGGCTCTGGCGTCATCGGGCTTTTTATTGTGATGATTTTGGCAGCCCGTTTTCAAAACAAATGGTTCAGCCTTGTGATTGCCACCGCCGCTCTTGGGGCTGCCTTTCTTTATTATAATGCCTGGACGGCGGCTGATCCGACAAGCACCATGGCAGCCTCTATCGCGAAGGGTGTGTTGGTGCGCCTTATGGTGGCATAGGTGTTTTAATTGTTGCGGCATTTGCGTTGATGATCTGGCAGTTTTTCGGACCAAAGAGAGCGCAGTCATGAACGCACCCAAAATGCCATCACAGCGCCAATTGCGGGTTGGTGAAATTATCCGAAAAGCCCTCTCAGAGTGCCTCACACGCGGTGACGTACGTGATCCCTTACTGGAAACGAGTGTTATCTCGGTCTCAGAGGTGAAAATGTCGCCGGACCTGAAAATTGCAACCGTCTATATCGCGCCGCTCGGTCCGCAGGATGTGGAGGCCATTGTGAAAGCCTTGGCTGCAAATGCAAAATTCCTGCGCGGACGCATGTCGAAGGCGCTCGCACTCAAATATACACCGAACCTCCGTTTTCAGGCGGATAACAGTTTGATGAATACGCCAAAGTAGACGCTTTACTCCGCTCGCCGGAAGTCGCCCGTGATCTGGAGCGCCAGACGGGATATGGAGACGATGACTGATGGCGCGGCGCAAGAAGGGCCTTGATACCAGCGGCTGGCTGATTTTGACAAGCCGCTTGAAATGACCTCGTCACAGGCGGTCGGCAAACTCAAATGGCTCTTTAACGCCAATAAAGCGGCCACGCCGGAACGCTTGACCCGCTTGCGACTGGACTTCTGCCGATTGCTCTGGGAGAGGCGACCAAGACGGTGCCTTTCGTGATGGACGGCGAAAAGTCTATCAGTTCACGGTGAAATTCGGTGAAGAACCAATACCGATGACGGAGAAGGCGAAGTGGTGGAAACATCCGCGCATCGACCGACTGACGTAGAAATTGAAGCCATTCTGCCTGATTTCACCGGCGATATCATGCAGGTGCCTCCGGCTTTTTCCGCCATCAAAATCAAGGGCGAGCGGGCCTATGATAAAGCGCGCAGCGGTGAAGAGGTTGTGCTCGATCCTCGCCGATATCCATCCATTCCCTGATACTCGTCGAGCGGTGGATGAGGATACCGCTGTTTTGAAGCGGAATGCGGCAAAGGCACCTATGTCAGGGCTTTGGCCCGCGATATGGCGCGAAAACTCGGCACATTTGGCATATAACGGCGCTCAGACGCGTTGCTGTGGGTCCTTTTGACGAAGAGGACATGATTTCACTGGAATTTCTTGAAGAATTGCGCCATAAGACACCAAATTTCACCGAAATGGCTTTTTGACGGCCATTTTGATGATGTTCTCCTTCCTGTTCAGACCGCGCTGGACGACATCCCGGCGCTGGCCGTGGACAGTAAGGATGCGGTACGCCTCAAACGAGGTCAGTCCGTTTTGCTTCGTGGACGCGATGCACCTTTGATTTGTGACACCGTCAGCGTGTCGTCAGGCGGATGCCTGGTGGCGCTCGGTGAAGTGGATAAGGGCATGTTGAAGCCGAAGCGTATTTTTAATCTTGCCCGCTAGGGCCAACACAGGAGTACCCGATGTCGATTACTGCAGAACGAAAGTCTGAGCTGATAAAGAATATGCAACCAAAGATGGCGACACAGGGTCACCGGAAGTACAGGTTTCTATTCTCACAGAGCGCATTGTTAATCTCACCGACCATTTTAAGTCGCACGAAAAGGACAATCATTCCCGTCGCGGACTTTTGAAAATGGTGAGCCAGCGCCGTCGTCTGCTCGACTATCTGAAGAAGACTGACGAAGCCCGCTATGCCGATTTGATTAAACGTCTCGGCTTGCGTCGCTAAGAAAACCAAAGGTGGCGCACTGTCGCGTCACCTTTGTTTCGGTGCCGGGTGGCACCATTAACGCGGAGATGCCATGGCAGGATTGCCAGTGACTTTATCTTGAGAAAAAAGTCCCTCGTTGTCTTGCCCATGACATGCCGTAAAACTTTTAAATTGCGTGAGGACACGCAAGCCCCAGACGCGCCATGAAGGCCGTGCGGGGCACATGTATGAGGACAAGAATTTGTTTGATATCCACGAAGTAGAATTGAATGGGGCGGACGTCCGCTCAAACTGGAAACCGGTAAAGTTGCCCGTCAGGCTGATGGCGCTGTTCTGGCAACCTATGGGGACACAACGGTGCTCGCCACCGTCGTTGCCGCAAAAAGCCCGAAGCCGGGTCAGGATTTTTTCCCGCTCACCGTCAACTATCAGGAAAAAAACCTATGCGGCGGGTAAAATTCCGGGTGGCTTCTTCAAGCGCGAAGGACGCCCTAGCGAAAATGAAACCCTGACATCACGCCTGATCGACCGCCCAATCCGTCCCTTGTTTGCGGATGGTTTCAAATGCGATACGCAGGTGATCTTGAACGTTATGTCGCACGACCTTGAGAATAACCCGGATGTGGTTGCCATGGTTGCGGCCTCTGCAGCGCTGACCATTTCCGGTGTGCCTTTCATGGGTCCTATTGGTGGCGCACGCGTTGGTTTCATTGACGGCGAATACGTTTTGAACCAACCCTTGACCAGATGAAGACACAAAGCTTGATCTGGTTGTGGCCGGTACATCGGATGCTGTCTTGATGGTTGAATCAGAAGCGCAGGAACTGGATGAAGCAACCATGCTTGGTGCCGTAAGCTTTGGTCAAAAAGAATTCCAGCCAGTTATTGACGGTATTATCAAGCTGGCTGAAAAAGCCGCTAAAGCGCCGCGTGAACTGGTTGTGGAAGACCATTCCGAGCTTGCGGATAAAGTGAAAGGCCTTGCGGAAGCAGGCCTTACGGAAGCTTATCAGATCACCACCAAGATGGAGCGGAAAGACGCGGTTGATGCGGTGAAAGATACCGTCATTCAGACGCTCGCGCCGGAAGATGCAGAAGATGCGCCGGATGGTGTTCTTCTTGGTGAATTGTTCAAGAAAGTGGAAGCCTCTGTGGTACGCGGGAATATTTTGAAAACAAAATCCCGCATCGATGGCCGCGATCTCTCAACCGTGCGCCAGATTGAATCTGAAGTAGGCGTCTGCCGCGCACCCATGGTTCAGCGCTTTTCACACGCGGTGAGACGCAGGCCTTTGTCATCGCGACCCTTGGTACGTCTGATGATGAGCAGTTTATCGATGCGCTTGAAGGCACACGTAAAGAAACTTCATGCTGCATTATAACTTCCCGCCGTTCTCTGTGGGTGAAACAGGCCGCACAGGCTCACCGGGCCGTCGCGAGATCGGTCACGGCAAACTGGCATGGCGGGCAATCCACCCCATGCTGCCTGAGCACCATGAATTCCCTTACACCCTGCGCGTGGTGTCGGAGATTACGGAGTCAAATGGTTCTTCCTCCATGGCGTCCGTCTGCGGTACATCGCTTGCGCTCATGGATGCGGGTGTGCCGTTGAAGAAGCCGGTTGCGGGTATCGCCATGGGTCTCATCAAAGAGGGCGACGATTATGCCGTTCTTTCTGACATTCTGGGTGATGAAGATCACCTCGGTGACATGGACTTCAAGGTAGCTGGTACGGAAGACGGCATCACATCCTTGCAGATGGATATTAAAATCGACGGCATCACAGAAGAAATCATGCAGGTTGCTCTTGATCAGGCCAAAGGCGGTCGCCTGCACATTCTGGAACGCATGGCGGACGCGCTTTCTTCATCACGCGACAGCGTTGGTGAATTTGCCCGCGTATCGAGGTGATGCAAATCCCGACTGATAAAATCCGTGATGTGATTGGCACAGGTGGTAAGGTTATCCGCGAGATCGTTGAAAAAACCGTGCCAAAGTGAATATCGAAGACGATGGTACCGTGAAAATCGCGTCTTCCAACAAGGCGGAAATTGAGGCGGCAGTCGCATGGATCAAATCGATCACGAGCGAACCTGAAGTCGGCGAAATCTATGACGGGACTGTCGTTAAAACCGTTGACTTTGGTGCTTTCGTCAATTTCTTCGGTGCCAAAGATGGTCTTGTGCACATTTCGCAGCTTACCAATGGTCGTCCTGAAAAACAACTGATGTTGTGAAAGAGGGTGACAAGGTGAAGGTTAAACTGATGGGCTTTGATGAGCGCGGCAAAGTGCGTCTTTCCATGAAGGTCGTTGATCAGGAAACTGGCGAAGAAATCACAAAAGACGGCTGATTTCTTAAAAAATCCCAATTTGAAAAGCCGGTATCTTTGATGCCGGCTTTTTGTTTGGCTATCAACTCAATCCCACGAGGCTGTGATATCATGTGCATGAGACTGTGAAGATGTGTTAGTTGAAAGCACATGGAGTGCGCTACATATTGGTATCAGAGGTTATACCCTGGCCTCGAACCGGGAAGGTTCCGTTGTTATGCCCCTCAGCGGACCTTCCCATTCCTCCCCCCTTTACATCTTCAAATATGCCCGACAGACCCGCGTTCTATGAGGGTTGCAGGAATGGCAATACGTTCTGGCTCATCGGAGCGTGTTGAGCGTCCAACACCACAGAGCTGATCGGCAGCGGCTTCTCCGATGCGGCGGGCAGGCAGGCGAAGCGTTGTGAGCGCAGGCTCCATATGGGCCGATCCCTGAAATCTCCAATGCCAATAATTGAAATATCATCCGGAATGCGAAACCCTAACTGCTGACAGGCATAGATCGCACCCTGCGCAATAATATCATTGCCGCATACAAGGGCAGTTGGGGGATGATCTTGTAAAAGTTCAATCACTGCATTTTTGGCAAAGCCAATGTCATAGGTGGTCTCAATCAGGCGGTTTGGCGCAAGGTCCTGCTGAGTGGTGTCCAACCCTCTCAAGGCACCCTGAAAGCGATCATGGCGCGGTCATTCGATTGTGTGGGTGGAAAGAGGAGTGCAATATCTTTGTGTCCATGCTCAACGAGATAGCGTGTCACTTGAAAACCTGCGTCAAAATTATCAGCACCAATGCAGGGTATGACTGAGTCCGCGCGGTAATTCCAAGCAGCAAGCAGAGGCACATAGCGGGTCGCCAACATTTCCAGCGAGGCGCGATTGTGTTCAAGACCGATGAGCGCAATTCCGTCAATCCTGCGCTCTAGAAGCGAGCGAATGATCGCCACTTCCATAGCAAGGTCATAGCCATGGGCGGCAATCAGCATAATGCGGTCGTGCTGTCGAAGGCGCGCGGAAAACGCGTGAATAAGCTCAGCAAAAATAGCGTTGTCGATGGTCGGGACGACCAGCCCAATCGTGCCTGAAAAGCGATTATGAAGACTGCCCGCCACCCGGTCGCGGATATAACCCAGGTCCTCCGCCGCTTTTTCAATCCGCTTTCTGGTCGGTGGTTTCACGATGTCGGGTGAATTAAAAAAACGCGAGACAGTAGCAGGGGAAACGCCTGCGCGTTTCGCAACTTCTACGATGCCGGGCGCCCCTTTGCGCGATCGTATTCTGCTCATTTTTCAATCGATTATCTGGTTATTGGTCCTCTAAAATGACACAAAATGAAAACGTTTGCATTATTATTTTCATACCCTAAGCTTGAAGATGTTGGCGGTGAGCGCATGCTTTCCGATGTGTCACTTTGGGAGGAGTGTCGAAAAAAATGGAATTTTTGGGATATTTTGGTGGCGTCTTTGAACCCGTCTCGCTGATGTTGTTACTGGGGGGTACCATCGGTGGTCTGATATTGGGCGCAACACCAGGTCTGTCGCCGACGATGGCCGTCGCGCTTTTAATCCCCTTTACATTCCATCTCACCCCAACACAGGGCCTTATTCTTTTAGGGGCGGCTTATACGTCGACCGTGGCCGGTGGCGCGGTAAGTGCCATCTTACTGAAAATCCGGGCGCGCCTGCAAACATCGCCACCGCGCTTGATGGTAACGCCATGGCAAAAAACAACGAGGGCGCGCGGGCGCTGCATTTATCGTTTCTCTCATCCGGCGTTGGCGGGGTAACCGGCGTCTTGCTTCTCATTTTCCTCACTCCCGTGCTGGCGCAATGGGCGCTTAAATTCGGTCCGTCGCACCTCTTCTGGATTGCAATTCTGGGTGTCACCGTCATCGGATCGCTCGATTCCAAGTCCTTCGTCAAAGGTCTGCTGTCCGGCTGTATCGGCCTGTGGCTCTCGATGATTGGTTATGACGAAATTCAGGGCACGGAGCGCTTTGTCTTCACCGATGCGCTGACGGGGGGCATTCATATTATTCCGGCACTCATTGGACTTTTCGCCATTCCTCAAGTGATGGAAATGCTGTCCAAAGGGCGAACAAAAGACAAAATTGAATCGATGGAAGTCCCGAAGCACCCCATCTCAAGTTCTGTGAAAGAAATGGGCGCTCCTCGCGACCGCTCTCTATCGGTACGGTGGTCGGCTCCATAATTGGCCTCATCCCGGGTGTTGGCGGGCAGATTGCGGGTCTGGTCGCCTATGACCAGTCACGGAAATTCTCACCTCATAAAGATAAATTCGGCAAAGGCCATCCTGAAGGGTTGATCGCAGCTGAGTCCGCTAATAATGCCATGGTCGGCCCTTCGCTCGTGCCGCTTTTAACGCTTTCCATTCCGGGTAGTCCAACAGCGGCGGTCCTTCTGGGCGGTTTGTTGATCCACGGTATTTTCCCGGGCTCTGACATTTTGATAATCACCCTGAGGTGGTCTGGACCTTTATCAACTCCATGTTGATTGGCCAGATTTTGATGGTGATTTTCGGGATTTACACGGCAGCCTGGGCCGCACGCATCGCCAAGGCCCCAGTGCCGATTATGGCGGCGGGTGTTCTGGTGCTTGCAGTCTTCGGGTCTTATTCCGTGCAACAGTCTATGGGGGACGTGCAGATTATGCTGGTTCTCGGCATCGGCATGTTTGTGCTTGAGAAGTTCGGTTTCTCCGCTGCTCCGCTCGTTCTTGGTCTTATCCTCGGCCCGATTGCGGGTGATTATTTCACCAATGGCTCCTTGATCGCAGCTGCTCAGGATGGTCCATGGGTCTATTTCTTCACCGGCTCCCTGAATATCATCCTGATTGGCCTCGTGATTGCGTCAATCGCTTATTCCTTCTGGTCGAATATGTTGCAGGGCCGCAAAAGCAGTCAGCCATCAATGTCTATGGAGGGCGCCGAATGACCTTGTCACGTCTACAACATATTGTGCCGGCTAGTCTGGTCTTCCTTTTGGCTGCTGTTGTCACCTGGCTCAGTTTTACACAGCAACCGGCAGAGTCATTCCTCTTTCCGCGCGTCATATCCGTTGCTTTTATCGCGCTTGCTCTCTGGAATTTGATCAGAGCCGTTTCCGGCATGGCCCGCGTTGGCGGGGGTATCTCGCCGGACGTGATGCGCAACATCGTGCCCGGCTTTATCATTATGCTCATCTATGTATTTTTCGCAGCAAAAGAGTTCGGGTTTTATGTGAGCTCGACCGTCACATTTTTTGCTGTTTACTCGTTTTATGATCCCGTACCGATTTCCAGTATCAAAGACTGGATCAAGCGGGCCATCATAACGGCAGCCTTCATGGCTGTAATCTACGGTCTTTTTGCGCTTGTCCTGCAGGTCCAGACGCCAAGAGGTCTTTTTATCTGATTTCTCTTGGGGCGTGCACGCCTTATGAGAAATCAAGTTTTGGGAGGAAGAAACGAATGAGACAATTATTGAAAAAGTGCTGCTTTCCATAGCAGCGGTAGCCCTCGGCACGGGTGTCGCGCTGGCGGAAGGCTATCCGGATCGCCCGATTGGCGTTGCTGTTTCCTATGGCGCCGGTGGTGCTACTGATTTTCAGGCACGCATCGTCACCATGGTTGCGGGTAATGAGGATATGCTCGGTCAGCCGATTTACATTTTGAACAAACCGGGTGCCGGTGGTCGCAAGGGCTGGAACTGGTTTGCGACAGAAGTGGACGCTGACGGGTACATCATGTCCGCCTATAATGTACCGCATTTCATTGCACAGGGTATTAAAGGTGGTGTCAAATATGATGCCGATACCTTCGAGCCGATTGCCAACTGGGGCGCAGACCCTGCGGTGGTTGTGGTTGGTAAAGACAGCAAATTTAACTCAATGGCTGATCTCATCGCTTTCGCCAAAGAAAACCCCGGCAAGACAACCACCTCAGGTGCAGGTCTTTTTGTGGGCCACCACATCGCCGCTCTTCAAATCGAAAAAGCCTGTAGCTGTAAACTCGCTTATATCCCGACAAAAGGTGGTGGTGCGGCTGCGATGAAGGCCGTGATTGCTGGTGAGGTTCTGGCAGGCATCAACAACCTCTCTGATGCGTTTCGGGCGCGTGAAGCAGGGAACGTGAAAATTCTCGGTGTTGCTGATCTCGATCGCAACAAGGAGTTTTTGCCAGATGTCCCAACTCTCAAAGAGAGTGGTCTGGACGTAGATAATTCGTCCGTGAACTTCCGTGGTCTGATGGTGCCCAAAGGCACACCACAAGAGGTGATCGACAAATTGTCGGTTCAGGTTCCAAAAATGTTCAACCACAAGCGTGTCATCAAGCGCATGCAAGCAGGTGGCTCGCCTCTCCGCGTGATGAACCGCGAAGAAGTGCAGGCCATGTGGGCTGAACGCAAAAAAACACTGGCTGAACTTCTGAAAGGACTTTAGCCACAAACAATCGGGTGGGGCGCTGCCTCACCCGGTATCAAAAAGCTATGGATGAGAAAAATGACGGCACAACTCGCTCAAACAGACGTATCACCGGATGAAGCCCTTGTTGATGAACTGGTGGCGCGGGCACGCACAGCACAGGCCGCTTTTGAAAAGGGCGCCAATCAGGAGCGTTATGACCGCGCCGCACTCGCCGCCGCATGGGCGTTGATGGAGCCGGCGCGTAATGAAGAGCTTGCGACCATGGCTGTGGAGACCACCGGCCTTGGTAATGTCAAAGACAAAATTCTGAAAAACCACCGCAAGACCCTCGGCGTTTTGCGCGATATGAAACAGTCAAAAACCTGCGGGATTATCAGTGATGATCCGGCAACCGGCATCACAGAGATCGCCCGCCCAAAGGGGTTGTCGGCGCCGTAGTGCCCTCAACAAATCCAGTCGCTACGCCAACCAATAATGTCGTGAACGCGCTGAAATGCGGCAATGCGATTATCCTCTCGCCGTCACCCAAGGGGGTGAAGGTCTGTGAGAAATTGCTCGGTTATATTCATGCGGAATTCGACAAGCTTGAGATCGACCGTGATCTCGTCCAGATGATCCCGCCGCCCGTCTCCAAAATCCGTGCACAACGGCTGATGGAGGAGGTGGATATTCTGGTGGTCACTGGCAGCCAGAACAATGTGCAGCGGGCTTATTCATCCGGGACACCAGCGATCGGCGTAGGTGCGGGCAATGTGACATCCATCGTTGACGAAACTGCCGACATAGAAGATGCGGCGCGTAAAATTACCGCTTCCAAAACATTCGATAATGCCACGTCCTGCTCCTCGGAAAACGCCATCATCGTTGTCGATGCCGTTTATGAGGAACTGATTGCAGCCCTTGATGCCGAGGGCGGCAGGCTCTTGGATGGCGAGAATGATGCGAAGCTCAAGCGGGCTCTCTTTGGTGGGGGTCATCTCAATCGGGACATGCTGGCCCAAGATATTGATAAGGTGATTGCTGTCTCGGGCGTTGAGGTGAAGGCACCGGATGCAGCCAGGTTCCTGATGATTGAAGGGAAGGGTGTTGGACCGGCTTTCCCGGAGTCTGGCGAAAAGCTCTCGCTTGTCGCGACGCTTTACCGCGCAAAGGATTTTGATGCGGCGCGCGATCTCGCGGCATCCATTCTAGCGCATCAGGGCGCGGGCCACTCCATCGGGCTTCACACATCAAAGGATGACCGCGCCCTCGGCCTCGGTCATGACATGCCGACCTGCCGTGTCATCATCAATCAGGCCCATTGTTTTGCGACGGGCGGGTCCTTTGACAATGGCATGCCGTTTTCGCTCTCCATGGGCTGCGGCTCATGGGGCGGAAATTCCATTGATGAGAATTTCAACCACAAGCACCTCATGAATATCACAAAAGTCATTCGCACCATTCCCGTGAATGAGCCAAGCCTTGATGAGATCTTCGGGGGCTATTGGAAAGAAGCAGGGAAGTGATCATGAACGCCTTTGATCCACAAACCCTAACCGGCCTCTCCGTTTGTCATATCATTGACAAATGGGCGGAGATCAAACCGTCAAGCGTATTTTTGATTGAGCCGGAGACAAAGGCTGAACTTACCTTTGCTGACCTCCAACGCGACTGTGCAGCGTTCGCGGCGAACCTTGCTGCCAAGGGCATGCAGCCCGGTGATAGCATCGCTTATGCCATGGGCAATGGCCTCAATGTGGTGCGCACCATTCTCGGCACGCTTTATGGGGGGTATGTCGCAACGGCGGTTAATCTGGTTTCGGGCCAAAACACCATTGCCCATGTGCTCTCTCACTCTAATGCCCGTCTTGTTTTTACCGATGAGAAAACATCGGACCTCATTAGCAGCGTTTTGAGTGACGGCGGCGATGGCGCGAGCGATTTATCCGCTGAGGCGGTGATGATTGATGCCTCATGGTTTTCGACCCAATCAGATACCATTCAAAAGCCAGCGTGTGAGAGGGATGGACTGTTGATGTATACCTCCGGCACAACGGGTGTGCCCAAGGGAGTGGTTCATTCCCATGCCTCACTGCTGGCTGGGGGTTCTAACACGGCGCTTGCCCATCAACTTGGTGAGGGCGACCGCACGCTCTGCGTCCTGCCGCTCTATCATATCAACGGCCTTTGCGTTTCTCTCATGGCCACCTTGATTACAGGCGGCAGTCTCGTCCTGCCACAAAAATTTTCGGTCTCGACGTTCTGGCAACTCCTGCGCGACCATCAATGCAGTTGGTTCTCGCTGGTGCCGACACAGATTTCCTATCTGCTGCATGAGGCGGAGACCAATGGGCACGAGAGTGCGGGACTTGAGAAATTACGCTTCGGGCGCTCAGCCTCGGCCCCGCTTGCACCTGATATCCATCAGGCCTTTGAGAGTAAATTCAAGATCCGTGTCATTGAGACTATGGGGCTGACTGAAACGGCGGCGCAAATTCTCTCGAACCCCATGGATGGCGAATGCAAAATCGGCTCGCCCGGTATTCCTTCGGCAATGAGGTGATTATTGGCGACGAGCAACAGCGGGAATGTCCGCGCGGCGTGGAGGGTGAGGTTCTTGTGCGCGGGCCGAATGTCATGCGCCTTTATCGGAATAACGAAGACGCGACCAGTGCCTCATTGACGAAAGAGGGGTGGCTTCGCACCGGTGATCTTGGGCGCATGGACGAGGATGGCTATGTCTTTATCACTGGTCGCTTGAAGGAGTTGATTATCAAAGGGGGCGAAAATATCGCGCCCCGCGAGGTAGACGAGGCGCTCTATTCGCATCCTGATGTCATTGAGGCGGCGGCTTTTGCCCGAAGCTGCATCCAATATGGCCAGCGCGTGGAAGCGGGTGTGGCGGTGCGCGAGGGGTCGACCCTTACGCCCGACTCGCTTATCAGTCTCTGCCACGATAAAATCGGCAAGTTCAAATCACCGGATCATATTCATTTTTTGAGGAACTGCCCAAAGGCCCATCCGGTAAAATCCAACGGTTGAAGCTTGCGGAAATTACGGAATGACAGAGTGATTTGCTTACTCAGCGCACAACCTTAAGCACTTTTTTCTGTTCAGCCTGATACTCTTCTACCGCCTCAACAATCCATGGCTGCAGCTTATCGAAGCGTTTGAGAAGATCGTGAAAATCTTCACCGTCAACAATCTTCTTCGCTTCTTTCACCGAGACCCATTGGCGGTCTCTTTTTTTACGCTCCGGCCATTTTAATGACTGATCATGTACAAAAAACGGATAATAGGTCACCGGAATATCTTCTAGACCGTCGTCAGTCTGGCGCGAGATAACTGTAGTCACCGGGAAGTCACTCAAAACAACACCACGGATGCCTGCTTCTTCAAAGGCTTCACGGGCACAGGCGTCTTCAATGGTCTCGTCTTTCTTGATCCATCCTTTAGGCAATATCCACCGCCCCCGCGTTTGCGAGGTGACAAAAAGCAACGCCATGGCGCTGTCTTTTATATCAAAAGGAAGGACTCCAACTCGATGCATATCAATGCTTCTTGTGCTCGTTCATGTTCGGGTGATTCGTCACTATCATAGTATTTTTGCGGAAAATCGCAAAATTACTGCCTTTATGTAGTTAATGGAACGATATTTTCAAGGCGCGCTATAGGAATATATGCATTATTTTTGGAAGGCTCAAAAAATAGATTTTGAAATCCGTGGCAAATATTTGACCTTCTTGTCCGAGAGAATAAAACTATAAGCTGAGCCGGTTCATATTGGGAGGAAGAACGGATTTGTTTGCGCGTGCAGAAGTTTTAAACGTGTCTGTCTGGCGCGGTGATGAGATGTCAGGGGACTTCGAGGCGTTCAAGGTTCCAGCCTACGATAGCCAGACAGTGCTGGACGTAGTGGCCTGGATACAGCAGAACGAGGACCCGACATTATCCTATCGTTTTGCCTGCCGCGTTGGCATGTGCGGGTCCTGCGCGATGATGGTGAACGGCGTGCCCCGCTGGACGTGCCGCACCCATGTCTCCAAGGTCAATAATGATAATAGCTTGGAAATAGCGCCGCTCCGAAATTTGCCCGTGATTAAAGATCTGGCCACAGATATGGACCGTTTTTGAGAAATGGGTCGAGGCCGAGGCGCTGCATCACCCTCAAAAACGCGTCATGATCCGATTGAAGCCGTGGATGTTACGACAAGTGAGCGCGAGGAAGCGAATAGCGGCATTGAATGCATCAATTGCTCGATCTGTTACGCCTCTTGCGACACGGTTGCCGGCAATACGGATTATCTCGGCCCTGCCGCCCTGCAGCGGGCATGGACGCTTTATAATGATGTGAAAGACGAGAGCCGCCAGACCATTCTGGATGCCGTCTCCGGCAAGGGCGGCTGCCACAATTGTCACAGCCAGGGGAGCTGTTCGCTTTATTGTCCTAATGAATTAAACCCGATGCGGGCCATTGCGGGTTGAAAAAAGCAACCGCTGCCTCCTTCTTCACGAGGAGAAAATAACCATGCTGGATATCCGTCTCTACATGATCCAGCGTTTGACCGCGCTCATGATGGTACCCCTCACCATCGGCCATATCGCGGTAATGATTTACGCCATACAGGGCGGGCTGACGACGGGTGAAATTCTAAGCCGCACCCAAGAGAGCCTCTTCTGGTTTCTATTCTATGGAAGTTTCGTTGTCGCCGTATCAATCCATGCGGCTATTGGTCTGCGCGTTATCGTGCATGAATTTCTCGGACTGAAAGGCGCGGCTTTGAGCATTCTTATGTGGGCCATTGGGCTCGTGCTTCTTGCCATGGGCATGCAGGCAGTCATGGCGGTGACGTTCTCATGATCCGTCCTCATCGCTCTCATCCCCTTTGGTATGCCTATATGCTGCACCGGCTATCTGGTCTGGGTCTCGCCCTATTCCTGCCGCTGCATTTCTACGTCTTGTCCAAAGCCGTGAGCGCCCCAGATGAACTCGATCAGTTTTTGCAACTCACCGATCATCCTTTGTTAAACTCGTTGAGTTTGGGCTGGTCTTCGGGCTTGCGATTCACATGTTCGGTGGCTTGCGGCTGATTGCGCTTGAATGGCTTCCTTGGTCGAGTAAGCAAAAAACAATGGCGGCGCTTGCGGTAGCCGTCTCCTTTTTGATTTCAGGCACATTTTTTCTGAAGGCGATCTGACAATGGCGGCTCATCCAACAGTTGAAAGACATGACACAGATATCCTGATTTTGGGCACGGGCGGTGCGGGCATGTTTGCGGCGCTCCATGCCCAGCAATCCGCACCAGAAGGCACCAAGATCACCATTGCCGTGAAAGGCCTCATCGGAAAATGCGGCTGCACGCGCATGGTGCAGGGCGGTTATAATGTGGCACTTGGCGGCGGGGATACGGTCGAGCGCCATTTCATGGATACGATCATTGGCGGCAAATGGCTGCCCGATCAGGATATGGCGTGGCGCCTCTGCGAACAGGCGGTCGTGCGCATTCGCGAACTCGAAAATGAAATCGGCTGTTTCTTTGACCGAAACCCGGATGGCTCCCTACATCAAAAAGCCTTTGCGGGTCAGACCGCTGACCGCACGGTTCACAAGGGCGACCTGACCGGCATTGAGATCATCAGCCGTCTGATGGAGCAAGTGCTCGCCCGCCCGGTTGAAAATTGCAAGAGCATCGCGCCATCGGTCTCATCCCGACATCAGATGGTGCTGCGCTTGCTGGCGTGCTCTTCATTGATATGCGCAAGGGTATCTTCCGCTTTGTCCGCGCGAAGACAGTTCTCATGGCGACGGGTGGTGGTCCGACCATGTATAAATATCACACCCCCTCCGGGGATAAGACCATGGACGGTCTCGCCATGGCGCTCAGGGCAGGGCTTCCCTTGCGCGATATGGAAATGGTGCAATTTCACCCGACAGGCCTGCTCGCGGGGGATCATACTAAGATGACAGGAACTGTTCTCGAAGAGGGTCTGCGCGGGGCAGGCGGGCAACTTTTGAACGGTGCTGAAAACCGCTTCATGTTTGACTACGACCCGAAGGGTGAGCGGGCGACACGTGATGTGGTGAGCCGCGCGATTTATTCGGAAATGCGGAAAAACAATTCCTCCAAAAACGGTGGGGTGTATATTTCCATGTCTCATCTTGGGCCGGATAATGTGCGCGAGAAATTCAAAGGCATGGTGAAACGCTGTGCGGATAGTGGCTTTGACCTTGCGGGTGGTTTGGTCGAAGTGGTGCCGACGGCGCATTATTTCATGGGCGGCGTTGTGGTGGATACCGATACCCGTACGGTCATGGAAGGCCTTTATGTGGCAGGTGAGGATTCCGGCGGCGCCCATGGTTCCAACCGTCTGGGCGGCAACGGGGTTGCCAATTCAACCGTCTATGGCGGCGTGGCCGGTGATGTCATGGACAGGATATCCGGCAGATGGGCGCTTTGCGTGATCCGGATGAGAGTGTCTTGAGCGCTGAAATCGATCGCGCCCGTCATCCGTTTTCAAAAAAGCCTGCCAATGTCCAGGAGTTAAGAATGGCGCTGCAAGACGCCATGTGGGAGGATGTTGGTGTTATGCGGACAAAGGCTGGCATGGAACGCGGTCTCTCGCGTGTGGCGGACATCAAGTCTAACCTCATGGAACTCGGTGTCGCCTCCGACAATCTGGCCTTTAACCTCACATGGCATGACTGGCTCAATATGGCGAGCCTTTGTGATATCTCTGATGTGATAACCAGAGCCGGCCTTGCCCGCGAAAACTCACGCGGTGCTCATTACCGCGAGGATTTCCCGGAAAGTGGGAGCATGGAAAGCTCCTATTTCACTGTCGCGCGCAAAGCCGGTGATACAGTTGATGTGACACGGGAAGACGTACGCTTTACAATCGTTAAACCGGGCGAGACAATTCTACCCGATGATGAACCTGAAACCTTGGTGGCAGCACAATGATTTCGATTGATTTGATTGAAAGCACAGCGGAAGTCTTGATGGACAAGGCGGCGATTGAGATTCCGCAGGATTATCTGGATGGCCTGAAGGGTGCCGCAAAAGTGGAGGACGGCGATCTTTCCTCCTTCGTGCTGGAGGCCATGTTAGAAAACTATGAAGCCGCGAAAGAGGACCGCCGCGCCATGTGCGGCGATACCGGTACCCGCGCTGGTACGTCAAAATGGGCAATGAAACCCAGATTGAGGGCGGGCCGATAGCCCTTGAAGCGGCGCTGCGCCGTGCGACGGCTAATGCCACCAACGGCGTGCCGCTCCGCCCGAATCGTGTGCATCCCCTGTGGCGGACGGACCATGACAACAACGTCGGCATCGGTGCACCGGAAATTGAATACGGCTATGAGCCGGGCGGTGAATGGATTGACCTCATCACCGTACATAAGGGTGGGCTCTTTGGGACAGACTATCGAATGCTGTTTCCGTCTGACGGGATTGAGGGCATCAAGCGGTTTTATCTCGATTGTCTGGTGGCCTTTGGCAAACGCGGTCTGGCCTGTCAGCCCGCCATCATCGGTGTCGGGATTGGCGGATGTAAGGACACCTGCATGGTGCTCGGCAAGCGTGCCGCCTGTCTCCGCGTTGTTGGGTCAAAAAATTCAGACCCGAAAATTGCAGCGCTTGAAGATGAACTCAAGGAATTGGCAACAGCATCGGTATGGGGGCCATGGATTTGTCGGTAAGTCCATGGTGATCGATGCGCATATTGAGGTGGGCTATTGCCACACGGGCGGCATGCAGATGTCTGTCCATGCCTTTTGCCTCTCATCGCGCCGGGCGGTGGCGCGTATTTATTCAGACGGTCGCGTGGAACATCGCACCGACCCCGACTGGTTCACGGATTATCAACGCAGGGAGACTGTGGAATGGGAGATGCCAGCTCAAGAGCATCTAAGTACAGAAAAGTCCGCCTAAGCACGACGCCGACACCTGAAGAGCTGGCGGCTTTGCGTCTCGGTGATGTGGTCTATCTGGACGGTCTGATTTACACGGCCCGCGAGGGTGTCTACATGCGTGCGCTTGAGGACAAGGCGAATATTCCAATGGAATTGCCAAGCGAGAGCGCAGCCAACTTTCATTGCTCACCCGCCGCCGCATCAACGACGATGGCACCTATGACATCGGCGCGGTGACGGCGACCGCTTCTTTCCGGTTTTCAAAATGGATCGGGGAGTGGATGGCGAAATCTGGCGCCAAGCTCATCATTGGCAAAGGTGGCATGAGCCCCGCCGATTACAAGGAACATTTTGTCCCCAATGGCGCGATTTATCTCACCACAGTTGGTTATGGGACGGGGGCGCTTTTGGGGCGCGGCGTCAAACGGGTAAAAACCGTGCACTGGAACAAGGAACTCGGCATCGCACAGGCCATGTGGGTTCTGGAAGCCGAGAATATGGGCCCTTTCATCGTCGAGAGTGATCTTGAAGGCAACAGCCTCTTTGAGCGCGAGAACAAGAAGATTTCTGAGAATCTCGATAAGATTTATGAAGGCACAAAACCCGCGACGCTTAAGCGTTTTGGCGAGACTGATGACAAATCAGATGAACTGATCGGGTGAGGGGAGCCAGAGGTAACCTCAGTCTGCGACAATCACATCACTTGTCACATCATTGATGTCTCGCAGTCCTAATTGGGCAAGGGTGATGCTTGTCTCAAGCGCTAAAACATCGGCAATCTGTTCAACGCCCTCTGGTCCTGCTGCAGCCATGGCGAACGAGAAGGGGCGCCCCAGAAAGACAAGATTGGCGCCCATGGCATAGGCTTTGACAATATCCTCGCCGCTGCGAATACCGCTGTCGAAAAAGAGCGGGAAATCATCGCCCATGGCTTTACGGATAGTGCGAAGCGCATGGATGGGGGGTGGGGCGCTGTCAAGCTGTCTCCCGCCATGGCTTGAAACCTGAATCGCATCGACCCCCATATCGCGCACCTTAAGCGCATCGGCCTCATTCAAAACACCCTTCACCACCAGAGAGCCATTCCAGCGCTCGCGGATTTTTCGCAACAAATCCCAGTCAGCGCCCGCGCGGCTGCTGGTTCGGTCAAATTCGCCGTATTTGCCGCCAAAGTTGGCGAGCTGCGGTCGTCCATGCATGAGCGTTGAGAGCGACCAGCGCGGATGAAGGGCAAAGTCGAAAACCTGCATCGGTCCCATCTTGAAAGGCATTTTAAAGCCGCGCCGAAGTTCGCGCGGGCGGCGGCTAACTTCTGGTACATCAACGGTCAGAATGAGTGTTCTGTAATGGGCTGCTTTGGCCCGTTCTATAAGCGCGAAGGAAGCGTCTTCATTGCCGCTGAAATAAAGCTGGAACCATGCATGGCCCTGAGATTCCAGAGCCAGATCTTCAAGCGAGGTGGAGGCAGCGGTGGAGACGCCCAGCGGCATGGTGTGTTTTGCAGCAAGCGCGGCAAAGGCCTGATCGGTGCCGGGACCTGCAAGGTTGCACATGCCCATGGGACTGATGCCAAAGGGGAGCGCGGATGTTCTGCCAAAGACGTCAACACGGAGTGAGCGATGTCCAACATTATTCAAACGCGCGGCATAAGCCGGATGGCCTGAATGGCCTCGCGGTTTAATTGTTCGCCATAGCCTTCCCCGCCGCACCGTCGATATAATCAAAAAATCAGGCCGGCAGGCGCCGCTTGGCAATCCGCCGGGCATCGACACAGGAGTGAAGGGTTGGTGCGGTAAACATCACGCGTTCTTGCGCGCCACTTCTTCCATGAAGCGGTGGCGGATGACGGGCGCATCCAGTTCAATCACCGGAACCGGGATATTGCCGGACTCACATTTGCAGACAATGATGGTCATCTCATCCGCAGCGAGCGCAGCTTTCATCACGTCAACGGCTTCCTCTGCCTGGCATTCAACCACATTCTCACAGCCACAAGCGCGGGCTACTTCCGCGAGCGACGTCTTAAGACCCGCGTAGGTTGGCTGATCACCCGTGGAGCCATAGCTGCCGTTGTCAACGATAAAGAGAATATAATTCTTGGCCGCATTGTTAGCGATGGTCGGCAGGGTGCCGAGGTTCGTCAAAACCGATCCGTCCCCGTCAATGGAAATCACTTTCGCGTCCTGCGCGAGCGCAAGGCCAAGCCCGATAGAAGACGAAAGTCCCATGGTGCCTAGCATGTAAAAATTAGAAGGCGGTCGCCCATCATATGAAGTTCCTGGCTGGGCAGGCCAATGTTACAGACAACCAGTTCGTCTTCGATGACAGGAATCAGGTTTTTAATAATATCACTGCGGATCATATCAGTATCCTCCCAGAAATTGGAGTCGGTTAGAATGGCGGTTGGCTTGCGGCTCATGAAAGTGTGGTTGAGGATGGGATCCAGTTCCTCCACATCATCGGGCTTATGAAAATGATAAGTCTGGATGTGCATCTGTTCCAGCAGAGTTTTTGTGTGCACGGCCATTTCCACCTGACAGGCAACACGCTCACCAATTTCACCACGGTAGCTGATCAGCATGGGCAGCGGGATATTGTAATATTGAATGAGGGTTGCCAGCGTGTTGATGGTGACCCCAATCGCCGTATTCTGCATGATGATTGCAGGGCGTTTGCCGCCCATATATGCGCCTGCACAAAGCCCCATGCCCTCGTCTTCTTTGTTAGAGGGCACATGCATGATGTCATCGCGCTTTTCAATGCGCTCAATCACCCCAGCCAATTGTTTGCAGGGCACGGTGGTGACGAATTCGACTTTGTTTTTAACAAAGCTGTTTAATATTGTGTCGTTTATATCCACGTCTTATCTCCTAGCCTCTCCGGCCATATGAGTTGAATTAGGGTTGCAGGTCGAATTCCTCATCGGGGAAATATTTCTGCAAGCGAATGTCGGCGGTGCGGGCGTGACCTTCCATGCCCTCAAGCCGCGAAATGCGGGCGGTGGCCTCGGCGATGGGTTTTGCCCCGTCACGGGTGGCGCGCTGCCATGTCACGATTTTCATATATTTGTGTACAGACAAACCACCGGTATATTTCGCCGCCTGCGAGGTGGGGAGCACATGGTTGGTGCCGGAGGCCTTGTCGCCAAAGGCAACAGTTGTCTCTTCCCAAGGAACACAGCGAGCCATAACATTGCAGGCGATCCAGCCACCAGTCCAGATCATCGGCCTGAACGGTCAAATGTTCCGGCGCATATTCGTCTGACTTTGCGGCCATGGCTTCACGGTCATCGCAAAGGATGACTCCGCATAATCGCGCCATGCGGCTTCCGCGTTCTTGCTGTTGAGTTCCGGCAAGTCCGCAATGAGTGACGGAACAATCTCCATGACTTTTTCTGCGAGTGCCCGGTCATCGGTGATAAGCCAGACCGGTGAGTTATAACCGTGCTCTGCTTGCCCCACCAGATCAGCTGCCACCACTTGAGGGTCCGCCGTCTTGTCAGCCAGAATAAGACTGTCGGTTGGTCCGGCAAACATATCAATGCCGACGCGGCCAAAGAGGATGCGCTTGGCTTCCGCCACGAACTGGTTGCCGGGCCCACCAGAATATCAGCTTTGGTGAGGCCGAAGAGACAAAGGCCATGGAGGCAATGCCTTGAACGCCGCCCATGGCAAGAATTTTGTCCGCCCCGCAAATGTGTGCCGCATAAATGATGGCAGGCGCGATGCCACGTCGGGACGTGGCGGTGAACAGGCGACGATGTTTTTACAGCCTGCAACTTTCGCTGTGGTGACCGTCATTATCGCGGAGGCAATATGGCTGTAGCGCCCGCCCGGGATATAGCAGCCTGCTGTCTGGCAGGGGATACTTTTCTGCCGGCCACGAGGCCCGGCACGATTTCAACTTCGATATCTTTGAGCGTCGTCTTTTGCGCCTCGGCGAATTTACGCACATTCTCATGCGCAAATTGATGTCTTGTTTCAGTTTGTCAGGCACAAGCGCACTGGCGGCTGCAATCTCATCTTCGTTCAGGAGTAAATTACCTGAATAATTATCAAATTTTTCCGCATATTTAAGCGCTGCCGCATCACACCAGCCTCAATTTCATCAAGGATAGACTGTACGGTTTCACGTACGTCGCTTGTGTCACTGGACGGCGTGAGCGTTGATTTTTTTCAAGAATGTATAGGTCATATCAGGGGAACTTTCACATCAAAATGTAATAGCTTACATTTTTTGAACTTAACGCAAATATTATCGTCATGCAAGAGCTATTGGCGATGTTTAATTCTAAATGGAATAAGTGTTTTTCGTTCAATAATTTGCGTATCCAATTGGATGCGATGGGGCCGCTTCCTTCAAGCGCCATAGAGAGAAGAGTCTCCGCCGCTATGCGCCCCATGTCATGGTGAGGAACGTGAACCGTCGTCAGATTGGGCTTATCACGTCGCCAATTCAATGTCATCAAATCCGGTAATGGAAATATCATCAGGCACGCTCAATCCTGATTCTTGAGCGCCTTGGACCGCGCCAACTGCCAACACATCATTGCCGCATAACACAACGGAGGGGTGTGAGGCTTTTTGTATGAGTTGTTGAAAGGCCTCTTTCCCACATTGTATTGAATAGTCTGTTTCAATGATTGGCATGAGATCAGGGTCAAACCCTGCCTCTTTGAGCGCATCGCGTGCACCAAGAATACGATCATGCGCTCTATCGTTCATCGCGGTCTTTGCTGAGATAAAGCAAAGGAACGATGGCCCATATCAATCGCTTTTTGCGCGAGTGCTTTCATTGAGTGCCGATTGTCAAACCCAACATAGGATTGCCCTTCCTCATCAGAGCAGGCCCATGCAACAATATAAGGAATGTCGTGCGCGAGAGGAAGGCATAGAGGTCAGGGTCGCGCTCTGTACCAATCAGCAACAACCCGTCTGCCCCGCGTGCAATCATGGTGCGGATTTGCTGTTCTTCCTGCTCCGGGTCATAAGAGGAACTCGCCACAGCATGGTCGCATTCTTCGCCCGCAGGTTTCCTGAAAAGCCTCAATACCGCGCGCAAAAATCGCGTTTTCCATTGTTGGAATAATCACGCCATAGGTGTTGGTGCGATTGGCGGCGATGGCGCGGGCGCCAAAATTAGGCGTGTAGCGCAACTTTTGACGACCTCCAGCACGCGGTTCGAGTTTTGGCTGATACTTTTTCTGGTTCATTAAGACAGCGTGAGGCTGTTGCCGTTGAAACACGCGCCGCTTTTGCAACATCGTCAAGCGTCGGCAAATTACGTTTCATCAGTGTGTCGTACCCCAAAGAACGAAGGATTTATTTTGATGCGACCATATTGCTTTTACCGCAGGCTTGCAAATGATTGATGTATATTTTCCTATCTCTTGTCATCCATTATGTAATAGCTTACATATTTAAATCATATACATTGACGCTCATAATATTCGATGCATTAATTGAGCCGTATCGGGAGGACTTATGGTCGAAAATCCGTCTCATTCTTTGTTTGATCTCAGTGGTAAAAGTCGCTTGCGTGACCGGCGCGAGCGCGGGTCTTGGACGGCGGGCTGCGGATATTTGCTTGAAGCCAGTGTTTCGGTTGTTGGCGTGGCGCGGCGTGAGGACGCGCTTTCAACGTGGGCAAAAGAGAACGCGCCTCAGCGGGTTTGTGGTGGGGATTTGTCTGATCGGTCCGCCTTGCCGGATATCGCAGAGGCTGTGAGCGCCGTTTTCGGGCCACCGGATATTCTCATCAATGCGGCGGGGATTAACACCCGTGAGGTGCGGATGAGGTGACGCCGAAGGCTGGGATATAACACTTGATCTCAATCTGGCAGCCCCTTCTTTTTGGCGCAGTCTTTTGTGCCTACAATGCGTGAGCGCGGTTACGGGCGGATTATCAATTTCGCGTCGCTGCAAAGCTACCGTGCCTTTCCGGGCGGTGTTTCTTATGGGGCGTCCAAAGGGGCTGTGGTGCAATTGACTCGTGCCATGGCAGAGGCATGGTCGCGGGATGGCATTACCGCCAATGGTGTCGCCCCGGTTTCTTCCGAACAGAATTGACGGCGGCCGTTTTCAACGATCCCGAACGCGCCGCGCGAATGCTGCCCAGACATGCATCGGCCGCAACGGCGAACCATCAGATATTGACGGTCCAATTTTATTCTTTGCGTCACCGGCCTCCAGCTATGTCACCGGCCAGACCTTGATGATTGACGGAGGATTTACAGCAAAATGAAAGCGCTTGTTTACAGTGGGCCGAATTCACTGGTCTTCAAAGACGTTGAGATGCCGGAGCCTGATCTTTATGAAGATGAGGCGCTTATTCGCGTTGAAAGTGTCGTATATGCGGTTCAGACATGCATGCCTATCTTGGACATGATGAACGCCGTCCCGCTCCCCTTGTGCTTGGTCATGAAGCGGCAGGTGTTGTGGTCAGCGGTGAGGATGAGGGGAGGCGGGTGACCGTTAACCCTCTAGTGACATGCAAGGACTGCACAATTTGCAAACACGGAGAAAACCTCTGTTTAAAGCGGGAAATTATTTCCATGCCACCGCGCGAGGGCGCTTTTGCGCAATTTTTGAAAATACCCGGCGCAACCTTGTCACGGTCCCGGACCATGTCTCTTTTGACAAAGCGGCGCTCGCGAGCCGATTGCCTGTGGCTGGCATGCCGTGCGGTTGGCCAAAAAGGCTTTGCATCCACTAGAGCCTTCTGAACTGCGTGTTCTGGTGCTTGGCGGGGGCGATTGGTACGGGCGCCGCGCTCTCCGCAAAGCGATGGGGTTCACGGATGTCACCGTGATTGAACCGAACGATGAAGAGAGCCTTTCTCTCGGAAAATCAGGGCTGATTGTCAAAACAGTCGATATGCTTGAGTCGGATGAAATGTTTGATGTGATCGTAGACGGGGTTGGCTATAAAGCGACGCGCGAGATCGCGTCCGCTCGCGCCGCGCCAGGTGGCGTAATTTCTCACATTGGTCTGGGTGAAGCTTCGGGAGGTATCGATGTCCGTCGGCTGACACTTCAGGAGATCACCTTCATCGGCACCTACACCTACACGATGGATGACTTTCGAGACACATCCGAGGCGATTTTTGATGGAAGCCTTGTTCTCTCGATTGGCTGGATTTACGCCCTCTCGAAGAGGGCGCACCGCCTTTCAGGATTTAAAGGCGGGCAAAGTGATGGCGCCCAAGATTATCCTGAAACCGCACTAAAATCTTGGCCTAGGCTACAACGCTTTCTTTTGCGCGAATGTCATTAAAAGCGCTGTTAATCTGCTTCAGCATATTCGACATATAACGCTCACTTCTTGCGGCAGGTTCATGCCGGCATAGGCATCCGGATGGTACTCTTTGACGAGGGCGTGATACGCCTGTTTCACCTCATCAAATGAGCAGCTGCTCTCAATGCCGAGAATTGCATAGGCGTCAGCCGAGGCTCTGTTGACAGGATTATTAAGCTCGGGTTTTTTCAGTGGCTTCTTTGGATTGATACAGACAATTTTATTCTTGGCAATAAACTGGCGCTCGCCGCCGTTCATCTCAATTTCGATAAAAGCTGTATCTTTGGACAGGACACCATCCAGCGAGGTGCTTTGCCCCATCATGATTTTACCGTTACTATTTCTTCATCGAACATTCGGAGGGAAACCTCTGTGGCTTTCTCTGTATTACCGAACATCAATTGCTCCAATCGCGCACTCTTTCATCCAATATCTATTGGCAGTTGTTAAAATAAACGCGGTCTTTGAAGGGTGCCGCGTGATTTTATAATAGCGAAAAGTGGGACGAGCGGGTGTGAAATCCTAATTTTGGGTTAACATCGAAACGACTGAGCATCAGCGTTTTTGGTTAATTGCAAGCCTGTAACTCTTATAACCACCAAGTTCGCCATTTTCAGAATTCTTTGGTTTGCGCATTGCGACAGACAGTCTACATAGAGTGTATGACGGATGAGACTCAATCACATGCCAAAATAGAGAGTGGTGCTATCTCTGGTGGCCTGGAGGCCTTGCTCTCTCGCGCTAAATATGCGGGCGCAGGCATGCCGCCGGTTGAAAAATGGAACCCGCCCTTTTGCGGTGACCTTGATATGCGCATCGCCGCCGACGGGCTTTGGTATTATATGGGCACACCGATTGTCGCGAGGCGCTGGTACGGCTTTTTTCGACGGTGCTCCGCAAAGATGAAGATGGGAAAACCTATCTTGTCAGCCGGTCGAGAAAATCGGCATTCAGGTGGATGACGCGCCATTCCTTGCGGTTGAAATGACCGTGTATGAAGCGGAGGGAGAACAGGCGCTGACGCTGCGCACCAATGTGGGCGATGTGGTGGAAGTGGCAGGGACCATCCGCTCCGCTTTGATGACGAAGACAAGACGGAAGGGGTGAAACCTATGTCCATGTGCGTGGGCGTCTTGAAGCCCTTCTCGCGCGTCCGCTGCTCTACCAGCTCGTCGATCTGGGTGAAACGCGCTCGGTCGAGGGTGTCGATATGTTTGGTGTCAAAAGCCGGGGCGAGTTCTATGGAATCATGCCTCAAGACGATCTTGATCGCCTGAGTGCAGCGGATTAACGGCCATGTTTTCCCATGATGATGATTTCTGGAGCGGGCGCAGAATTACCTGCATCAATCCCCGGAGATCTTGGAGGATAAGGGCGACCTTATTCTTAACCCTGATGTGCGCGAAGCCTATGACCATTTCCGCGAAGCGGCCGTTTTATTCTCTGTGATTGAGCGGCCCGAGGGGCTCACAACGCTTCTCAACATGCGCCCTGAACATCTAAAAAACCACGGCGGCCAGATCGGTTTTCCGGGCGGTAAGGTGGAGGCCGTGGATAAAGGTCCTGTTTCAACCGCCTCCCGTGAAGCGCTTGAGGAAATCGGATTGCCTGCTGAAAATGTCACATCCCTCGGGTTTCTGATGCCTATATCACCGGCTCCGGTTTCCGCGTTGTGCCGGTTATCGCCAAGGTCGTGCCACCTGCCTCTTTCACATTAGACGCGAATGAGGTAGAGGCTGCCTTCGAAGTGCCTTTTTCCCACCTCATGAACCCAGACAATCACAGCCATGACTACATTTCCTTTAGGGGCAAGCCTCGGTTTTATTATGAAATACCTTATCATGACGGTGAGAGGGACTGGCGCATATGGGGGGTGACGGCTGGCATCATTCGATTGCTTTATGAAACGCTCTATCCCGATTTTCCACATGAAAAAGCTTATGAAAGATAGGTTCTGCCCTCAATGACTGACGATATAAAACCCCATCTTGTGAACCGCTCGTGGCTTGAGGAGCCGGCGCTGAAAACCTTGCTTTCGGTGCTCAATGCAGAGGGCGAAGAAACGCGCATTGTCGGCGGTGCGGTGCGTGATGCACTGCTGGGTGAAGAAATAGGTGACATTGATTGCGCCACGACGGCAACGCCTGACAAGGTTACCGAAATGGCAGAAAGCGCAGGCTTTAAAGTGGTGCCCACAGGCATCGACCATGGCACGGTGACGATTGTAGTTGAGGGATATCTTTGAGGTCACGACGCTGCGAGAAGACACTAAAACTGATGGTCGTCATGCCGAAGTGCGCTTTGGTCGCGACTGGGTGAAGGATGCGGAGCGACGTGATTTTACCATGAACGCTCTTTCCATAGATGCTAAGGGCGAAGTGCATGATCCTCTCGGCGGCTTTCATGATCTGGTTCATCGTGAGGTGCGTTTTATCGGTGACCCGGAAACGCGCATTCAGGAAGATTATCTCCGGGCGCTACGCTTCTTCCGTTTCTTTGCCTGGTATGGGGAAGGGCGACCGGATCGGGATGGCTTGCGCGCTGTGGTGCGCACAAAAGCGGGGCTTGAAAACCTCTCCGTCGAGCGGGTCTGGATGGAACTCAAAAAGACATTGAGTGCGCAGGACTGTGAACGTGCAATTCTCTGGATGCGCACCACGGAAGTTTTGAATGTCATTCTCCCTGAAAACTGGGCTTGGATCAGTTCCACTGGATGCATGCGGCGGAGCGAGAGCAGAATTGGTCTCCTGATCCTTTGCGTCGGCTGCAAGCCATGCTGCGCCCGGACGAGGATTTAATGCACTCGCTCGCGGATCGCTTGAAACTCTCCAACGAAGAACGCGCGCGTCTTGTCGACTGGTCAAAAGAAAGCTTACTGGCACAGACCTATGTGAGTTTGAGTGAAGATGAGTTTGCCAGGGTCCTTTATTGCAGTAAGCCGTCTGCGATTATGGATGCGCTGGCGCATGACTATGCGAAACGGCTCACGAAAGAAGAGGAGGGGCAGAAGCTCTCCTCACACTTATGGCTTTCGCGGAAAAATGGACACGCCCAGTCTTTCCGCTTACAGGTGCTGATCTTATGAAGGCAGGGCTTCCTGAAGGCCCGAGCTTGGGGTGAAGCTTGCCGAACTTGAAGAAAAATGGATTGAGAGCGGTTTTGCGCTCAGCAAAAAAGACCTGCTGGATTTAATCTAGACAACCGACTCTCGTCATGGCCATTTCACAGCGGGCGGCATGGAGGAGAGGATGGAGTCCACATTGCCTCCGGTTTTCAGGCCGAAAATTGTGCCGCGATCATAGAGCAGATTAAATTCCACATAGCGCCCGCGCCGGATCAATTGTTCTTCGCGGTCTGCCTCACTCCATGGCGTGTTCATATTGCGCTCAACAAGTCTTGGATAGATATCGCGGAACCCACGACCCACATCCTGTGTCATGGCGAAGTCTTTATCCCAGTCGCCTGAATTGTGCCGATCAAAAAAGGTGCCGCCGATGCCGCGTGGCTCGTCGCGGTGGGCGAGATAAAAATATTTATCGCACCACTCCTTGATGTGTTGATAGTCGATCACGTCTTTATGAGGCTCGACACTCTTTTTCATGGCGGCATGAAAATCCTTGGCGTCAATATCGTCCTGTGTGCGGCGTCGATCCAGAACGGGTGTGAGATCAGCACCGCCGCCAAACCATTGTTTGGTTGTCACCACCATGCGCGTGTTCATGTGAACGGCAGGCACATTCGGATTCCAGGGGTGCGCGATGAGCGAAATACCGGACGCCCAAAATCTTGGGTCCTCGGAAGCGCCGGGAATCTGGTCGCGGAACTCAGGCGAGAATTCACCGTGTACCGTTGAACAGTGCACCCCGACCTTTTCAAACAGACGGCCCTTCATGATGGACATCACCCCGCCACCACCGTGTCCGCCGCTGTGATCCGTGCGCTCCCATGGTGTGCGCACAAAACGACCTGGCGCTTCGCCCTCTTTGCCAAGCTCAACCGTGTCTTCAAGGGCTTCATAGCTTTCACAAATCTGATCACGCAGCGTTTGGAACCAGTTTTCAGCGGCTTGTTTTTTGTCCTCAATGTCCGCAGGTAAAGTCTCAGTCATGGGGTGCTTTCACTGTGTTGGTATTTTGCCCTGTCATAGCGCTGGGCTTTGGAGAAATCCATATAAATGCTCAGAAGAACAAAGGATTTAATAATTAAGAGTGCCTCAGGGGCAATGTATTTTATCATGTATCAAAAGGTAGGGCAGACTTCTCGCAGTACGAACCACCTGCCTTTTTGATTGATGCATTATCTTTAGTTGAGGCGCTCAAAAGCGAGTGCAATGCCTTGTCCGCCACCGATACACATGGTCACAAGGCCAAATTGTCCTCCGATACGCTCCAGTTCATAGAGCGCCTTGATTGAAATAATTGCCCCGGTCGCCCCGATAGGATGACCAAGCGCAATCGCGCCGCCATTCGGGTTCACTTTGTCTGTATTGAGGCCGAGGCCAGCATTCACGGCACAGGCCTGCGCCGCAAAGGCTTCATTGGATTCGATGACATCAAACTGGTCGGCGGTCATGTCGATTTTCTCAAGCAGTTTGGTAACGGCAGGAACCGGTCCGATCCCCATGACCTCATGTCTGACACCAGCATGCGCATAGCCCAATAGGCGGGCGCGGGGTTTGAGACCCGCTTTATCAGCGGCTTCTGCGGACGCGAGAACCAGTGCAGCTGCACCGTCATTAATACCGGAGGCATTGCCTGCGGTCACGGTGCCGTCTTTCTTGAAGGCCGGGCGTAATTTGCCGAGGGTTTCCATGGTTGTGCCGGCTTTTGGATGTTCATCCGTATCAAAGGGCACCATCTCGCGGCGCACTTTCACCTCAATCGGTAAAATCTGGCTCTTGAAGTGGCCAGCCTCAATGGCTGCCGCCGCACGGTTTTGGCTCTCAAGCGCAAAGGCGTCCTGCTGTTCCCGTGTGATCTGGTTTTCAGCGGCAACATTTTCTGCCGTAACCCCCATATGCCCAACACCAAAAGGATCGCTTAAGGCACCAATCATCATATCGGTGAATGAGACATCACCCATCTTTTGGCCTGTCCGGATTGACTGTGTGGAGTGGGGCGAGCGTGACATGCTTTCAGCGCCCCCGGCCAGGGCATAATCAACATCCCCCAGCATGATATGCTGAGCGGCAGAGACGATGGCCTGTGCCCCGGAGCCACACAGGCGGTTTACGGTGAGGCCCGGTGCATCTTCAGAAACCCCGGCGTCAACCGCTGCCGCCCGACCAAGATACATATCGCGGGCTTCCGTATTGATCACATGACCAAAAACAGACGTACCGATTTTTGCAGGATCAATCTCCGACCGTGCCATGGCTTCTTTTGCAACCGCTGTTGCAAGTGCTGTCGGTGCTGTTCCCGCAAGGGCACCCCAAAGGCGCCGATTGCTGTGCGGGCACCATCCAAAATTACAACGTCATTTGCCATCATAAAATCCTCTTACTGTATTGTCACAAATCCTGTGCTTGCGACCAAGTCATGAAGTGACACAAGCTCACTTTGTGCGAAAGGTTGGCGTTTAAGCAAGGTATCTCAGTCACATTGAAAATAACAACCATTCCCTCTCTCATGCTGTGGTCCATGCGCATTGCAATGAATTTAAGGTTGTCTTGGATGAGGAGGCCAGCTTCGTCTTTGATCTGCGTCAAATTTTATCAGCTCGGGTTTCTGTGAGCTCATATTTGTTCAGATCATGGTATCCAGTAACAGGTCCTGAGCCTAGCGTTTCGAGAAGCGTTTTGCCTGCTCGATCATGCGGGCAGAAAAGCCCCATTCATTGTCATACCAGCCAAAGATGCGGAGCTGCTTATCAGCGGTGAGGGCGGTTTCTTGTGTGGCGATGATCAGCGACTCTGCTCTTGAGCGCATGTCGGTTGACACACAGGGAGCGTCGGTCAGACCAATCACAAGCGATGACGCAGTGATCTGTTGGATCATCGCTTCAACCGGTTCATCCAAGGGGTCACTCACGCGGATCACAGCATCAATCGCGGAAACGCTGATGGTCGGAACGCGCACAGCGGCAATGCTCAATTTCCCGACAAACTCGGGCAGGACTTTGGTGACCTGTGTGGCTGCACTGGTGCTTGTTGGCACCATGGAGACCGCCGCCGCCCGACCACGCTCAAAGGCGACATTGGCATTGTCTGTTGTCGGTTGGCTCCCAGTGTAGCAATGGATTGTTGTGACATGGGCCGTCTCAATCTTGCAGCGATCTGAGAGGGCTGCCAGAAGCGGGGCGATGGCATTTGTGGTGCAGGAGGCATTGGAGACGATCTGTGCGTCACCAAAGTCATCATCATTGGCTCCGCAGACCACGGTAACATCAGCCGCATCCGACGGTCCTGAGATGAGAATATTTTTTGCTCCCCCCTTCAATCCGCGCTCAGCGAAATCGCGGGATTTCGCCTTGCCGGTGCATTCCGCGACCACATCCACTGCTGAGAGATCAATCGCCGAAATATCCTCGACGCGGTGAAAGGGTATGGCTTGCCCGTTCACAATGAGCGTGTTGTCGGAGCAGCTCACTTCACCCGGAAAAGGCCCGAAGACGGAGTCATATTGAAAGAGATAGGCACAGCTCTCCAGCGGGGCCAGATCGTTCACGCCCGCGACAGTGATGTCATGCTGATTACTCGTCAAGAGTTGACGGAGTACGGTCCGGCCAATACGACCGAACCCATTGATGAAGATGGTTGTTTTTTGCATTGCGACGGGTTGTACGCCTTTGGATTTAGAGGTCGACCTTGATGGCTGTGCCTTGAGCCACAGCGAGCTTTACCACACTCGCAGCAACCGCCAAATCCTGCAAGCCCACGCCTGTGCCATCAAAGAGCGTGATCTCATCCGCGCTTTCACGCCCAGCATGCGTGCCGTTGATGACGGCACCGATCTGGTTGATATCGCTCTCAGCGAGGGTGCCGGCACTGATGGCATGCTGCGCCTCGCCGATGGAGATGGATTGGGCAATTTCATCCGTGAAGACGCTGGCTTTTTCCAAGAGTTCCGGCGCAACCTCGCGCTTGCCTTTGGTGTCTGTTCCCATACAGGCGATATGGGTGCCTGCCGAGATATGCTCAGGTTTTACAATCGTGTCAAACGAGGAGGTAATGGTGATGATGACATCGGCATCCACCATGCCATCAAGCTCGACCGCCTCAAATGGCAGACCTGCTTCAGAGGCAACTTTTTCAATATTGGGGAGCATTTCTTTATGAAGGTTCCAGCCGATCACCTTTTCAAATTTGCGTTGCTCAAGCGCTGCACGCAATTGGAAAGTTGCCTGATGGCCAGCGCCGACCATACCAATCACTTTCGCATCCTCGCGCGCAAGATGTTTGATGGAGACGGAAGAGGCCGCCGCTGTGCGGAGTGCTGTCAGAAGATTACCGCCCACCATGGCTGAGACGCGCCCTGTATCGGGGTCAAACAGAAAGACGGTGGATTGGTGGTTAATGATCCCGTGATTGTCCAGATTGCCGGGCCAATAACCCCCGGCCTTCAGACCAAGCACTTTACCGGCTTTATCAAAGCCCCCTTTAAACCCATAAAGCGCATCCACATGACCGATGGCTTCACGCACGACAGGAAAGTTGTAAGCGTTACCTGCGGCCATTGACGCAAAGACCTGCTCCACAGCATCGAAAGCAGCCTCGCGGGTCATCAGGTCGGCGATATGATTTTCAGGGACAATAATCATGTTCTTCTCCAAAAAGGGGACCACAGCCCGGCATAAAGGCCGGGGCTGTGGATCTCAGGGGGGATTGTATTTTCTTATTTTTATTATGGTTTAGCTTAGTAAGCCTTGCCGCGTGCTGAGACAGGCCAGAGCGTTTCGACCTTGCCGTTACGCACACCAACATACCAGTCATGCACATTGGCTGTCGGGTCGCAGTGTCCGGGCACAAGTTTGAGTTTTTCACCAATCTTGAGCACACCGCCTTCATCCATAACAACACCATGTTCATCAGAGCATTTGACGTATTCCACGTCGTCACGACCGAAGATGACAGGCAGGCCTGAGTCAACGGACTGGGCTTTGAGGCCAGCGTCCACAATCGCTTTTTCAGCCTTTGCGTGGCTCATCACCTGGGTCAGAATGAAGAAAGCATTTTCCCACTCACCCTGGTCGATGCGCTTGCCGTCCTTATCGAGAATGCGGCCATAATCCGCATCCATGAAGGCGTAGGAACCGCACTGCAGTTCGTTGTAAACGCCTGAGTTGCTCTCGAAATAATAAGAGCCGGTACCACCACCGCCAACAATGTCGCACTCAAGACCTTTTTCTTTCAAGGTGTCGACAGCGTCTTTCACCATGGCGACAGCCACGTCGATTTTTTCTTTGCGCTCATCGTATGAGTCGAGGTGCTGCATGGCGCCTTGATAGGCCTGAATGCCGGCAAACTTGAGACCTTCCGCCGCATCAATTGCTGTGGCAATTTCAACGACCGCTGGTGTTGTTGTGACACCACAGCGACCAGCGCCGCAGTCGATTTCAACAAGGCACTCAATTGTTGTGCCGTGCTTCTGCGCTGCAACCGAGAGGTCGGCAACATTTGTTACATCATCGACACAGCAGATCGCGCGGGCACCGAAAGTTGGGATGCGAGCCAAACGGTCAATCTTTTGCGGGTCGCGCACCTGATTGGACACAAGCACATCTTTAATGCCGCCACGAGCGAAGACTTCGGCTTCAGAGACCTTCTGACAGCAGACGCCACAAGCACCGCCGAGTTCGACTTGCAGCTTCGCCACATCAACAGACTTATGCATCTTGCCGTGGACGCGGTGGCGCATGCCGTGGGCTTTTGCATAGTCACCCATTTTCTTCACATTGCGCTCCAGCGCATCGAGGTCGAGGACAAGACAGGGTGTCTGAATGTCCTTTTCATCCATGCCCGGAAGGGCTGGCACATCATATCCTACTTCGAGGTTTTCTTTTACAAATGGTGCGTTCATTTCACTCTCCCTTATTTCATCCATGGTAGCGTATCAATATCGACGTTGCCGCCGGTAATAATCACGCCAACCCGTTTTCCTTTAAAGCGGTCTTTGTTCTTGATGATGGTCGCAAGCGGCACAGCACAGCTCGCCTCCATAACAATTTTCATACGCTTCCAGGTCAGTTTCATTGCATCCACGATTTCTTCTTCGGATGCCGTTAAAATATCCGTCACATGGTTTGAGACAAAGTGCCATGTGAGTTCCTTGAGCGGCACTTTGAGACCATCGGCGATAGTAACGGGCGCATCATCAGCAATGATATGTCCGGCTTTAAAACTCCGATAAGCGTCATCTGCCTGCTCTGGCTCTGCCGCAATGATTTCAGTTTCAGGCGCGATGTTTGAGAGTGTCAAACAGGTGCCCGAAATCATGCCGCCACCGCCGATGGGGGCAACAACAATATCCAGCCCGTCAGTCTGCTCCATAAATTCGCGAGAGCAGGTGCCTTGGCCCGCGATAACGCGGGGGTCGTTATAGGGGTGCACAAAATCACCACCAGTCTTGGCCTGAACTTTCGCGAAGATTTCCTCGCGGGACGAGGTAGATGGCTCACATTCCGTAATGGTGCCGCCATAGCCTTTCACAGCATCTTTCTTGGCTTGGGGGCGGTTCTTGGCATCACTACATTACACGGAATACCGCGCCGACCCGCTGCATAGGACAAAGACAAGGCGTGATTGCCGCTTGAGTGGGTGCAGACACCGGCCTTTGCTTCCTCTTCAGACAAGCCGAAAACTGCATTGCTCGCGCCGCGTACCTTGAAGGCGCCGGCTTTTTGAAAGTTTTCGCACTTGAAAAAGAGCTCTGCGCCAATCAGCTCATTCATGAAGCTTGATGTGAGAACAGGCGTGCGGTGAATGTGCGGTTTAATGCGCTCATGCGCAGTAAGTACATCGTCAAATGTTGGAATAACAGCTGGTTTGTATGGGCGTTCATCGCTTCCTCATGCTGCTTGTTGTTTGAATTGTTCGCTTGTGATGCGGTAGTAATTCTGCGCGGCGGCAACACCTTGGCCGAGTTCAATATCGTAACCCAAATCGGCGAGTGCCATTTCAGTGGTTGCAATGCCGGAAAGCGCCATCACATCTGACATGGCACCAAGGTGGCCAATACGGAAGACTTTTCCTGCCACATCGCCAAGCCCTGTGCCGAGGGCAACTTTATAAACCTGCGCGGCGCGTTCTACAACCAGATTAGCGTTTTGGCCCTCAGGTACAACAACCGCAGTCACTGTGTCAGAATATTCGCTGGCATCATGGGCACAAATTTCAAGGCCCCAGGCACGGACAGCTTTTCGTACTCCTTCAGCAATGCGGAAGTGGCGAGCGAATACATTCGGCAGACCTTCATTTTCCAGCATGGCAATTGATTGTTTCATGCCATTGATGAGGCCAACCGGCGGCGTATAGGGATATCCGCCTCCCTCATTTGCTTTCAGCATATCCTGAAAATCAAAGAAACAGCGTGGTGACTTGGCACCCCGCATGGCGAAGAGCGCTTTTTGGCTGATGCCAACGATGGCCAGACCGACTGGGAGCATGAAGCCCTTTTGTGAGCCAGCGATCGCAACATCAACGCCCCATTCATCCATGCGGAAATCCATAGAGGCGATTGAGCTCACACCATCAACCATCAAAAGAGCAGGGTGGCCCGCATCATCAAGCGCCTGGCGGATGGCCTGAACGTTTGAGCGAACGCCGGTTGCGGTCTCATTATGAGTAACAAGCACGGCCTTGATAGAATGTGTCTTGTCTTCTTCAAAGGCACGGCGAAAATCTTCCGCAGGCGCGCCCTTGCCCCATACACCGTCGATCACCTCGACATCCATATTGTGGCGCTGACACAAATCGATCCAGCGATGAGAGAACATGCCGTGGCGGGCGGCCAGTATTTTGTCGCCGGGTGAGAGTAGATTTGTAATGGCGGCTTCCCAGGCACCCGTTCCGGATGAAGGGAAAAGAAGCACTTCACCTGATTTCATCCGCAGAACGCGCTTCACGCCCGCCAGAACGGGTTTAAGCATGTCGACGAAAGTCGGTGAGCGGTGGTCGATTGTTGGGTAGTCACAAGCTTTACGCAAGCTCTCTGGGATGTTTGTGGGACCGGGAATAAACACCGGATTGGCAATGTCCATGTTAATCTCCTCTATTGCTGATTGCGGCGACTATACCGAAGGGCAATCAAGAAGAAAATTTTTTTGAAAAATTTTTTCATGCAATGAAAAATTCAAAAAATACAATATTGTCAAAGGTTTATATTTTTCATATAATGAAAAGGCTTTTCTTAATAATGGAGATGGTTGATGGTAAAGGCGCAGGAAAGTGACAGCAAAAGGGCGCGAGGGCGCCCGCGCGACTGGTATGACAAGACGGAACAAAACACCATTAAATCGCTCGATCGTGCAATGCAGGTGCTGGAATTCCTGAGCGAAGATCAGGGGCAGCCCCTTTCCGAACTGGCTGCGCAAACAGGACAATCAGTCGCGACTCTCTACCGTATTCTGGTGACTTTAGAGAAACACAATATTGTTGAATTCGACGCGGAAGAGCAGCTTTGGTTTATTGGGGCAGGGGCCTTCATTATCGGCTCACGGTTTCTGCGTCGCACCAGCCTTGTGGGTCGCGCGCGCCCCTTTTTGCGCCAGCTTATGGAAAAGACCGGCGAGACCGCTAATCTTGCGATTGAGAAGTCAGGCATGGTTCTGTTCATGAGCCAGGTGGAAACCCATTCGGCCATTCGTGCCTTTTTTCCCTCCGGGTACCTTGTCGCCTCTCCATGCCTCAGGCATTGGCAAGGCGCTGCTCGCCCATATGGATCAGGAGCGGCTCACCCGCGTTCTCAAAACGGCAACAATGGAAAGTTTCACACCCAAGACGCTGACGGATCATGACGCGCTTTTCAAGGAGCTGGCACAAATTCGCGAGCAAGGTTACGCGATTGATGACGAAGAAAAGAACCTCGGCATGCGCTGCATCGCCGCCCCCATCTTTGACATGAGCGCAGAAGTAATCGCAGGCATCTCAGTCTCCGGTCCGACAAGCCGCGTGCGATCAGAGCTGACTGATGAGCTGGGGCAAATCGTTGTGAACATGGCCCGTGATTTGACCAGAGCGATTGGCGGTGAGGAAGTGGCTTAGCAAGCGAAGAGGCACAGGGCTCTCAGCTCGCCCGGTTGGAGACTTTGAACGGAGCAAAACTGTCGTGAAATAATAAATGGCGGACAGACAGGGATTCGAACCCTGGAGACGGTTGCCCGCCTACACGCGTTCCAGGCGTGCGCCTTCGACCACTCGGCCACCTGTCCTGTTTTGCTCACGCTGTCGGCCTTTGGCCTGCGCTCCGCAAGGCGTCGTAATACGCCGGGCAGCACTTCGCTGCCTGAGCATAGTCCTGGAACATGAATATGCTCTCTTCACACGCAAGGTTTTCCGTGTGGGTCGGAGAGAAGCGCACGCCTCTCTTGGGATGGACTGCTCGCGTTTAGCGAACATAAGCGCCTTCGACCACTCGGCGCTTCATTCTGCTTATTGGACGATGTGCCTCAACATGCAGGGGCGCACTATACTCATCGTGATGTGTAAGGCAAGCGGCATTTTGTGGCTTATTCATCACCTATAATGTTGAAAACGCGAGCCAGCAGGGCGCCTCTGTTTGCATTTGCCTGCTTATGCCTTATCTAGGGATCATATTTGGGTTGCATAGGCGCCTTCTTACCTGCGAAAATTGAAATGATCCGCTCCCTCCTTAGATTAATTGGCTATGTGCTCCTGTTTGTTGCCTTTATCGCCCTTGTGCTGGATGGCGTGGCTTATCTGGCGATAGGAGAGCTTAAATTTGTCTCCGCAGGACAGTCGTGGACGAATATAGCGCCGGCAAGTCTCAATCAGGTTCAATTTGCCATTCAGGAACATCTGGGTCAGGTGTGGCTCTGGGATAATGTGATCCAATGGGTACTCCTGCAGCCAACCGCAGCGGTGATTGCGGGCTTTGGTTTGGTTTTTTGTTTCATCGGGCGGCGACGCAAGAAGGAAGACAAATTCGCGACGTGATCGCGCCTTGTTACTTCTTCTCCTCTTTTTATGTGCCATGCTTGTGATTTGCCGGATTGAATGATTGCCTCCATATTACAAGGCGAGCAAAGACTCTTGTTGTCTGATCGTGATGTGAAGAGGTGGACATATGTTCCTTTTTGATATGTTGAAAAATAAACGTCCGTGCCGGAGCCTCATGAAGCCTTGCCCGGACGGGACGAGGAAATGGTGGTGCCGGACAAGCATTATGTTAATGGAAACCCGATCAAGGGGCCGTTCCCGGATCATTTGGAGCAAATCATTATTGGGCTTGGCTGTTTTTGGGGTGCGGAACGAGCGTTCTGGAAAATGGACGGCGTTTATACAACCGCTGTTGGCTATTCAGCAGGCCACACACCCAATCCGACGTATCGCGAGGTTTGCACTGGTAAAACCGGCCACAATGAAGTCGTGCTCGTGGTGTTTGATCCTGACATCATCACACGCGAAAAGATCATCGCTAAATTCTTTGAAAGCCACAATCCGACTGAGGGCATGCGACAGGGCAACGATGTGGGCACGCAATACCGCTCTGGTATTTATTATACGTCTGAGAAACAGCGCGAAGCGGCAGAGGCGTTAAAGGAGGTCTATGAGGCCGCCCTCACCAAAAAGGGATTTTCACCGATTACGACAGAAATTAAACAGGCCACACCGTTTTATTATGCTGAAGAAGCCCACCAGCAATATCTGGCGAAAAACCCTGGCGGCTATTGCGGTCTTGGCGGTGTCGGCGTTTCCTGTCCAGTCGGCCTTGATGCCTAGGCGCTCTTAGTCACGATCTAACGCACCGGATTAAAGCGGGGCGGCGGCGTTGTATTGGATGGTTTTGACGGCAGGCGAATAGAGGCTGTGTTCAACACCTTCGCGCAGTAATTAGGAAGACTAGCTAAGGTCAGTGGGGGCTTTGGCTTGCGCGGTTTGGTCGGCCCTTTTTTAGGTGGTGGCGGAGCAAACCAGCTTGCGAGTTCAGCGCCACATCCGTCCCCTTGGGGGCGCGGATTGGTCTTTACAGCCCGACGAGCCCGGCGGGCACGATAACCTCACATGCATATGGAAGTGATGCCCGGCCCAGGGACGCACTTTGCGAAGCCAGCTGCGGTCACTCCCGGCCACTCTGCAAAGCTCTTTTTGATAATCGGGTTCACAAATATCCGCGCTACCTCAGGATAGGACACGGCGCGCTTGATAAGCTTGACGTGCTTCGGTGTCCAGACATCGCGGTTAACCTCTTTGTTTTGAAATCAACCGTTGAAACGGCACTCAGTTTCTCGCGCTCTTCGCGTGTCAGACGGCGGTTCGGCATTTCATTGAGCCAGATATCCGCATCAAGGCCGATTTGGTGTGAGCGATGACCGGTGAGCATGGGCCACCGCGTGGCTGTGCCAGATCCCCGACAAGAAGGCCGTTCCAGTCACCCGCTTCACCAGCATCCTCAGCCAGCTTTTTGACATAACGGATGAGCGAGGGATGCCCCCAGTTGCGATTGCGCGACAGCCGCATGACCTGCCAGTAGCGCCCATCCACGCTGATCTCTCGCCGCCAGCGAGGCAGCCGCGTGCATATGAGCCAATGGAGCGGGCTTTTCAATGGGGCAGGGGATGATTTAAAGCCAAAAAGCTTTTTGGCGGGAACAGGTCCCTCGGCAAAGCTTGTGTGAGGTGATGCTATCATCAAAGCAGACATCAGAAGTCCGCCAATCACCGGTTTCAGAGAAGCCATAATACCCCCATCATCGCAAATCACTTTCAAACTAGCATAAGACAAGAAGCGATCAAGCGGCAAGACGTCTGTTTGAGTGCCGATTATTCCCTCTAATTTATTGATTTACGGACAAGAGTGATCTTAGACTGCATGCTGGGCGCAGCAAAGTGGGGAAGGCTATGATTAAGTTGATCGCGACAACCGGATTTCTGGGGCAGTGCTCGCCCTGAGTGCCTGCGCAACCCTGAACGAAGATGAATGCAAGACGGTAAACTGGCGACAGCTTGGTGACATTGATGGTGCGAATGGTCACCATTCAACACGGATTGCAAAACATAACAAAGCATGCGCAAAACATGGTCTGCCGGTGGATACTGCCGCTTATAATGACGGTTTGGCGCGCGGGGATTACCCGCTTCTGTGTTCCGCAAAACGGGTTTAACCTCGGTAAGCGTGGTGTCGCCTATCGTGGCTCATGCCCGTCAGAATTCGCCGCCGCATTTGAAGCAGCATATCGCCCCTCTAAAAGACTTTCGATGCGATGAAAGAATTACGCCTTACAGAGAATAACATCGAAAGCGACATCAATGAGATATCAAGATTGTCTCATTCGAAAGACCCGAAAGACCTGGAAAAAATTAAAGGATGTGAGCGATCGGCTGCGATCTAACCAGAGTGATATCCCGAGATTACGGGCCAAGATCTCATTGGCAGAGCGTGATGTGCAGGATTATTTACGCGCCAATTCGAACATCAATCCATCCTTGTAGAGCAAACGATTTTTAACAAGCATATTGGATGTGCACCGGATCTGCGCTAAGTCAGGGGTAACTCTCATTTGCTAATCGCAGAAAGGATGCCCATGACCTGGAACGTCTATCTATCCGGAGAAATTCACACCAACTGGCGTGAGGAAATCGAAGCCGCTACAGTTGCCGCCAACCTTCCTGTCACGTTCAACGCTCCTGTTACGCATCATGAAGCCTCAGATGATTGCGGTGTTGCTATTCTGGGTGCTGAGCCAAATAAATTCTGGCACGATAACAAGGGCGCGAAAGTCAACGCCATTCGCACCCGCACCCTGATCGAAAAAGCAGATATTGTCGTGGTGCGCTTCGGTGAAAAATACAAGCAATGGAACGCGGCCTTTGATGCAGGCTATGCGTCGGCGCTCGGAAAATCACTGATTATCATCCACGGCGCTGAGCACCAGCACGCGCTCAAAGAGGTGGATGGGGCAGCGCTTGCTGTGACGGATACACCGACAGATGTTGCGGATATTCTAGCCTATGCCATCAATGGCACGCTGAAAGGCTACACCGATCAGGCTGACGCTGCTGAATAGTAGGCGTTCCTAGTAAGCGTCTTCGGTGAAGAGGCTGACGGCAGTCATGGCCAGAATTTTCAGGTCCAGCATCATGGTGCGATTGCGCACATAATAGATGTCGCGGGAGAGACGACCAATCATCTGCCGCATCCGCTGTGTATTGCCGCGAAACCCTGTGCACTGCGCCAGACCTGTAATGCCGGGTCGCATTAAAAAGCGGCGGTTATAGCCCGGAATTTTACGGGCATAATCGTCATCCATCGCAATCGCATGGGGGCGCGGCCGACAAGCGACATCTCGCCGCGCACACATTCAGAGCTGCGGCAGTTCATCCAAGCTCGTGCGGCGCAGAAAAGCGCCAAGCCGTGTGATGCGCGGATCATTGCGCTCCGCCTGAGTGAAATTATCACACTCTCCATCACGCTCATGGTGCGGAATTTAGAATGGTGAATTGCATTTTGAAGCGGCCATAACGGCGCTGTTGGAAAAGCACAGGGCCTTTTGATGTCAATTTGATAGCAAGCGCTATTATGATCAAAAACAGGGGCCAGAAAAACGAGTAAAAAGCTCGCTATGGTGAAATCGAAAATACGTTTTCGACGCTCCTGAAGAATGCCAACTTTCCCTCTTTTGGCAGTCTTTTGATACTATTCGCCCTGAAATTGAGCCCAGCCCACAGCGCTCAGTTTCACTACTTGATACAACTAACATGAACCTCACTCCTACATTCCCACAGGAATGTATACGCAACCTAGTCGTTAATAGATCATTAACGATAAATTTTGCATTGTTTTTGGGAGTTTCAAACCGTTGATCGTTGTTATGGTTAATGTCAACCAGTTAGTGGTAAATTGGCAGTTTTGTTACGAAAAAAAACGCGAAATAAGCGATACCGCCCCCAAATGGAGAGGCAGAACAAAATAACGCCAATAATAACCCACGGCCTGATGGGTAAAGTGGAGGGCTCTCCGTGAGGCTCTGTGGATTCTGCGATATTTTTCTGACTTCGACGTCATCGCATGCCTACGTTGTTGAGTTTTCATCATACAACGGTAGGCATTTAAAGTTAATAATCGTCTAATCTACCGGGGATAACCGGCGAAAGCCTTGTTTAACAGCAGCTTTCATTCAAGGCGACGCGCATGCAGAATTGGCTCGGTATAGCCGCGCGGGCTGTTCTTTGCCTTTAAACACAAGGTCACAAGCCGCTGCAAAAGCGATTGATCCATCAAAATTTGCAGCCATGGGCTGATACATCGGGTCACCCGTTTGCTCATCCACAATAGCAGCCATCTTTTTCATGGCGGCCATCACCTGTTCTTCGCTGCAAACGCCGTGGTGCAACCAGTTGGCAATATGCTGGAAAGATGCGCAGTGTGGCGCGTCTTCCATCAGACCGACGTCATTGATATCCGGTACTTTTGAGCAGCCGACACCCTGATCGACCCAGCGGACAAACATAGCCAAGGATGCCTTGAGCATTGTTTCTCAAGCTCGGCACGAATGTCATCTTCAGCCCAATTAGGACGTTCCGCGACCGGGAAGGATAGAATATCATCAAGGCTTGCGCGGTCGCGTGATTTGAGTTCTGCCTGACGGTCTTTCACGTTGACCTTGTGGTAGTGGGTCGCGTGAAGGGTCGCGGCTGTTGGCGATGGGACCCATGCGGTATTCGCACAGCCATCGGGGTGGCCGATTTTTTGTTCGAGCATCGACGCCATCAAATCAGGCATGGCCCACATGCCCTTACCAATTTGCGCATGACCAGAAAGACCACATTCAAGACCGATGTCCACATTCCAGTCTTCATAGGCCGAAATCCATGCGGATTGTTTCATGTCAGCTTTGCGGATCATGGGACCTGCTTCCATGGAGGTGTGGATTTCGTCACCTGTGCGATCAAGGAAGCCTGTGTTTATAAAGGCAACCCGCGATTTTGCGGCGCGGATACATTCCTTGAGGTTGACGGTCGTGCGGCGTTCCTCGTCCATAATGCCCATTTCATGCTGTTTGGCGCCATGCCAACGATTTTCTCGACGCGGGTGAAAATCTCATTGGCAAAGGCAACTTCTTCAGGCCCGTGCATTTTTGGTTTCACTACATACATGGAGCCTTTTGTAGAATTGGCGCGGCGACCATTCGGGCCAATATCATGCAAGGCTATCAGGGCGGTCATGGCCGCATCCATAATGCCTTCCGGCATTCATTGCCGTCTTTGTCATGAATGGCTGGGTTGCTCATGAGGTGTCCGACATTGCGCACCAGCATCAAAGAGCGACCCTTGAGAGTAAGGTCTGATCCATCCGGCGCGGTGAACGTGAGGTCATCATTGAGCTTGCGAACAATTGTCTTGCCGCCTTTTTCCAGGCTTTCCTCAAGATCTCCCTTCATCAGGCCAAGCCAGTTGCCATAGGCGAGAATTTTATCCTCGGCATCCACAGCCGCTACAACTGTCTTCGCAGTCCATGATCGTGCTCATGGCGGACTCGACATACATCAGAGATATGAGCCGGGTCATCTTTGCCATCAAATGCTCTGCATCGATGAAAACGGCGATATGCAGACCATTCTTGGTGAGCATCAATGCGCTCGGTGCACTCGCTCCCCCTGATAACCGGCGAATTGTGAGGCATCTTCAAGAGCACTTGACGAGCCGTCTTTCAGGGTAATGGTCAAAGCACCACCCTCAACGGCGAAGCTTGTGACATCATTCCAGTCACCTTTAATCGGTGCACTCTCATTCAAGTGGTTGCGGGCCCATGCGATAACTTTTGCACCGCGTGCCGGGTTATAACCACCGGACTTTTCCGCGCCGCCTCTTCAGAAATGGCATCCGTGCCATAAAGCGCATCATAGAGCGAGCCCAGCGTGCATTGGCGGCATTCAGCGCATAGCGGGCGTTCATTACCGGCACCACAAGCTGCGCACCGGCAACATCGGCGATCTCAGGATCAACATTGCTTGTATCAACAGAGAAGTCAGATCCCTCGTCTACGAGATAGCCGATTTCCTTCAAAAAGGCCTTATAGCTATCCATATCAAAATGACCGTTCACGGTTTGCTTTGTGCCATGTGTCGATTGTCACTTGAATGTCGTCGCGTTTTGCAAGCAAGGCGGTTTTTGGGGCCAAGGTCGTGAACGATGTCAGCAAAACCATCCCAGAAAGCCTGCGCATCGACACCGGTTCCCGGCATGGCGTCATTGTTGATGAAATCGTAGAGTGCTTTGTCGATCTGCAGACCGCCATGTTCAATAGTGTTGGACATTGTGAGTATCCTCCCGGTTATTAATTCGATTTTTTTAGGGGCTACGAATAAAGCAAAGAAATTATCCGTCAATTGACTGTTTGTTACAAGACCTATGAATTTTTGGAAATAATAGGGTGTTTTGAGATTTATCATGCGGCAATAACACAGGCAATAACGCTTGTCTGTCTGTTGAACGGATGCGTTTGATCGCGTAAACGGGAAAGAGGCATACAGAACTAAGGGGTGTCAAAGTGGCGGAACTTTTAACAATCGATAATCTATTCACGCTTGCTATGTTGATTTTGCTTGCTGCGGTTTTGGGGTTTGATAATCTTCTCTATATCTCAATTGAATCAAAGCGCGTTCCCTTGCATCAACAAGCGGCAACCCGCAGGCTCGGCATTGGCATTGCCATCCTCCTGCGCATTGTTTTCTTTTGTTTGTGCTCATTCAGGCCATTGCCTCTTCAGGACACGCTGTTCACTCTCGACTACACGGGTATCGTGGAGGGTGCCTTTAATGGCCATGCATTGATCGTTCTGGCGGGTGGTGTGTTCATCCTTTACACCGCACTCAAGGAAATCAGCCACATGATGACCATCGAGGACCTCGATCATGAGGGGAAGCGGGAGCAAAGCGGACATGGTATCTGCGGTTACGTGGATTTGTGGCTATGAACCTCGTATTTTCCTTCGATTCCATTCTGGGCGCCATGGCACTGACCGATAATTTTGCCATCATGGCAACTGCGGTCGTTATCACCGGTATCATGATGATCATCCTGTCTGATTATGTGGCAGAATTTTGAAGAAAAACCGCATGTATGAAGTGCTGGGCCTCTTCATCTTATCATTGTCGGTATTTTGCTGCTCTCGGAGGGCGGGCATCTGGCGCACTTGAAGCTTGCGGGCTATGCAGTTGAACCCATGGCAAAATCTACCTTCTACTTCGTCATTGGTGTTCTAGTGGTCGTGGATATCGTTCAAAGCCGCTATCAACGAAAGCTCAATATGGAGCGCAAGTGCCAACCACAGGGGATCAACACCTGACCTTGGCTAGATCACGGGTCGATCAGTGCAAAAACTTGTATGAATAGTGCAGAGAGCAATCTAACTGCGGCTCATGATAAACATATTTAAGCTGCGGCTGACGCCGCGATTATGTGTCTCGTTTTCTAGAGCGAATTGAACATTGTTGCGGCCTGCTTTTTTCGCGGCATAAAGATAGCTTCGGCACGGTTCATTGTGCTGTCGATTTTTGCTTCATGCGACGCCACATCGTACCGCCAACACTGGTTGTAAAGTGGATAGGCTTGCCGTCGATCATGACAGGGGTGTTCGCCACGCGCTCGCGAACACGTTCAGCAATTGCGCG